>JAOTQP010000001.1:63659370-63685229 GCA_026413545.1 Cichladusa arquata | reverse complement strand
CGATCTTATTTTGAAAATGACTTTTAATGAGATTTATGTGCCTGCACAACCAATGCAATTTGGACAGAAGCCTGAACAACCAAGTAACTTAGGCACTTTAAAAAAATCTCTGGATTTTGATCACAGTTTTAATACATTTTATCTCCCAAACATGATACTCTAACAGTCAATATTCATGAAAGATCTAGAACTCACTTAGAAACTACTTAATCCAAGAAAGGATACTGTTTTTCATTACTGCATCTAAGATATTTGCAAAATACTGACTGACCAAACTGGAATGGTCTGTACTTGTATTCTCCTACTTGGGAAATTGATAAGGTAGATTTTTCACTTTTCAGCCTTTCTTTTCAAATTTCACAAGTAGTATAACATCACCTAGCAATTTGTAGAGTATGGAGGGCTGGGTTTAGAAAGGGAATGCCTAAGCAGAGGCTTCTAGAGCCTGTGAATTAGACCTCCTGCTTTCTGTTTTTGAAACTAGCATGAAATCAACACTCCAGTTTATAAAGGTCTCCCTCTTATTCAGTGTGCTGTGCAAAATGAATCAATAAGATCCTCTTTACATGAATGTGTCAAACCATGTTTTCAAAGCATGTCATTCTCAGGATGAGAAGCAGAATGCCTAAGAGGTGTGAGGTATGGTGATGATGGTGAAAGGATGTAAGGAATGATTATTAACCCAACCTGTAAATGTTAGGTGTGGGCATCCTACTATGGTTTGGAATCACATGATCATTAATCATGTAGAGAGCACAGAATGCAATTTTTAAATCTCTTATTGTTAAAAAGCATATAAACTTCAGAAAACAAGAGTCCAGGACCCAGTTTCTCTGGAATCTGGAATAGTCTTGCCTTTCAAGAAACAAGAATTATTTCAAAGAAATGAATGGAAGCCTCCTTCAAGAGAGCAACAGCCTATTATTCAGGTACTCTGTATCCACACTCTCTCATATATATATGTATATATATATACACACAGATATATGTATATACACAGACATACACATAATAATTTTCAGAATTATACATTATTACACACACACACACACACACATATAATCTTCAGAAAGCAAATATCTGCACTTAAAAAAGATATTTTCAAAGGCTTAGGACATTAAGATGTATATTTAGCTAAGACAGTAGAGACAGTTAAGCGTGCCTGAATCCTCAGAAGAAATGTTTTGAAAGTCTGAATGGTAAATACTTGAATCTAGGCTGCTTTGGTATGGTCCTTTGTAACAAAAGGATTCAGGCACGCTTTGCATTTAAGTTTGCACAAAGGCAAATAAGCTCTGCATAGCATTTTTTGCTATAGAAGCAAATACAGTGATCCTGTTACTTCAGCCCTTCTGACAGCTCTTTCATGGGCAAAATCACCAGCACTCACTGCCATTGCCTCAGATAATTGTTATTGACAGCCTTCTCCCAGATGCAAGCCCAGTTTTTCACAACCACTTTGTCCTCATTTGTTTTCCACCCCCTCCTTTCCTCAGGCAAGGCATCAGCTGTGTGCTATGCCCAGCCTCTTTCTTAACATCACTGCACATATTTATCTTTAAGGGCATGCAGTAGTACTTTGAATGCTGGTGACCATAAGCACAGCACATTTAGGATCTGGGAGCTCCCAGATCTGCACACTGCAGTTCCATGAGCTTAACTTCTGATAGGGAACATGAAATTCCCATAACTGCGTCCATCATGCAATCACTAACACTTGCTATGAATAATACTAGCCCTATGTGGAACATAGGACTTTGTTTTCCTCACAGTTACATTTGTGCCAATGCAAATCCAGAGATGGATTAAGTTGGAAAGGTAGTTTCCTTTCACTGTGCACTGCTATAATCAAAGCCAGAATTTTGCCCACAGTGTTTTGACCTACACTGGGAACGTTTCCACATTCTTTCAACATCCAAATAAACAGTGTGTAGGGTTCAGGGGTACTTGCATAGTGACATACTTTGAAGTTGTTGCTTCAGGATTCACAAAATCACAGAATGGTTGAGGTTGAAAAGGACTTGTGGTCATCACTTTGTTCACGCCTGTGCTCAGGCAGGGTCACCTAGATCCAGTTGTCCAGGGCTATGTCCAGTTGGCTGTGGAATATCTCCAAAGATGGGGACTCTAAATCCTATTTGGGCAACCTGTGCCCCACCCTCAGGCACCCTCACCCTCAGTGAAATTCTGTTTTCTGATGTTCAGAGGGGATCTTCTGTGTTTCAATCTGTGTCCATTGCCTCTGGTTCTGCCACTGGGTACCAGTGGAAAGAGTCTGGCTCCATTCTCTTTGCACCATCCCTTCAGGTACCTATAACCATTGATAAGATCCCACCTTCAGGCTAAACAGTCTGAGCTCTTTTAGCCTTTCCTCATAGGAATAATGCTCCAGGCCTTTCACTGGGCTTTTTCAAGCTTGTAACTGTTTCTTTTGTTCTGTTCTGGAGAGCTCAGAATTAGACACAGCACTTCATGTGTGGCCTCACAAGTGCTGAGCAGTGCGAAAAGATCACCTCCCTTGAACTACTGGGAAAACTGTTGCTAATGCAGGCCAGGATGTCATTCACCTTTCCAGCAAGGGCACATTGTTGGCTAATGGTCAACTTGTTGTCCACCAGGCCCCCCCTTCTTCTCTGCCAAGCTGCTTCCCAGCTGGATGGCTCCCAGCATATGCTGGTGCAGAGTTTATTTTGCACTTCCATTACTTAACTCCATGAAGTTTCTATCATCCCATTTCTCCAGCCCTTTGTGGTCCTTTTGGATGGCAGTACAACCCTCTGGTGTATCAGCCACTTCTCCCAGTTTGTATTATCAGCAAACTTGCTGAGGGTGCACTCTCCCCTGTGATATAAATCATTAGTGAAGATGTTGAACTCTAGTTACTGGCCTTCAGCTATGCTACACTCTGTGATCACTACCCTCTGAGCCACTTTTCAAGCAATTTCACTGCCTGCTCATCCCACCCTCAATTCATCAGCTACTCTGAGGATTTTAAGGCAGACAGTAAGGCAAAAGCCTCCATGAAGGCAGTTGTCTGGTAGGAAATGTCCCCTTGCTCTCCCCTTGTCTGTCAAGCCAGTCATTTAATTGTGGAACGTTAGTGAGTTGGTCAAGCATGACTTCCTGGTGCCTGCTTCACTAGTCACAGTTCTCAGTCCTCTGGCATTTATTTGGATAGACTATTTTGTTCTCCCTCCTGCTTGGGATTGCCATATTTCTGGATACCATACTGTAAAACCTACTTCACTGAGGAATGAGTGACACTTTTTGAGGTTACTTCTTCCTCGGGAACTTTTCTGACAGTTGGAGGCTTCTTATACAGATGTGAATTTATATTCTGCTGTAATCTGGATGTAGCACAGGTACATGAATTTATTTTCAGTGTATCTAAGAAAGAAAATGGGAAGGAATCGTTACTGTATTTACCATCTGTGGAAGTGATACTTAGATGCACTTACATTTATGTAAGAAAGCAATTTAGCATTTTTCTCATTCATGATATAGTCTCCCACAATGGAAAAGTTTGTGGATGTCTGGCCACAGTTATATCATGCAGTGGCAGCTAGGTGATAACCTTCTCTCCATTGTTCTTATGAGAAATGGAAATGACAGTCTTGTCTCCAAGGAGAAATACAGGGGTGTTTCATCACAGTAAGGGCTTTGAGAAAGGAAAGCCCAACTCCCACGTGCATATAATCAAAGAGATGTGAAATGAAGCAGCACAGTGCTCCCCTGAAAGCAGCCATCAATGCCTGTACTGTCCAAAACTACATCCCAGGTTCCCCTTGCTATCACATGTCAAAATGAGGCTCCCCTGGAAATAATTCAGTGCTTTAGGCTCCAGAACAATGAAGTGACTTTAGGACAAGGACACTACAGAATACAAAGCCCCATGCTGACTCACTCACACAACAGTGTGAGCTCCTGCTTAATGACAGGAGTTGATGGAACAGAGGAAAAGGAAAAGGCAATGGTGAGATCACATAAGCCCTGAGAAGTTTGGAAGTTTCTGGGTTATATTTGAAAGGATTTGGAAAACTATCCATACCATAGACAGTCATATTACCATGCAACTCAGACTGAAGAGAAGTACAGGAGGTGAGTTCAAACTTGTGCTGATACAAATGAGTACAGGTAAAATAACATCTTTTATTATATTTTCAGCCACAGGCCTCCAGATTTAATATGGCAGAGAGGCCAGAAAGCTTTAGAGTATGTGGCCATTATGGTCATTACTATGAGAAGCTTGACAACATGCAAAGGAAAGCTAAAGCACATGATGACCTTTCTCATATCAGCCAAAGAGTTGAAGATTACTATAAACTAAAAGGACGAGTTGCACCTCCACCACCCGACTGGTAAACATTTCACTCTATTTATGTCTGTCCTGTGTATTTTGAGCTATCAGCCTTCCTGAGTAAGTAATGCTGGACACAGCTGATTTAGTGGAATGCCTTCTCTGCTTCATCTTTGATAATTTTTTTTTTTTTTTTTTAATGAAGGCTTTTTACACAACAACACAATTCCTGTTCCTGTTCATCCAGAAATTCCACCTGAATTGACCTGGTGTTTGACATTTCATCGTCAAAATGTCTCCCAAGTCTCAGCCCAATCTTTTACTGGGCAAAAAGTAAAACATAAGCTTTCTGTAGAATCTCTGATTATACCAAGGATAAACACTGGCTGTCTTTCACACCAGGAAGAGAATAATACAAAGATCAGAAGCAGTTCTGCACTGAAGGGAACAGAGTGAGAGGCAGGCCATGAAAGTGGGTTTTTTACCATGCAACACTTATACTTCTGTTTCAGATATAAAGACCCTTTCTCTAGCAGTTTATTTACTTCAAAGCTTTTCTGTTGCAAAGTAGAGGTACAACCTTAGGAGATTTCCTGTCCATTCTGTGACTGGCCATTTTAGGCGTGGATGAACATTGAAAATGTTGAGAAAGAAATTTTGAATACTTCCAAAGCTTTCCTTGAAAGTTGACAGAATCATTAATTTTCACTCAACAACAGCAGTGTTTAGAATATTTCAGTTACAGGTCTTCAGATTTAGAACATCTTTCCTGACCTGAATTCTGGTGCCTTATTTAAGGACAGAGTCAATTCAGTTTGTCTCCCTGTGGCACAAGTGGATTCCCAAGGTAGGAAATTAAATAAATGGGAAACAGGGAGCTTACAAGTGACTGATGGTTATTTTATATAAAAAAGCAAAGAAAAAGTTTAGAAACAACACAAAGTTTAACTGATAGAATTAGGCACAGAGGAGAAAGGCAATAAAAAGGTTGCTGAATATACAGCCTCCATTCTGACAATTTTCACTCATTTTGAGGACCAGGGAAATCAATTTTGTTTTAATTAATACTTTTAATACTGTTTATGAAATAAAAGGTGGAAGGGTTTTGCTGTACTCTTCAAAAGGCTTAAGTAATGGAAGTAATAGGAAAGGGAATGCTTGGAGGAATGTTTCCTTGTTTTACTGTTGTTTGTGCCTTATTTATACATATTTTATCCATATTTATATAGTCATGCAGTACAAAGAAAACTCTGTCGTATGTGGTAGAACCTATAGAGAATTATTTGTGCAAAGGTAGCAGAGTCTGTGAAATAAAATGTAGCATATGTACATCACTTTCTTCTCTCAGGACTGCAGAATTTCTTCAAAGGCGGTTTGAAGCCCAGCAGTACAAGATTAAAGTGGAAAAACAGATGGTAGGTAAATGCTGAACCACAGAATAAAATCTGTAAAAGAAGGAGAATGAAAGTCCAAAGATGAATTGATGTCTTTTGAACAGCAAACTGTAACACTGTCAGGTAGAAGGATTTGCTCTAGCAAATTCCCTTATCTGCTCTGCAATGTTCATCCTGAGGTTTTATTTTCTCATACAAAACTGTAACAGTGTAAAATTGTACTGTGACTTTTTCCTCCAAAAATGTGTACTTGCCTTACTGCATCCTTCAGTGGAACAGGGAGAGTGAATTGAGTGAGCACTGAAGGAGGGGATTCTAAATGAAAACTCATTTGCTCTGGATTCATTTGTACATCTATAGGGACTGCGACCATCCTCTGCTGACCCATATCATGACCAAACACAGCAGCAGAAAACAAAGGAAGAGCATCTCAAAAACCATCAGCAAAACATGTCTAGAAAGAATGAAATGAAAGAACAGGTAAATGAATCTCTTAATTGCCTAAAACTCTTTTCTTATATTTCTTGACAGTAGTATTCTTGGCATGAGAATCCTTTTTCATCAGTTTCTCTTTTTCATCATTGATTCTTTTCCATTCTTTTCCCATCTTTTAATAGAGAAACAATATACTTTTATAGTTTTGCTTTTGGGAGACAGGAAAAACAAACAGATACTTCTGTCTTAAGTGAACATATAAAAATATATTTAATCTTTCTATCTTTGGTTTATTAAAAACATTCTACCCTACTGTTCTTTAATAGGAGTATTTGAAACAATTGCAGAAAATTCGGGAAGAATACCATAGTGACATAAAAGAATTCAGATTTAGAGCAGGAGTACTCCAGGTAACAAAGCTTAAACATATGGGTACTCATACTTTTTTATGCTAGAATACTTTATTAGGAATTGAAATGAACATTTTTAAAAAATGTTCCCTAGGAGAACCAGAAAATACAAGATAAAACCTATCTTGTGAGGCAAGGGAAAGCTGAGCACCAGTCTGAAAACGAAGATATATCTGGAACAGGAGAAGAATCACTTCAGGTATCAGTACCATCCCATCTAAATAGATCTTTCTGAGCAAGTCCCACACTGTCTTTGATTCATTCTCTGGGACAAATCTGCCAATATCAGTAGTATCCTCCTCAGTGATCCTGGATCTGACTTTTACTAAAATGAATTCACACCACTTGATGAAATAAAGTGGGTTATAGGCAGCCAGAGCCACATTAGGAGAGAATTTGAATTCCCAGTGATTTAATGGGAAATGCATGATAATGAAAAAGAAACATTAGATTTTGGGCCTGCCTGGTGTCACTTTGTTTCACGGGCTCTCCATCTTTTGGAGAAACTGCATAAAAGTAAAATCTGTAAATTGTTGTGGTTTCTCCTGAGGCTGAAGGCATGCACTGATTGCCACAGATCACAAAGGAGCTGTATACTATTATTTACTTTGCTTTTCTATGACACATTCTTACAGGAGACATAATAATATGAAAAGGAGTATTAAATATTTTTAGGTGTTGCCAGGAAACAAGATATTGCAAAATAGGGCTATACTTTCTAGAAGCATGGGTTTCCACTAAAATCTTGATTTTAATCACTTCCACAGTTTTCCAGAATGAAATGACTCTGAGTCATCTTGCATGTGATCATAAAAAATAAAAGATCTATTATATCTTGACACAGTACTGTATTTTTCTAACACGGGTTTTTGAAAAATCAGAGGCCTTCCCTTTATGCAAGAATTTCTGTTTTTCTTTTTGCCAGGATAAGCCAGAATTCGCAATGAATGGAATAGACTTACAGATCTATGTAAAGGAAATTTATTAATATATTTGCTACTTAAAAGAAGTCTCTTTCTTTACGTCGTATACACATATTAATTCAAGCTGGTTTTTTTTCTCTCCATCCAGGATATGGAGGAAAACTTTAAACAAGTCAGCCTCCAGGACAGGCAAGATCAAGCAATATTGGAAAAGAGACATACCACAAAAGTATCCATCTTTACCGTTGTATTTTTTTTTTAAATTTTCTTATTATGTCTGTACATTTCAAATTACTGCGTTACTGTGGTAGGTCTGGAAATGAAGTTATTTGAGAGTCAATTAAGAGTGCTGGTTTTCTGGTTTTTAAAGTTTATATCAGAAGAAAATAAATGAGCCTTTCTGATCATTTGAGGGAGATTTCCTTTAGATATTCTCACTTAGTAATCAATCTCTACCTCCTCCTTCTTATACCAAACTGCATTAGTAGTGCATGGGAACTCATGTTTATTCAAAGTCTAAGTAAAGTCAAGTCAGATTGTTAATTTTAAAATATTTTGTTATAAAATGTGATTCCCTATACTGCTTTTTAAATCATAGAAGGAGATGGGAATTGAATTAGAAATGCACATAAGATACCAGGAATGTTTCTGACCATAGGATCACTGTGGACTAAAAGTCTTTTGTGAAATATTGCATGGAAGCAGTACAGTATTCACTTTTAATTCTGGTTGACAACCAGCTGTCAGAACCAACTCTATGTATTGCAACAATCTGAATTAAAAATTTACCAAAGGCCCTTAAAATCAAAAGTGAATGTAGTAATTTTAAAATATCACTGAAGGAAAAGGATTATGTTTAAGGAAATCTATTTTTGTCCAATGTGTTCAACTTTGATCTTCTTAAATAGAAGAAAAATCTTGGTAAATAGAAGCTATTTTCAATAGAAGAATAATTTTCAAATTTGTAGTTCCATATAATCTGTGCACTTTTAATTAAATGCTTTTATTTATTAAAACAAATTAATAACATGTGAATTTTCTTTAGGGAGGAGTGAAATTTGAAATTAATTTAGATGTATGTTTTCCTGAGGAAGACAGCATTCAAGAAGCAGAGGTATGTTTTAGTTATATTCAAAGCATTTACATTAGAAATTGGAAACGATGTCAGCTCCATGATCTAAGATTTGTTTCCATAATGAATCTTCCTATTGAGGATTTGTTGTCATGTTGCATATGTCTGCCCTTCTACAAGAGGATAATTGCTCAGAAGAAAATTGGGTGATACTTGGGTCAGTCTTCCACATGGTAAAATATGAAGGAGTGCAGATATTTAAATTTCCTAAAATGTGCTTGAGAGGAAGAACTTACCCCAACAACTCGAACTGAGTTAGTTTGCAAATGCTAAATTTGATTTGTAGATTGTTTTAGTACATTTATGTACATTTACTACATTTCTGTTTCTTTTCAGAAATGAAGCAGTATTGTACTGTATCACAAAGCAAGAACAACTACAGATAATATTTTGTTTTCATTTAGTAGAATTATATTTGTGGGTTATCAACATGTAATAGCTACCTATTAAGGTTTTTATTAGTATATTAGAATTTTAAAAATATTCCTAACAGCAACAAAAAACTTCTTTCTAGTACATGTATTTTTAATTTATCAAGCACTATTTTGTTGTTCTGTTGTTTCCCATTTCTGTGGAGCCCCACACAGCCCTTTGATGCACAAATCACAATGTGGCTTCTGAATTCTGCTGCTTCACTTTTTGTTACACAGTTTTTCTGTGCATACATGAGGTTGGCTGGCAAACACAGTAAAATGAGAAGGGATTAGCTATTGTACCGTATTTGTTTACTGTTTCCAGAGTAATTTACTGTTTTTTCAGGTACTAGATAAACTCAATGAGACTTTAACTTTTGTGGATGGTGAGAATCTTAAGAAGAAATTGGTGGAAGTTTATGAAAATCATATGGACAGAGCTTTGGAAAAACTGTCTGACTATCCAACAGGTATTTATTGGGGAAATGCAATGCTGAGCATTAATCCTGAAAATTACAAAGGAGTTAGGTAAATCCAGTAACTCCAGGCTGTAGCAAGTTTATCTCATGTCTTTATATCACATAATATTATAATCACATGTCTATCTACTTTACAAATAAATCTAAAGAACTTTTCCTCTTCGTTTTCTTCCCCTTAGAGTCTATACATGATATGAAAAAACCCAGAAAACATTGGCAGCCTGGAGCCCCTCAGACACTACTCAATTTTTTAGCTGGTGCCGATGTCACATCTGCATGTCCTACGATGGCTGGAGATGAACTTGGTGAGAAAGTTTTGGCTTTCAGTGAAAGCAGTGAGCACCTAAAATTCAGCCAGACTGAATTCATCCGTACCTGAATGTTCACATGATCCAGCAGGCTCTTAATTGCAGGATTTTGTAACAGCAGAGGTTATTGTACATGCTAAGCCATAGAAGACAGTTGTCACTTTCCCCTCTAACACTGCAATCATGTTGTGTTTCTCATACGTATCAAGTGCGCTGTGTTTTATTCCTGGATCAAAATGTCAATCTATTCAATTAATCATCACCACTATTTCAGGCCTTGAGCTGCTCTCACACAGGATCTAGGGCAGTGAGTGCCGGTGCTGTCCTGGAGTGTGGTGGAGTTCTGTTTTCCCTCTGCTTGCAGTGGTGGTGCCACCACTGTCACGAGTGCCACCTCTCCCAGCTGTGACTCTGGTGATGCTCTACTTTAGAAAAGTCCCTAGGCTTCTTACAGTACCACTGCATATATTCCCAGGCAGACAACTATCTCCAGTGACTGGTTTCTGCACACAAGGAGCTCTTCCAGCATGCTCTGCACACCTGAGATAGAGAAAAAATAACCTGAAGAGCTTGCATGGATAGGAAAACAAAGCAGAATATTAATACACCACCTTTTGTTCATTCTACCTTAGATGAAAGACCACAGGGCACAAAAGAAACAGGAACTTTTTTAAGCTCTTTCAAACCAAGAAGAAAACAAGTTTCAGAGCAAGGACTGCTCAGTGAAGTTGCACCTGCCTATTCCAGGTTTAATAAGAAGTTACTTAAGCATTAAAACCAGTGTTAAACATTTTTAGTGATGAGTAGTCCAGACTATTTTTTCCTTATCCATCAGATCAAGTACTTACAGAAAAAATCAGGAGTATTCCATAAAGGAAAAAAAAAAAAAGTAGATTCCAGAATTACACAAAAGGAAGAAATCAGTGTTGAGACTAGAAAGTCTGAATCTGACAGAAGACAGTGCCAAGCTACAGTCATGCTTTAGTGACCTGAGAACCTTGCTGTTCCTCAGATGACCGTGTTATTCTGCCTGAAGACATCCCAGAAAACAGGAAGCAGTGGAAACAGACACCACCAGAGACACTCCTGAGCATCTTAGCAAAAGCAGAGCTGTCTGATGATTCCTTTATCTGTTTTGAGGAAGACAAAGGTAGGATGGTTTTTCCTGTAAATTCTGCATGTTCTTCTTTAGAGTAATATTTCTTCTACCGTTGGCAGAGGCTCTGTGATGAGAAACAACATTTTGAAGCAGTTGGCAACCTAGAAAAACAGAGACACAACCTCTGCTCTGTCCCTGAAGCACTGAGAGGCCTCTTCCAGGACGTTGCTGCTTTCAAAAGCAGGGAAAAGGGCAAGCCCTACTTATGGGCTATTACCTTCATATGTAATTCTTCCATTTGCTTGGGTATACAGAGGAAAGCTACTATTGCCAGCAGGCTCATAGGTAGCCTGGAGCTAGCTCCTGCAAGTGTTGAGGTTGAAGAACCCTATAAAAAGCATTTATTCAAATACATAGTGACTTAAATGACAGTGGTGACTTTACAGCAGGGTCCATACTGATACAGCTGACACTGCAATTGAATCAAACTCACCTAAACTGCAGCCCACTTTCCTAAGGTTACTGTTTAAAAAAATTACATTTACTTTGCATCAACAGAAGTGTAACATTTATATTGTTGTTATTTAACAACAACATAACACTTCACATTTATTTATTTGCTACTCCTTTACACACATTCCTTTATTTCCTTCCTACTGTACAACTGAAGGAAAGTTTCTCTTTCTTTTACAGAAGGGAGATTAACTCTGTTGCCTCCAAAAGAAAACAAGGAAGATGATTCAGAAACGTACTCTGTTGCTGTTGATGAAGGTAGACTTGAGCCAAGATCAGATGATGAAGACACGTAAGTCAAACACATCAGAAGATAAATCCACACAACTGGATTTTTTAGGTTGCATTGCCTAAAGTTTTTCTATGTCCTTAAAAATTCATAAATAAAACTTACAGGGTCTGCTAATTTAACTTCTAATTCTGGAACCTGTCACAGCCAATGCTATCATTAAAAGTTACAGCAGAAATATTAACATGGCCTTGCAGCACTTTCCTCTTGCCTTTTAAATACAGATAAACAATCTGACAGAGATAAAAGAAACAGTTCACAATTAGGTGTGTCACTTGTGTATTATTTATAAAGTGTTTAAAAAAACCCCTAAGAGCCCTTGAACTGAGAAAGGTTTGTAATAAAGTTATATTTAATTAATATAATTCTCTTGTTTTACTGTGCAGGAATTTTGAAGATTCTGAAGATGAACTCAGACGTGAGCTGGAGGAATCTCTGGAAAAATTGTCAACTTCTCCAGCAGAGAGAACCATGGAGTCTCACAACTTTTCAATAAATAAAGGTCAAGCAGATGAAGAAAAGATGAGTTTACCTCACAAACTCGGAAAATCTGATGATGATTTAGAAAATAATCATGGGTAATTTGATGTTGATGCACATCATGAAAAAGAATTAAAATTAACAAAAGGCTGCAATTCTTTTGCTTTAAAGGAAAAATAAATCAGGGTACTTTCCAGATGTCTGAACATTGAAAAATCCTCATCCAGACTGAAATGCTGTTTCATCTATTATTCTGAACTACCTGGACATACCTGACAAGTCTTGCTCAAGCAAGTTTCTGATTGTGTACTCTGTTTAACCATTTTTGTATCATGTAAGAGAGTCTCCTAGTTTGTGTATTTTATTTCCCTAGATAAATCCTTTTAAAAATCTCTTCCAGCTTTTCATAATCAATGTGTACTGCCAGTACAGCTTTGAAATCTAGTTTCATTTTCATAGTACTGACCCTATGCAGTAACATCAGCTGCTCAGGAGTTTTATATAGTAGCAGTAGAAGCGTTTTTTAGCACTATGAGAATTGTGCATTCCTCAGTTCCTAATAAAAAATGTAGGTATGTAGGTTCTTCCAACTGTATTTTTTCACATAAAAAAATCCATACAATCCAAGTGAATCTTAAATAAAGGGAAAACTATGGTCTGCAGTCTGATTTTAGCAGTTTTTTCAAATAATCATTTATGTTGGAAAATATCATTGAGTTCAGCTGTTAACCTAACACTGCCAATTCCACCAGTAAACCGTGTACCTATATGCCATGTCTTTTAAATACCTCCAGGGATGGTGAGTCCACACCTTCCCAGGGCAATTCCAATGCTTGACAACCTTTCCTATGTCAAAATTTTTCCTAATATCCAATATAAACCACCCCTGGTGCAACTTGAGGCCATTTTCTCCTGTCACTTGTTACCTGGGAGAAGAGATTGACCCTCACCTGGCTCCACCCTCCTTTCAGGCAGTTGTAGAAAGTGATAAAATCCCCCCTGAGCCTCCTTCTCTCCAGGCTGAACACCTCCACCTCTCTCAGATGCTCTTCATAGGACCTGTGCTCCAGACCCTTCACCAGCTCTGTTGCCCTTCTCTGAACAAACACCAGCATCTTAACATCCTTCCTGAACTGAGGGGCCCAAAACTGATCACAAGATTTGAGATGCAGCCGCACCAGTGCCACATACAGGCATATTGTAGATTCTGAAAAAAAATAAAATTCTGGGTACAAAGGCTATAAAACAAGAATGTTGACTTCAAAAAGTATGACTGCAGGTAGAGAGTCATGAAACGGATGAAGACTGAAAATATTCAATAAATAGAAGAGGTTCCTGATAAATAAAAACTTCTTGACATAGCTCTGTTACCAAAACACTATCATGGTTTGTGAAGCCAGCTGGTTTTCAAGCTACTGTATACTCTCAGGTAGTTAACACAGAAGCATTTCTTTCCCAGGAAGAAAAAAGTCTACATAAAGCAGACAGCCTGACAGAAGGAAAAACAACCTTTTTATTGAATGGAACCAAGGGAACATAGCTTAGATATATTTACACGAGCCACACAGTCAAATATAAAAAGTTCATTTTACTCATGTTCATTTTTACTTATATACACTTATTTAAATAATGGCTCCACAGATAACAGGAATGTATCTTCAAAATGCTGGTCAGAAAACCTGTGCACAGAGCGACGAGCGTTTTCTCTGATCTGCAGTCTTTTCTCAGGGGACAAAGAAAAGATATAAGCCATTGTCTCAGCATAACTGTCCTCATCTTCTGCTAGGAAGCCTGTAACACATCCTTCATGGGGCACCACGATGTCTAGTTTGGGGCCGCCAGAGTTGTGAGCCAGGATAACTGTGCCAGCTGCCATACACTCAACCACTCCTGTAGGAGATACAAAAAATGCTGATGTGAGTCTGTGTATCATGAGCTTTGACCTTCTGTAAAATACTGGAAAGTTAAACCAACAGCAAAATTCACTACAGACTGCCATTCCAATTTAGCTGGAAAAATACAGTGAAAGTGGTCCAGTAAGAAACACAAATTTGAATTTTTCAGTTCTAAGGACTGAAATGACAGTTTCTCTTAAACACACGGAATTGAAACAAGATATCATATACAACTGGTTAATTTGTGGGTCTTGTAATGTACCTGATTTTAAACGTTTGGAAAGATACTATGAAAAAAGTTGACTATGCACATTTCTATCAGAAAATATTCAGAAGTTCAGTATTTTGCAGATGAACAAATCCTACAGCTTCTGACAATTCAACAAGACACTAGTAAAAATTTTTACCTCTACATCTGTACTTTTAATGGAGGAAATTTTAATGAAAAGGGAATCAGTAAGCTTTCCTCAGCCAAAAGCTGTAGGATAGGAACAACATCTAATGTACACAGCAACTTCCATTCTCCTCCATGGTTCCAAAGCAGACCTCAGAAATGCTGATAATTCTCAGTTCTGATGTGATTGTTATAAATTCCCTCAGCTCAAACATCGCCTAGTATAAATAGTGCTCCAAAGTTTTGAAATATGTTTTTTTATGCACAAAAAGCCTGTGAGATGAAAGTTAAGTCCTGGTCAAATTCAAAATCATAGTGTGATTGTATCACTTTTAAAATAAAATTTAACTTAACTGTTCTGTGGGAGAAAAAAAAAGGGGAAAGACGTAATTTCCAATATTGTGCCATTGCCTCTGAGAGACACTTTAGTGTCAATTTTTTCATACAAAGCTCTTACAGACCATAAACTACTACTCCTGATACTTACTGAATCTGTTTTCTAATAAAGTCTGAAGACATTAACTGCAGTTCAGTCACATGATAGCAAAGTATGGCATCCATCTGCTTGGCTACTAACTTACCTGATGGCTGTAGATTTATAACAGATGGACAATCTGGCATTCCCTTTAAAGGTCAGGACTAATCTAATCCAAATAAACTGAGCCCCATACCTTAATTCTGGGTCCCAGCTCCTCTGTGGCAGTCTGTTCCATGCTACAACCACCAATTTATGGGCTTCATACGTTTGCCTCAGCAGAGATGCTTAATGCAATGAGATGACCAAAGGCACCTGGTGGCATCTACATGGGGCTTGTTTGTACCACACAGGATCTGTGGGAGACTCACACCCCTGAAACAGCAGCTGGAGCCCCATGACGTACACTGGATATTTCAAATGGCATTTGAGGCAGGTGAAACACAACCAAAATCTCTAACATGGATGTCCACACGTGAACTGTCTCTAAGCTCCCCTTGCAGCCAATGGAGCCACCAGGGCACAATTTAAGGTGCTCAAATGGAAGCACCTGCAGCCTCTTGAAGCTCTGTAAGGCTGGCAAACCAAACCCAAGGACAATAGGGTGACCCATGACATTGCAGGGTGATAGCTGGAGGTCAGCAGGACATCCTGGGCAGCACACAGACTAGCTCTGTGTTCAGGTGACCAGAGGATGCACAGAATTAACAGCCTGTGGCTACAGCCCTTCAGCTTGCACTACAGTAGCACCTAGTGGTGCATCATCTGCACCACATCTGCACTGGTCCTGTAGGCTTTACAGCAGCTACACTGCCTCCAACAAGAACAGGAGCTGGACACCTGCTTGGCATGCAGAGCTCCGTGTTTAGACACCTAGGGACAAGCAGCTGAACACTCAGGACTGTACTGACCGATCCCAAAGTGCTCATTCCACATGGTGTGCAGGCCAATGGTGGCCTCAGCCAGGTGTCTCTTCAGCTCCTCAAAGGGAATGTTAATCCTGAATATCACATCATCACTAACACCCAGCTCCTCACACAGGCATTTCAGGTTATTCACACGCTCCTCATCTTGCTGGTTGCGACAGCCGCCGATTAAGATCAGCTTCAGTGTTGGCTGCTGCCCCACTCTCTTCTCTTTCAGCAATTTAGCAAAGGCTCTGATTTGCAAAGGATGATCTTTTTCAGGCCTGAACTGGCCGATGGAAACAATGGAATATTCACTGGTGCTCTTTTCCACTTCCAGGGGAATATCCAGGAAAGTCTGAACATCGCAGGGTGGATACACAACACTGGTGCAGGCCCCAGTTCTCCAGAGGGAAAGGATGTGATTCAGAGTCCAAGAAGAATTCACCATAACCACATCGCTGCAGGAACCAGCCAACCCGTACATGAAAGCGAAGAAGTAGTAGTAGACAAGCTTAAATTTGCTGAAGAGAGGACTGCTTGTAATGAAGGCAGCATTGTTAAACCTGGTATCCTGGTTCCTCACGACAGAGAGCATATCGGTGCTGATGGTGGGATAATGGACGTAGCATCCAACCCGACAACCTCCCAGGTACTTGAAGAGGGGAATTGTGAAGGCATAACCCATTGAGTCAATATAAATGTCAGGAACACACTTGAGAAGAGCTTCCCAGCCAAGGAACACTGATCCTAAACTTTGTCCCAGCAAAGTGAAGTGAGGATAAAGAGAAGCTTCCACAAGGAAGCGTTTTTCTAGAAATACAAACTTGACAGGATGGATTAACTTAATATTGAATCTTCTGAAAGCACCTTCTACTATTTCTTCTCCAGTGACATCTCTATCACCAGTGTAAACAACACATGTTACATTTCTGTACCTGTAAGAATAAAGAGAAGGAATTTAATATATTCTTCTCTTCATATTTTGCAACAAGAAACTAAAATATAATCCACTTAAAAGTACTCAAGAAGAATGCGACAACAAATGTCTGGCCCAGAAGTTATTTTAACTAAATTATACTTTTCCTTATACTTCCACAGGTTTTTTCTAATCTGCAGAAAAACATATGCCTGAGAACTTGGGGAATATTTTGAGTAAAACATAAAAGGAGCTCAGTATTATTCTACAGACTTCAGAACACCTTGCTCTATATTAGGAGATATCTGTCTGGTGCACAGCATGAGCAAAATGCAAATGATGGCAAATTAATGGATGTGCCTATATTAAATCTACTTTAGGTATTAATTTGTTTGGCCTCCTGCAACAAGAGGCAAGTATAAAGATGATCAGTTATCCACTGAGGAGTTATGACTATACAAAATTCAATACTACTAGGGGAAAACTGAGGAGGAAGGAGAGGTTTTCTCAAGGAAAGAAAGGAAAAAGGAGAGAGGTGCCACAACAGGGAATATCAAAATCTAAAGGGATGAAGTAGAATGCAATCACATGAAACTCAGATGTAAAATAAAATGTAAGACCAGTAGATTAACGACACCTACTTAAATATGTAAAACGCCAACACATGCATAAAGAACAGCAGCAGAAGCTGAGAATGAAATATGGTGTTTGATAAACACATAAGCTTACTTTTTCTGTAGTGTTCTTATGGCACACCACAAGACTCTCTCCCCTCCACCTCCTGCATTGCAATATGGGTGAAAAAAGGCCACCAGCAGTGGCTGCTTCCCATCTCTTCCTGCTGAGCTCAACTGTTTCTTCCTTTGTATCCAGAGCCGTACTCCCCACAGCAGCACCACCAAGCAGATGCACAAAATTCCACTTAGAAACAATGCAGGGAGTAACAATGAGCACAGCAATCTGAAACAAGCCAGAAATTTAAAAATATGTAATTGCTTTAAAGAATTACTGTGTATGGGATTGAGCGAGGAGGATTTAAAAGTAGAGCTATAGAGAGTTTGACAACTTCTTGAGTTCTTCCAATCTCAGAAATCATCAGTGTGTATGACTGACAATTACAGAAATAAAATCTCTACTCTGTATTGTTTATCCAAAGATCTCCTTTCCCCCTGCTGTTACCTTGCAATCATTTATTATAGTTTATTCATGCCCTATATGTGTTATCTATCTCCACGTGCCTTTATACAAGTTGCATGCCCTTAGCAACCTGGCAATACACAACCAGCAGAGTGACTTCCCAGTGGATAATATTAAGGAGGGTTTTTTTTCAGCCCAATCTCCTGTTTGGCTCGCTCTACTGTGAACTGCTTTGGTGCCGGGTTACCGGGGCCAGGCAGCTCCTATTCCAGCCTGCACATCCCACTCCCCGGGGGCAGGAACAGCTGTGCCAGCTGTCCCCAGCAGCTGTGTGCAGTCTCTGTGCACAGAGCCGTCTCCTCCGGTCTCTGAGGCACTGCCAGGGGTGTTCGCTCCGCTCCGCACCGCCTCCCTGGCAGCCCGAACCCTGCAGCGGGAGCTTTCCCGGCCCAGGAGCCTCACAGCGCCCGGCTCTTCCCGCTGCGCCGCTACGCCTCGGCACAAACAGCGTTCACTCCGCCGCTCCCGCTTACCAAGGGAGCGACACGCCACACGACTGACATAAGGAAGCGCTTTCATTGCGGGCCGGGAGCGGCGGAAAAGCGCATTAACCCACCGGAGCCCGCGGCACAGCGCGGAGCCGGAGCGGCCGCCCCGGGGCACGGAGGAGCGGCCGGGCCGGGGCCGCCTCCCGCCTCGTACTGTCCTGTCCTGCCCTGTCCTGTCCTGTCCTGCCCTGCTCTGCCCTGCTCTGCCCTGCCCTGCCCGCCGCCGGGACGCGCCGCCCCCTCACCGCGGTACCTGAGGAGCCCACACACGCACAGCCCGCCCGCCACCATCTTGGGCAGCGCCGCGTCCCCTCCCGGCGGAAAAGGAGGTTCCCTGGCGGTGGGGCGGGACCGGCCGGGCGGTGGCAGCGCCGCTCCCGCCCCTCAGGGCCGCTGCCAGCCCGGAGCCGCCGCCTCTGCCTCCCCTTCACCTCATTCTCCGCCTCCTTCCCCGCCTCCTCCTCGCTCTCGCCCCACCCAGCAAACGCAGGAGCCCGTGAGTGCAGTAGGTTGTTGTGAACCCAGTGCTGCTGTATGGATCGTTTTTCCCAGCGATGCCGGAGGAAGTGGAGAGCAGCACGTCCCCGTCGCAGTGTAGTCACACATAACACTGCTGTGCTGCTCCTTGAATTGCATCGCGTCCTCCGCAAGAGATGCCCTCGGGTTCCTTGGGCAGGATGGAGGGGAGGGCGCTGTGGGCAGGCGGCCTCTCGGGCACTCGGGGTTTGTTCTGCATCCCACATTGCCCAAAGTCCAGCCTGTGTAAGTGCCAGGAGAGGATGTCCGCCGTGAGTCCGTGTCCTGCAGCCCTTGCAGCCGTAAGCTCCTGCTTGTCCGTGAATCCTCATCCAGAGGGAGCTGCCAGCGACTGTGTGCAGGTCAATGTTGTGAGGCCGAGGGCAGGGTGTGCAACACAGGCTGCGCCTGGCGCCGTCTCCAGAAGGATCCCGTGAACACCATCTGGGGATAGTTGCCACTGAGGTTATCTCTAACATACTTCTTGCCCTATTTTGTTTTGATTGGATACCAAAGGGCCAGTGTAGCAAAAAGGCTGAATGGTGCTGTTTTTTCAAAACACTACTAATCCAAGTATCAGTCCACGTCAAGACTTCATATTCCTAAAATATCATCATTGGAACAACATCAGGAACTCACCCTGATCTCCAGGGTCCTGGGAAGCGTTGAGTGAAACTACCAGATTCTTTAAATCAGGAGAGACTTCGACAGAACAATCCGAAACATTTCTGATCTCCTGTCACATTGCTACATGCTTCTTTTCCCCCCACCACATTCTCCATTTAAAAATAATAAAATGCTTTTTGTGGGAAGTTGGATCCAGATAATTCATTCTTCGGTCTCTTACAGAGTTGAGGCTGTCCAAAATTTGAGGGAGTTTCAAACCTTATTTCTTTAAACAAGCCCTTTCCAGAACTTATGATCCTTCAGCCTCTTTGAGATCAGCATGATCTAATTCATGTTCTAGCCACCTCTGCATTTTGTAGGTGATAGGGACGTTTATGAAAGTCATTCTGTGTCTTTTGCATGAGAAGAGTGCGAGTTGGAAAATGATGAATCATTAATTTATGTGGCCATAAATTAAAGCTATAACCAGAAGCAGAGAGACAAAGGCTCTGTTCTGGTGGGAGAGACAAAAGTCCAGCTTAAACGATAGTTATTTGGTTCTGACCTGCCTGGATTGAGTTTTCCATTTGGGAAATGGAAGTGGAAAACCCTGTGAGAATGAAACTGAAAACGTGTAAACTCAGAAATTTATTGGTTATTTTACTGATGTTTTTATTTCAATATTTTGAAATATTGTCCTAAGTACTTAAGTACTGTCCTAAGTACCACTGACTGTAGGTTTTACCAGGATGTCTCTATGTAAGAATGTAAATTGGAAGAGGTCTGTGGGAGGTCCAGCAAGCATGACCTAACATTTAATTTCTGAATCAACAGGTCTCATAAAGAGGATGCAACAGGTATTGGTTTCCTTCCCTTAATCTTTTTCCTCTTCCCTGACAGAACAGTTGCCTTAAAAGCATGTGGAACGTTTACAGAATAGATCTCTGCTGGATTTACATCTCTGAACTCAAAACACCTTTCTTTTTTCAATTGGAAGATTATTGTCTGAGTTCAGAGTTCAGAGGAAGAGGCTGTTCTAGGGAACAGGAAGTCCAGACTATTTTAGATTATGAAATTTATGTTTCTCCCTACTGACTTGGAAAGGAGCCTATGGTCACTCCCTTCAAAGGTCTGAGTCTTACACCAAGTCTTTAAGAAGCTGAAGGACCCCAGGTTACAGCTTAATTAAGATGAGACTTAAGTAATAATGGTGAAGAGTTCTGGAAGCAAGAGGACTTATTAATGAAGGAGACACCTACATACCTGACTTTTGAGTTTCACTTGCTCATTTAGGGAGAAATCTGCGTGATGGTGGGAGTGTCAAGTAGTTAGCTCTAATAATTTACAGTTCACAGAATCACAGAATGTCTGAGATGGGGAGGAATTGGTTGGACAGATGCTGCCAGAGAGTTGTGGTCAATGGCTCAATGTCTAGGGGCTGGACCTGGATGAAGGCAATCCCAGACATGAGTATAGAGTAGAGGAACTCTTGGAGAGAAGCCCTGGAAGTGTTCAAGGCCAGGTTGGATGGGGCCCTGAGCAACCTGATCTAGTGGGTAGCATCCTTGACCACATTAGAGGGGTTGGAACTGAATGATCTTTAATGTCCCTTCCAACCCAAACCTTTCTATGATTCTGTGGCCTCTGGAGGCCATCTTCTCTAGCCCCCCTGCCCAAAGTGAGTACCTAGAGCAGATTGTCCAGGACTGAGTCCAGATGAGTTTTGAATACCTCCAAGGGTATCTCCAACCTCCCTGTGTAATCTGTGCCAGTGCTTGGTCACCCTCACAGTGAAGAAATGTCTCCTGATGTTCAGAGGGAGCTTTCCATGTTTCAGTTTGTGCCCATCACCTCTGGTGCTGTCACTGGACCCCTGTGAAAAGAGCCAAGCTGCTCTTTTCACCCTCTCTTCACACACTGAAGGCCTTGTCAAAGCTTGAGCAATCCCAATTCCCTCAGTCTTTCCTCACAGAAAAATTTTCCCACACTCTTAATCATCTTAGTTGTTTTATTTTTTTTTAGTCCCTCTAATGGTAATTAAAAACAGATGTACTAATACTTTCAAAGTTCTTCTGTTAGCTTTTCATTAATCACAGAGTTTTCAGCTGCTGATGTGAGCAGTATGAAACCTGTGTTGCTGACAGACTTGCAGACTGCAAAGCTTACCTTTAATGTGTGAATGTCCAACACAGACTAATTAATTGAGTCATCAACACTTCACATTCATATGTAGCAGAGGATATTACATGCATGCATTTAGGGTACTGACAAAAATTTTAACAGGAGCAGTGATGAGATCTCTGTGGTGTTCCCACTCCAGCAGTGAGAATGCTATTCAAAACCTTGTCTGTAGAAATTCCACAAGGCTGACATGCCAAGGAAAGTAAACTACCCTTGTTATGAAGTCAGTTTTGTTTTCACCTTCCCAGAGATGTACCAAGTTTTTAATCTTTTGTTGCCTCTGTAGGCTTTTTTTGTCCTGTTTTAATTGCTTTCCTTATTAAGCTCCTTATTCTAAAGAAAGCCCATGCAAACGGACTTTCTAAAGTGAAGAGTATTTAGAATAAATAGCAGAATCCACTCACTGTGTGTTCTCCCCAAGCCTGCAAGGCATTTGAGACAGTTTTAAAGTATATTTTTGTATCTCTCATTCTTGTTGAGTACTCTATGTATGAGTAAGATAAAACTGCTGGCAAGTAATAATAGAAATAAACTGGATTAATATTGTGTAAGGATATTCATATGACAGTCATGTGGTCTGTTATACTTTCTGGTGCAGTCAGTTACTTCTTTGAGAAATATTGTAGCACCAAGTCTCTTGTTCAGTGCTGCTGTCTGAGCTACAAAAATGCCTGGGACTGTTTTTAATAGATGGAATCTCAGATCATTCATATACAGAGTAAGTTTTTTTGCTTTTGTATGTGTCTTGTGATAGGCTGTTGAACATTACAGTATATTTTCTCTTCATTGCATAGTAACAGGAGCAGAAATAAAGTTGCACCAGTTCTATGCTGAATATTTGTGAAGCAAAGCCAAAGCATTTGTAAGAAACTGTGGCATTGATATACCTAGGGAAAACCACTATGGGGTTGTTTTCACTGATATCTTGTAGTAATGAAGATGCTAAATATAAGCAGTTCTAGTAATTTCTTTTTCACTGTCATCTTTAATTCTGATTTACATGTTCTAGGTCATAGGTGTTCACAACATGTATCTTCGAGCAAAAGTTGCTCTGTTTTTTTTTTTTTTTTTTTTTTTTTTGGCAGAAGCAATGAAGAATTGAAGCAGCTTGGATCTACAAATTATATTTGCAGGAGAGCCCATAAGGCACGTTTATTTGTATCACCAAGCAGTTTATCCACGTTGAACCCATATCTATTGATAAACAGAAGATTGTTTCCACACAAATTGTCCCAGTGGGGTAAGGACTATCAAGGAAAACAAATCGGTTCCTGTAGATGGTGACAGTGTTTTAAACTCCCATGGATTCTAAACACCTGCATTTTTTAGGGTGGCTGAAGGAAACGTTTCCAAGAAACCTAGAGCACTGGCAGAAAAGAGATGGCAAATGATGTACCCCTAATGACAACAGTCCCAGCTTTTTCAGGTGGAAGTTTGGGATTCTTGAGGTGCTAGGGACCTTTTTTGAGGGTCTGTGATAGCCGACCCAAGCCCTTTTTGCTTTTAATTCTCCTTTCTGCAGATAGATAGTAATATATCTTTGGCCATCTGCATATAATTAGAACATGAAGGGGATCATGAAGGACCACCTCTTTCACAATCTTACCTTAACACCTGCTCAGATCAACTATGGATCCACAGGGAGCTGTAAAATTTCGCTGTAAATTTTTTTACTGAGTGAGGTGCTTCCCTTTTCAAACTTTAAAGGATTTGCATAACATGTCCACTGCACTGACTCATTCAATGTGCATTTTGCCACATGTATTTCTGCCTGTTTTAGGAAGCAAGGAAGAGTGCTATTCAGAGGAAAATCCAAATTGTTTCACGTGGAGCCAGGATGAAGCAGGATTTGCATTCT
This sequence comes from Cichladusa arquata, assembly GCA_026413545.1. Classification (NCBI taxonomy): domain Eukaryota; kingdom Metazoa; phylum Chordata; class Aves; order Passeriformes; family Muscicapidae; genus Cichladusa; species Cichladusa arquata. The sequence goes on along the minus strand of JAOTQP010000001.1, from coordinate 63,661,623 downwards.
GTGCTCGTGTCTGGCTCCTTGGCACTGATTAGGAAAGAGAAAGGAGCCAGAAACTGCCTGCAGAGCAGGACAGAAGGGAATTGGAGGAGACTGTTTGGCTAGTCCAGGCATGAGAGTTGTGGATACTGTGCCTCATCACCTCCTCTGACTTATTTCTGTTCCAAGGATGAAGAAAGCTTGAAAGGTTGGTAATTTTCCCATGAAGGAGATTCAATCAAAGATTCTCTTTCAGGGGGTGAACCAGGACTGCTTAAAAGTAGTTCCCTGCTGCACTGCCCTTTCTTTCAATAAGCAGAGGTACCAGGAGGGAATGGTAAACGAATCCAGCCTGAATTTCCATGGCTAACATCTATGCTTTCCAGGAATTGAGGGCAGTTAATAAATCTCAGATGGTTGCTCAGCAACTCCCAGGGTTGGTACCTTCTTTTATGCTGAGCTGTGGAATGCATTGGTTTTGGCTAAATGTGTCCTTGGAAGAAACATTCTTTGCCTAGAGAACAGGCTGATGTGACCTCTGGAAATGAGAGTCTTGCTGAGAGCTGAATAAACTCAGTTTTAGAGTTGGAAAGCTTTTTTCGTGTTTTCTCACAGCTTCAGGCTCCCAGGAACTCTTTCTTTAGGAGTCAGATGTCTCCACTTTCCTCTGTGTCCTCATGCAATAAATGAATGCTGTTTTTACAGTGAGTTTGAGTCGTGATGAGCCAGTGTGTTTGTCACAGGAAACAGCCTGAGACAACATGTCTGCATTTGAAAGCAGGATTTTAACTATATTTCAATCCAGGTGTTAAACATTTCAGATAAAATACTTGTAAACAGAAAGAAGTTTACTCTGTATTGCGATTTCCCTTAGATGGTTTTTTCAAAACAACTGTTTGTATGGAAGAGATTGCATAAAACTAGCAGGAGTTTCATATGTTCATACTTTCATCCCTGACTGCTGCTTTAGTTCTGGCATTGTACCCGAATTCTTACCAAATTAGTGTAGGCTGCCAGTGTTATGTTATTCAATAAGGAATTATTATTAGGTGTTCCAGCAGAAAAAAACCAAACAGATATAAAAAAAATACAGCAAATATATTTTTATTTTTATTTTTTATTTCTTTTCTTAGTTTCTGTAAGACTCTGCAATGAATCAGTATGTCTCTATCCAGGCAAATTCTACTTAACTTTCATGGTCATTTGAAGTAGGTTTTTGCCACCGATAGAAACTGGCATCTCTGTACCTTTGGCTCTTGCTTAGAGTTAACTGTAAGTTTATGTGAGATGTTAGACCTGGACAGGGCACTGTTGTATAGTTCTTAGCCCTGGATAGCAAATAATTGACAGGACTTTTGTGGAAATGTAAGTTAGCGAAGCAGCAGCTCGCATGTTACAATTTTGAACTCTTGACAACTGGAAACAGACAAGCCTCTACTTCATGTTCCTCAGCAGAGGTTGCCCTCCTCGCTTCTTGCCTGCTGTGGCAGAGCAGGTCAGCCAGAGAGCTGGCACATCTTCCCTCTCTAAATTGTGAAGAAAAATGTTCCTAAGGGCAGCCCTGTGTTTGGGAAGGCCTGGCTGCTGCCCCTTGTGTCCCTTCAGTCGCACCATGAGCGCGGCGATGCGTGTGAGCAGTGCTGGGCCTTGGCAGCACGTGGCACAGTCCAAAAGGGCAAGAGGTGCAAGGCAGGTGAGCAGGGCCCTCATGCCAGCCTGCTGGGGCTGTACCCGAGCCCTGAGACACAGGCTCACCTGAGAGATTGTGCTGTCTGCAGGAGTGACACCCCAGAGAGGGCTCTAACACCGCCTTGCCTTTTTCTGCCTGCAACCAGTTCACAGGGAGAACAGGGAAAAAAGAAGTAAAAGAATCAAACTAAAAGTGGAAACTCTTCTTCCCAGACAGAGTTTTGCCTGGAACACCAAGAAAACAGACAGGACTTTACTCCAGGCACTATGTTGGAGGAGCCCAGGTGCTGTGGTGAGGAGTGCAGCTTTCAGGCTTGCTTAGGGATTTGGGAGTTTCTGGAAACTCCTCTGTGTGTGTATGTAGGTGGTTCCTGCCGGTCTGAGATAGACAGAAATCATTGTTAAGAGAAACTAAATTTGGTCTTGCCTTTATGTATCTGCCCTAACAAAGGCAGTATGTTTGTATTTTAGATGTGGCATCTGTAATGCAAACACAAGATACTGTTTTGCCTTTTTTTTTCTTGAATTCAGAGGCTGAGCAGTTTACTGGCCATAGAACCTGAAATACAAGCTTAAATCAGAGTGATC
>JAOTQP010000001.1:63638428-63659270 GCA_026413545.1 Cichladusa arquata | reverse complement strand
CTAGATAAGAGATTGTTGTTTTGGCAGGATTTGAAGTTAGAAGTAGGCAGAAAATACTTTAATTCAGTCTGCTTTTGTTTTTGTTTTTCTTTTTTGGTATACTTTACGAATATGATGTGCTTTATGCCATTTACGTAGTCCCAGGTGTCTTATCATAGTTTGCCTGCTACAGGGTGAATGGCTGCTTACTTTGGGAAAAAAATAATAATTTAAAAAATAAGTTCTCTTATTTACTTAGATCACAATTCAGAGACATTTCACTTCATATAATCAAAGTAAGTGTAGGAGATGTTTCTTAAATGCTACAACAAATACTGAGAAATTTACAAATTTTAAGAAGTAACACTAATTATTTCTTATTTCTAAATGTGGATAGCAAATACTAGTTCACAAGTAATAGCCCTTTCTGTTACTCATTCTCAAGTTGTATTTTAAATATTGCAGTTAAAATGGGTGAAATGCAGGTCCCTTTTCTCTGCATGGAGCTCTAAAAAGCTTTTGCAGAAACTACGTGCGACAAAACCAGCTTTGAGCAACAGCAAATCAAGCAAATTAAGTTGGAAACACAGAAGTAAAAATACTGGGTTTGTTGTGGCACTGCCTGACAAGTTCTGCCAGCCTTCTTAAACTGCTTGGTGAGCAAGCAGTAGTGGAAATCCTGACTCAAATTAATTCATGCAGATTGCAATTGTTCTTTGCACTTAAACCTTGACCCAAAAGGTGTGCCTTTTTGTGTGATAATAAGATCAGCCTCGTGGTTCCTTGAAAACAAATTTCTGCAGTATAAACAGATAACAGAAATTATTATACTGAAACCAGCACTTTTAAAAGCAGACAAAGTACCAAGTCCACACAATTTTTGATCATACAAAAAGCTGTGGAATGAAAAAGATCAGTACCCATTTTGGGGCCCTGTTACAAGCAAGGTACTTCGTTGAGTTTTGCTGGTTTCGAGCAAACAAACCTTTTATAAATATTTGGAGAAGATTGAGTCTGCTTCCTGAAAAACTGAAGCCAAAGTCTGAGCTGATTTGATTTGAAATTGGGTCATCAACTCTTAAGCAATTTTAATCATAGCAGGTAGGAATTTGTTTCCTTTTATTTCAGATTTCTGTAGTTTCCTTATTTCCTTATAATGTAAGAAATAAGGATTGTGCTTCTTCATCTTTTAAAAGAAATATCTACACTTTGTATGCTATAGAAACACTTGTGTATCTGGTTGCTGCCAGTTTTCTTATGACTGTGGCCAAAGAGTTCTTTCTGATTTTGTGGCTCAAAAGTAGGTGTAAGTGTAGGTAAGAGAGAGTTTTGTTGCTTCTGCAGTAAAAATGAAGTATGGCTTTTTCCTTTGTGTTCAGTAAGAAGTATATCAGTTAGGAGAATAAAAGACATAGTTCTGTACCAGGAATATGACTGAGCTTCCACTGAACTTTCAGGTGCCACTGATTGATCCATGGGGAAAATGGGAGGCTTGAGTTGCTTAATATGACTGAAAAATGAATGTGGAGCAAGCAGAGGGATTTGTTTGAAGCAAAAGTGAATACCTTCACTGACTACTTCACTTTTGGCTTAAAGAGGGCCCTGACAGAGGAGAAATAGTTGTTTCACACCAGGGCTGGATGTTTCCCAGGTTCACTCTCGAGCAATGTTTAAACAATTTGTTGATACCTGGTTGCCAGCACTGTTGTTTGTAATATTACTGTGAGGTTTGCAGTACTTTACTCCCCCCCACTCGCCTTTTTTTTTTTTTTTTAAACTCAATGGTCTATTTCCTGCAGTTGCATTGAATGTGTTAAAACCAAATACAATCTAACTCTGCTAAAATTGGGATAGGGGGGAGGAATTTAAACTTTTTAGCTGTCTGCATCCTGAAGACAAATTAGGAATAACTCAAAATACTGTCATATATGACATGACTTGTGGTTTAGCCTTGTATCATTGTTTGTATACCTCATTGCATTTTGCTGATGATTCTGTGATTGTATTTTGCTGATTTAAAATTATGTCTGAAGAGAAGAGTAGGAAAATTATTAACATTCAAAGGCAGACTGGATTTCTAGGCTGATAAATTAATACCAATACACCCCTCTTTGCACTGACATAAAGTGCACATAATTGAACTGATTCCTCTTGTCTGTCTGATGGATTGTTGCCTTAAGAATAAGGCTAACTTTTCTGTTGTGTTAAGAGGAGGAGGATTTGGCACAAAATAACCCCACTTTTGGTCCAGCTGGATCTCAGGTATCACTGGGACTTGGGACAGCTGAGTGATAGTCAGTTCAGCTCTAAGCATCAGAAATGCAGAACCAGTGTGGCACTGCAAGTCCAGGTGTGCTCAGTAAGAAGCATCACGGTTACAGATGCACAAACAGTGCAATTCACCTAAGTCTGGTTGTGCCCAATGAGCTTTTGCAGCCAGATCTGAAATCTGGTGGCATTCAGTAACTCTCATGGCCAACTACAAGATAGTGTCATTTATTGAGCAACAGAAATGCAGATTGTTACTGGGCTGTTGTTGATAAATATACCATCTGAGAATGCACAAAATGTGTATACACAAAATGTGTGAATACACAAAATATGAATAATACTGCTGGTGGCAAAGACATTAAATTGCCAGGTGGCTCTATAGGGCTAAAGTATGATGACAAATACAAGATTGTTTTTTAAATTTCCCAAAGAAGCACTCAGTATAGCTGAGTGTTGTTTTTTAAATTTCCCAAAGAAGCACTCAGTATAGCTGAGTGTTCAAGTCCTGCTTCTTAGGCATTCACAAAGGTGGAGTCTCCTTTAGCCTCCTGCTCCACCTAAGCTATATCTGTATTGTTTTCTTTGAGGGAGGGGAAAAAAGGAAAAGTTAAAGTTGGTGTCATTTCATGTTTAAGTGTAGTTTGAGAGACTACAGTCATACATCTAAAGCATGCACACGTTTTAGTCTGTTGGCATGTACAGAGGCATGAAAAGTAGTATGTATTTTGAGTTAGTGAAGCAAAGGTCAGCTTTTGCTCACCAGTTGGGTCATTCCTGTGGCTTAGTTCCTGTTAGCTGCTCTGACTTAAACAGGGCATGACCACAACACCTCCATGCTTCTCCACCCTTTGTTTCATGCCTCTCTTAGAGGGATACATCAAGCTTCTGCAGTGTTTCTGCTCCTAAGGGGTGCAGCACTTTGTTCCTGGTGAACTGTAGCCAACACATGTGCTCCTTCTCACTGAACTTTGTTTTTCATTCTTTTTCCCTACACAGATTAAAGAAATATGACCCTCTAATCTCCCAGTCCCCATTTTTTTCCTTCAACCGAAGCATCTCATCTTTCAAGGCATTGTTAAGACTATTTAAGATGCTTTCTTTGGTCATGGAAGCAGAGGGATTAGACACAGGCCAGGATATCCTATAAAGCCAAGGATTAATGCATCACCTGGGAAACAAAATTTATATGAGAACACATTGTTCTTTTGTGTTTATCACGTAGTCTGATAATGCAGGTAATATAAAGGGGAAAACCCATGTTTGATCAGCTTTGAGCCTTTAAATCAAAGGGATTTGATTTTCTTGGAATGTCCTGTGTTTTCTGACATGAAAATGCAACCGTTGCTAGACACTGGCAGAAAGCTGCAAAGGCAGCAGGCATGTTTTCTATTTGCCATCTGAATTTCATATTACCAAGCCAGGATGATTCCTCCTGGTGAAAATTCTAAGCTCTGCAAAATCCTGCCTTAAACCGGAGTGGTACTGTTATAAGATGAGAAGAGCAATATTGCCTTTCCTATTTCAGCCTTAAGTAAAATGCTCACCCTCAGTCTGCAGCTGACACAATTAGCTTAGACTCTAAGGGGGCAATTGATTGAGGTAGAATGGAGAAGATAATTTGCAAGCCAGTAGCAGTCTGTTGGAGTGCAGCAGCATCAGACAATCACAGAGGTTAATTCCAAGCATCTGCCTCACTTCCCTCTCAGACATTGCCAGCCTTGAGGTGCCAATACTGGATGACTTCTTGAAATGTCTCCTGAACCACAAGAGAGTTGTGCAGTGATCGAGGTGGGGCAGAACCTCTGAGCTTTCAGTCTCTTGTATTAATGTAAATAGGAATTATTTAGCTTTAAAAGATTCTCAGTGGTTTCTGCTTTGTGACTGGTGCCTCTTCTCCAAGAGCTGCTCTAGACTCTGTCAGCTGCACAGGTTTCTTTTGCCACTGCTCTGCACCAGCCCACAGCTAAATTAGGCACTTAAAGTGGTTAAAATATATCTTATGTCCCTTTTGTCTGAAGAACTATATTAAGCCTTTTCCCCCCAACATAATCCTTCTTTTTAATGTGGATAAATATCTTGTAAACTGAGTGTGTTCAAAGCATAACTTTATGTGTTTCTTCTCTATCTCCAAATCAGTATTCAGGACTTTGCTGAAGGCAAAAGACTGTGGGGCACTAAGCGAGAATTTCTCTCCACTGCTGTTAGAAACAAACAGATTTTTATCTTAGGGTTGCTCAGAAGTTGTGGTGGGAAACAAAAGGGATTGAGGGGAATTGGAGAGGAGATACTTATTCAACATCTTCTTATTCTGTCAGTCTAAGCTGAGCTTTGCTGGTTAACCTGAAATGAAGAAAAAAAACAAACCCTAAATGGTTTTGACAGTAATTTTTATCACAGTATGTTTTTCAGTATTAGTTACCTGCAGAAACATGCTCAGTAGGGTTTGGGGTATTTTTAATAGCAACGATACTGTCAGAGATGAGTGGATCAAATATATGCTTTATTGATGGCCACAAACTGGAATTTCTGTTCCCTTAGAAAATCAAGAATTTGAAATTGCCATTATTTGGAATTAGAACACAGAGCTGAATTTCTGAATACCTTTGATTTGAGATGAGAGGCCTGTTTTGTTTTAGAAGGATGAATATTAGTTTTTAACTTTATATATGTATTTAGTATGTAGACTTAGCTTTGGCATTTAAACATGTTCTACTGAAATTTTTCACATAAGTCAAATTGTATGATTTTCAATTGCTCATTTCAAAACCACTTAAGATCAGTAATTCCTGAAATTATTTCACCTTTAGTACAATTTTCTTTTTCAGTAAAGTGTTTGAAGTCAGATGTGGCTCTAATTGGTTTGATAAATGCAGAACAAACAGAGGCACTTCAACCTTTGCAATAATTCTCTTTAGAAGGGCCATTTCTCAAAATGTTTTCAAAATAGCCCTTTAAAAAAGTTTATCATTATCACTGATTTTTAATATTAAGACAATGATACAGAATAGTGCTACAGCAGTATTTGGAGTTTTGCTTCTCTAGCAGAAGACCTTCTTTTTCCAAGAACTTAGGATCCATAATTGTGGGGAAGTTATGGCAGGGAGACAAGCTAGGATGCCAGTGTCCTGCATGGTGGCTTTCTGGACCACTCTCTATGTAACAGGGGTGTGAGGGGTGTACTTCTGCCTTTGGACATAAGAAGAATCTGAATTTGTTCTGTCATTGGTTTTTGGTAAAGCTAGCTGATGGTAAAGAGGCATATTACAGAACTTATAAATATTATGCTAATTCTTTAGTCGGGTGGAGTCATTTATTGCTCAGATCGTTTATCCCTCAGTCATTTATCATTCAGATTTTCGTGATGTGACAGAGATATGCTGGGGTTTTGATCCTGTGTGCTAACCTCTGCATAGGAGTAAATTTGTTACTTTTTCCAACAAGTTCAAGAGATTCTGATTAAATTTAAAACAATTATTTTAAGGCTTGTCTGTGCAGTGATGTCACTGCACAGGCAGAGAGGGTGGAAATTGCTAATAAATAAATAAATAAATAAATAATGACATTGTTGTATTTTATAAATTTTGTAAATGCATATATGCATGGCCCTGTTCAGCAGTGCCTTCAGAAGTGGACTGCACTACTGTGGAGCTGGTAACAGGAGATCCCACTTACTGCATTAGCATGGTACTGTCAATTTGCTATGGGAAGCCCCAGAGAAATATATTATGGCTTGGCTCAAGGCACTTCTAGTGGTGGTACCTGTCATGTGTCTGGCTGTCTAAATTAGATGTTCCTGTTGTTGCCCAGAGAATTTAAGGAGAATATATCTTATTTCTTGCCTTTCAGGCACTAATTGCTCATTTAATTTTGTTTGGTTCATTGGTTTTTAGTAAAGCTTGCTGATGGTAAAGAGGCACATTTTAGAAAGTGTAAGTATTGTGCTCGCCCTTTTGTTTTCCCTCTTGAAACAAAGAATGAATGTTCTCGTGCCCTGAATGAGTGAAAGACCTTTGGTGTAGGAGCCTTATCTAATTGGGTAATCGTGGGCATGTTTTCAGTGTTAGAAGGGACTTCATTTTATCCAAGAAACCCCCGGTATTTCACAGAAGGAGGAAATGGAGCAGCATTTTCCCTGTGTAGGAGCTGGGATTGTGCACATGGCCACAAGGAGCTGATACCTGTCTGTGTGGGCTGTTTGTGTGCTGGCTGCTGCACACAGGTCATGTTTGAGCAGCTTGTGAAAGGCAGCCTTGGCTGAGCCTGCTGCAACGCCGTGTGCAGAGATCAGCAGTGCCGGACGCAGTTTGGAAAGCACCAGGGATGCAATTGGTGGGAAACATTTGAACTGGCAAGGAGAGCAGGTAGCTGAGTGCAGCAAGCAGCCTACATAAGGATCACAGGTTCCATCTGGGATTTGGTGGTGAATGCCTCATAAGCACGTGGATTAGCCGGGCAGAACTCTTCAAGCTGTTGTAAATGTAGCTGAAAGAAGCGTGGCTTGTGGGACAACAAGTAACTGCTCTCGTAAAACTTCTGTTTGGCATTGCAATATTTAAAGTCCAGAAAAATAATGGAGAGAAAACTGGACAATAAAATGAAAAGGGAACTGTCCTACTTAGCTACTTTGAACGACAGAAACATATCCCTGGTGGCTATTCGCAAGCAGCAGGCAGCTTGTGATGTGCCTGAACTACTGATTATTGGTGAAAAGTCCCGGACGGCAATGCCGGTAAAAGCAAGAAGGAACTCGCAGAAGGAAGAGAAACTTTTGCAGAGTTACTCCATGGGAAAGACAGAAGCCAATACAGTTGAAAGACAGGTCAGTGAGGGCTGATGTGTGTGTGCGCGTGGGTGTGGGTGCATGTTGGGAGGGAAATGGTGGTTTTGAACTGGTGAGTTTAAAACAAAGCATGTTGGACATGGGTTGTATATTAAAGGAAATTAGACCTTCTTTATCTAAATTGTCTCAATCCCCAGCATGGATGCCAGCCCCATAACAAGCAGTACAAATGCAAAGTCCTCTGGGGATCCTCTGAAAATAATCTTTGAAACTAGATGGTAATGATGACTTATGCTGTAGAAGCTAATGAGCATTGTTTCAGCTCCACCTCTAATAATACAGAGTGGTGATTCTTAGGAAGGAAACATAATAGTATTTCTCCTTTTGAACTCCAGTTGCTCCAGTAGTTTCGCAGAAGCTCATACTAGTTTGGAATAACAGAAATTGCAGAAAGATTAAAAGGTCCTTATTGTAGGTAAGAAGTTTATTTATATCTACTAAGTGGGTGCTAGCGAATTTCTTTATAAATACATCTGTGCAATTTTTTTTAATTTTAAATTCAGTGTTGTATATAACTGTGTTTTTTTGGAGATTAAGTGCTGTGGTGAAGAGACAGAAAGATCAATGCTGATAGAAACATGATGAGGTTTATTATTCTAAAAGAGTTTTGCTGTCTAAAATGTATGTACATGGTAGCAATGTAGTTTGGATCAGTGAATATTGTGAATATTTAAGGAAAAGAAACTCTCAGAACAAAGCTCAGTTGGTTGGAGCATGGCACTAATAATGCCAAGGTTGCAGGTTTGCTTCCTGCATGAGTCATTTGCTGAAGAATTTGACTTGATGATCCTTATGGGTCCCTTCCAACTCAGAATGTTCTGTGATTCTGTGTTTTCATGTTCTTTGAAACTACATAGGCTTAGAATGACTCAAATAGTTTCAGACTGGAATGAAACAGCAGCCAGAAGAGACCAAATACACCTGAAGGTTTTTTCTGCCTTGAGTTACTTCTTGCGTTATAGATGTTGGCTAGAAAAGAATCATGACATAAATGACTTTGTTCTACCAAAGGATCTCTTCTCTGTATTCAGTCCACTGGGATATATATGTTGCTTGTACTGATGCTGTGAAGGACATCACAAAGAGGTTCACCTTATTTTAATTCTAAATTAGAAACATTTCATTTACAGCAAGCCTTTCCCCTTTCACATAAACCAAACTTGGCTTACACAGCTCCCTTTAATTTAGAAGTGCCTATTAAGATCTCTGAGGTTTGTTGACTACAGTGTAGGTGTCATTTCACTAAGACTGGCTGCAACTGCCTAAATCTTTCCCTATCATCTGTACTGTTAGAGAAACCTGATCCCAGGTGGGGAATAGCAGTCCCTTGGCAGAAGCATTAGTATTATTAACTTAGTATTTTGGAAACAGAAGCCTCATAAAGGCTGCTTTGTAGTAATATTCTCTTTGAATCTTGATATTCAGGTTTAGAAGGTGTTTTTTTCCTTGTTTAAGACTCAGGAACTGTTTGAAAAATAACAAGCTGTGTTGTAAGTAGTTACTGAATATAGTAGCTACTGACATTTTTTAATCTTTGTTTGGGAGACAAGGGGAGAAAAAATAACCAGTTGTAATCTAATACATTTAAACAATATGGTCTAACGAGATGCACTGAAAAATGTTAAGGAGGATGAGGATTGAGTTTCTGGGTACTCTGTGTGCCAGAGTGCTGCTGTTACAGGCATGCAATTGGAGACTCGTGACCTTTGATGTTTTTGTGGCTGCTCTGCCCTCGTTTTGTTGTTCACTGTCTGCCTAAAATGAACTGGGGAACATCTGAAGTGTTTAATTATTAGTGTGTGGCTTTTCAGTTGTGTGCTGCTGCCTGAATCCAAAGCCATGAATCAGGTGCTGTGAAAGAAGGAAGTAGGGAAGGTAAAACACAGGTAAGATTATTCTTCGGCAGTGGTGCGCTCGAAGGTAAGAGGGCAGTAACTCATTTCAGCCCCGAGAGGTGCAGGGAAAACAGCAGCCCAAAACTTCAGGACATAGTGGATGAGAGGTTCAGTGACCTCCAGCATTTGTGGATGAGCACGAAGGGAGAGGCAGAGGGGAAGATGCTGGGTGGGCTGGGCCCCATCTCCTCCCCAGCTAATTGCCTGGAATCACTTTGAGGAGTCTGGTGCTTGAGTTTTAGGATGTGAAAGTTCCATGCCTGCAGGCCAGGCAATGGAGGGCAGGAGAGCAGTGCCAGCCCAGTGGGGAGAGCCTTGCTGGATGAACAGAGAGGAGAGGTGCTGGATCTTGGTGTGGGTGATGCTCAGGGAGCTGTGAAGTGCACCTGTCACAACCTCAGCCTTGTGCTGCAGAGACCAGGAGAGTTATACTGCCATTTTTGAGGTGGCTGCACCTCTTGGGAAGGGGAAACTTGTAGAGGGATGGCTCTCCTGGTGACAGGCCACCTCATGAGGTGACCATGGAACACAGCAATGGAAGCAGCATTGGGACTTGGACAGGGGTGGCTGGCGGCTGGGCTGTGAAGCTGAGGAAGGCACAAACCTTGTTGAGTGCACAGCCATGGTGTTGCATCCGTTCTCAAGACATGGGTCACCATGTGTACATGTGTGAGGGTCTCACCCAGTGCTGTGGTTTCCTTGTCTTTGGAGTTTTTTTTCTGAGTTCGGTTGTTTTTCTCAGATTTATTATGTATCCCTTCACTTCTTGAACCCTCAGACTTTGCATATTTGAATGGGAATATCCAAAAGAAGGAGCCTGTTTTGGGGGACCTTGGCAGCCCTCAATGGGGTGGGTTTGCCCCACCAGCCATGCAGACCTTCCCCAAATGGACCTGCCATGAACTGGATCCTATGATACCAAAAGCTTTGTGCCAAACCAGGGCTTGAGACTTGGTACTTCCAATCCAGCAGCATCTCCCTGCCCTTTTCCTCCTCCATGCTTTCACAAAAAGTTATTCCAGCCCCAGGGCATATTCCTGTTGGATGATCTTCCTGTTGGCTGGAGGCAGTCAGAAAGGGGAGCATGAGCCTCTGCCTTTTCCAGGTGTTCCCAAGCTCTGCTTTGCCCCAGGACAGGCATGAGTGCTGCAGCTCCTGTCTGGGACATCAAGGATTGTTCTTCATGCCTTGTTTCTTGCTTTGAAATCCTCCTACTGGGACTTGGGCTTTAGATGCCACACTCCTGCACATTTGATACTCATCTTGGGCCTGGTTCAGAGCTTCTCCTGTAGATGCAAGTGTTTTCTAACCAGTTCTGGTGCTTTCTTTAAAGCTCTCTCTATCTACTACTGATTCTGTGTCAATGATTTCTCGACTTTCTTCAATTTTTTGTTCATGTGAGCTTCATAACATCTTTGTGTCAGGATTCTTAGCTTTCAGAGTAGAGACTTGTTCTGCTGTGCACTTTCAGTTCCAACTTTTACACGCAGAACAAAGGAGGGAAAGAATTGTCAACATTTCATGTGTAATTATTTGCATATTCTTCACATACATCCTGTAAAAATATACATGAGACTGGTAGAGCAAACAGACTTGGTGTAAACCTGCCCTTAGAAGTGAGCCATTGTCCTTTGGTATGAAAGACAAAAGAGTAACTTGAGCCAGTTATTTTACACATTCCCTTCTGGATGTACCATTATTTGGTTCATATTTCTCTCTGGGCAGAAAAAAGCAGAAGGGGCAATTCCTGAGACACCCAAGCACCTTTTTGGGCATTTTTGGTGGTGATTGCTTTTCTGGTCCTCTTGCAGATAGTGTCTCTGAATTACTATACAGCCTCATAGATGCCATTTTATGTGTAGGTGTTAGCTGGTATTAGGAAACCCTTTTCTGAGACCCAGTGTGTGCCTGAGGAAAACTATGGACACATTTCTGTATGCCTCATCTTTTGTGTCCTTACATGAATCTGCTGTTTTCCTCTTGTCTGATGTAGAAATACCCTTCTTGCAAATACACACATAGATGTATTTCTGCCTATTGGGTTTTGGGGTTTTTTTGAAGCTGTAAAAACAATACTAAAGGCTTTGTAAATACTTTATTTGTACCTGTGCATATTCATTGGTTTTGGGGGGAGATTCTTCAGTGTTTTGGCACTTGTGTGTTTTTGTGTTTTTTAAAGGGAAAGAAGCTTTTCCATTTTCTTATATCCACATCCCCTCTCTATTTTTTCCTTGTCATTTAAAAATTTGCGTGCAAGGATTTTTCTCCTACAGAATCCTTGGATCTGGTTTTGACAAGTAGCAAACAAAATATTTTTGCCCATTCTTCTGAATGTTGGGATAGCTTTTTATGCAGAACAAAAAGCAGTGGCCAAGTTTTGAAGTTTCTGTGGCTTACAATGCATTGAAATAGTGGAACCAGTCCTTGCTTTTATGTTTTTCAAAAGACTGGATAATGAGAAATACCCTCTAATCTTTTTACACGATTGATTTGAATTGCTTTATGTCACCTAGGAAAAGTGAGACAGTGAGTGTGGGGGTGGAGGGAACACAGTGGAGGACATAAGGCCTGTGATTGTTCCTGAGTTTCACCTGCAAGTGGTGGCCAGACAGGCAGTGAAGCAGAGATGCTTGTCTCCTCCACTTGTGCTCTGTTTCATCAAAGGATAAAAAGGCAAAATACCTTTGTCCTGTGAGCCAAAGAGCATGCACAGGGTGAGCTTCTCTAACTATCACACAGATCACCAGGTGTTTTTGATAAATGCTGGCAGTTCCTTGGGGAACTTGGGACAGGGAAGAGGGCATGATGGACAATATCCACATAATGCTTCTTGAGGCAGAATTTGCAATAAATGTGAGTTTGAGTTTAGGCTGCATTTGAAATGTAGTGGTTGGGAGACTGTTTTCAGACAGGGTTTTTTCCATACATAAGGCCAGATTATTATTGCAAATTGTGGGAATTCACAACAATAGGACACAAGAATGGGGATGTGTCTTGGCTGTCTTTGTGTGGTGTTTAAAAAGGGCACCACCTTCACAGGAAGTCTGATTAACTATTAACTGCTAATGCTTTGTTTCCAAAGGCAGTGCTTGTGGCACATTTCCAGGTACGTTGGGGATTTCACTAACTTATGGGAAGTGCAAGGAGAGCAGTGTCCTGGATGCTGTCAGGCCTGTGGGAGGAGGAGACAAAAGGGGGACCCAGGACTGTAGTATTCCTCTGACTCTTCTCCAGCATCCCTGGAGTGCAGCCATGAGGCCAAGCAGAAGAGGGGGAGCAGGAGGGACAGTTTGCTGTCAGGATAGTGGAGGGGCTGCACCATAATCTTGAAGAGTTGACTTATACAGAAAAGGCTGAAAGCAAATTTCTCATCTTAAATTTTTGCTGTTTTGGTTGTGACCCCAGACCTCATTATTTCCAAGCTGTTTAAGCGTGAAACAAAATCAAGTTAATGAATTTTGAATACTGCATCAAATGAACTGGATGCAGTCTAGTGTTATTAAGCAGCCTAAATGCTTCTCATCCATGCTGTGGTATTGAGAAGGGACATTTCTTGTGGGTCATAGGAACAGGATCTGCAGTACTGAGCCTGATCCAGGGGGCCCTTCTTCCTGCAGTGATGCCCAGCATCAGGTGTTTTATTGAATGTCAGAGAGCCCAAAGCTTTGCAGGCAGGAGAATAGTAGCTTTCATCTAGATCTTTAGTATTTCAAGTTGCCTTAAATCATGGACATGAATTTTCATTTTCTTTCCATGAAATCTGTCAATCTAGGACTTGTCCCTGCCCTTTTCAATCTTTCTCATCACATGGCTCCAGCAACTGGAGACAGTCTGTGCTCTCAGTACTTATTTTGTGAGAAGCATTGGCACTTTTTTTAAAAAAAATTCATTTTCAATTGAATTGAGTGCATTCAGCTGTAGAGTTCCAGTATTGTAGAGCCTGTAATCTGACTGAGACACAGTTCATTTCTGGCTGGCTTATTTCAGTACTGGCCATCCTGAAAATCAGTGTTGGATCAAATCAGTGAGTTACTGTAGCACAATTTATAGTCTTAGGTGCCTCACAAGTAGGTAAATAAAATTAAGCCATAGTGAAAATATCTGCTTACAGTTCTGTCTTTCAAGGTCTTTGTTAGATACAGATTACAAGCTAAAGGGTTTATATATTAAATGCAAAGAGCCCAGGCCTTTGTGTGTGTGCATATAGCTCTTCAAATGTCATGCAGCTGACCCACCCTGCACCTGGAAAGATTTCTGGAAAAGTTGTGATTCTTTTTGCTTGGGCTTTTTGGTTTTCTTTGGTTTGATTTGAACTCCTCCTGGGAAGTAGCAGGTTGGCCAAACTGGGCCAGTTTATGACTTTTTTGGAGAGGTGTCAGCACACTCTCTACTGTGACCCACTGTGCCAGTGACAGTGTGCTCTGAAGAGCAGCTCAAACTGTGTCATGGAAGTGTCCTGTGGCTGCAGAGAACTCAAGTTTTAAATTACTTGGTTGGGGTAGGAATATTGAGTCAATTCTGCTTTTATATCCCTAGTCAGTATTTTCTAAATTGCTGCTCAAGAGACTGTCAGAAGCCTGATTCATCATCATGCACATTACTCACTGGTAATAAATTCAAAGTGTAAAATAATGTTGTAAAGGGTTTTGGCCATATAGACTACCTTGAGAGCACTTCTAGTATGTGCTTGAGAGCATATGAAGATTGTTTTTGCTTTTATGGGGTTGAAGATATATGCATTTATTTTTACTTTCCCACTTTCTCCTTAGGCTTTGTCTAACATTGATTCTCCTCCTGGTTGTGAGCTGAAGCCTACAATGAAACATAATTTTGCTTTTGACAACATGGGCTATGAGGAGAGCTCTGAAACTGTGTCCTCTCCACCTTCCCAAGAGCATACTGTGGTAGTCAACATTGTGGGAATGACTTGCCAATCATGTGTGCAGTCGATAGAAGGCCGGATTTCCAAGGTGAAGGGCATTTTGAGAATTAAAGTCTCCCTTGAACAGAACAATGCCGTTATCAAGTATCTGCAGTCGGAAATAAACCCTGAACAAATTTGCCAGGAAATTCTGGGTATGGGCTTTGACGCCAGCATAGCAGAAGAGAAGTTGACAGCAGCAACTGTAAATTTGCCAAGCTTGAAAGAAGCAGTGGTTAAGCTTCGGGTAGAAGGCATGACGTGCCAGTCCTGTGTCACCAACATTGAAGGAAAGATCAGGAAAATGCACGGTGTAGCAAAAATCAAGGTGTCACTTGATAACCAAGAAGCAATTATTGCTTACCATCCTTACATCATTCAGCCTGATGACCTCAAGAGGCACATCAGTGACATGGGGTATGACTGCACCATTAAAAGTAAGTCAGCCCCTTTGAAGCTGGGTGCCCTTGATCTCCAGCGCCTGCAGAATGCAAACCCCAGGGAGACACCAGCAAGTCTTGAGAGTGATGGGCTGGATCTGCTGGTCACCGAGTTGGGTAGCACAGCAACAGTGACTCTGCAGATAGAGGGCATGCACTGCAAGTCCTGTGTCAGAAACATCGAAGGAAATATATCAGATCTTCCTGGCATAAAAAGTATTAAAGTATCTTTGGAGCATAAATGTGCTGTGGTAGAGTACAGCCCAGATTTAATCACCCTGTCAGCTTTGCAGCAGGCTATCGAAGCCCTTCCACCTGGAAACTTTAAAGTAAGCCTCCTTAATGGTTCAGAAGCAAATAAAGCAGCATCTCCCTCAGGTGCTTTCACCTACAATGTCACCAGACAGCCAGCACAAGGCACGACACACACAGCTGTTATTAAGATTGGTGGCATGACCTGCAATTCTTGTGCCCAGTCCATAGAAGGGGCCGTGTCACAGAGACAAGGCGTGCAGCGTGTAGCAGTGTCTCTAGCTGGCGGTACTGGGACCATACACTATGATCCAGCTGTCACTAGTGCAGAAGAGTTAAGAGCTGCCATAGAAGACATGGGATTTGATGCCTCTGTGCTAACAGGTAACAGTGATTTTTCTTCTGTGGGTAGTGTGCCAATTTCTGCATTGAGATTCCTTTCTGGAGGGAAACTCTTAAAGCATCGCATTGCCATTGTCTCTTCTGAATGCCTTTCCTGATCCCACCTCACTTAACAGGGGAGAGAGGTTTCTGCTGTAAAGCACCTTGTTTCAGCCCTTAATAACTGGAGCAGTGGGTGTAAGAGCTGAGTCACATTATGAAGCCAAAAGATCTGGGGTACAAGGCCTTTCAAACAGCTCATCCCCATATCTCCTGAAGTAGGTTTTCTCCTATGTCTACAGGCTGTTGTAAGTAGATCTATCAAGCCAAATGTTTGCATTTATATTCTAGAACACTAAAACGTACAAACTTAATGAAGTATCTTTCATTTCAAACCATTTTTTACCTAGATAAAACCTCTTTTTAGTGTCTTTAGCCTTTGACCTTTATTTCTTGAGTATTTTTACCTGCCTTACTTCACTAAACCTTGCTTTAAGCAAGGGTAAGTGGCAAAATGCAGGTACTCTTTGGTGGGAACAGCTGCTTTTACATGTCAGCTGCAGCAGTGTATGCATTTTGTACATGTGCTCAAGGTTTAAAAAGTTGTTTTGATGCACAATCTCCTCTCTTGCAAATTTTGAATGCGGCAATTTTAACCTGCTTCAACTAAATAGATTTGCTTTGAAATGCTGATGTAGTTTACCTGAAATTAAGTAGTTTGATCACAAAAAAACCTCATCCTGTTAATTTCTCTCATGGGTCCAATCCCTCTGAATCTGTGGTACTACTACAAATGAGGAGGGGGCTGTATGTGGTGTTTAATTATAATTTGTTTGTCTTATAATTTGTTGGTAGGAAACCTTCCACTCCATCTGGAAAAGGAGGGACCCCCTTATGTTTAACATGTTCAGAAGCAACTCCTGCTCCTTTACACAAACCTCTGCGGAAGGGGGTTAGTTTGTGAACACAGCTGGAGCTGTTGTGTATCTGTTCAATATCTGGCAAAGAATAAAAATGCTTGCAAGAGGCCTGTTTGTGTTCAGGTCTCTGGGGTGCTTCCAATACTCATTTTGCAGTACTTGCAGTGTGAATATTGTGCCATAAAGAGAAATCTATTGAGAAACTTGTTGTTTTCTTTGTTTGAGGTGAAGTGATATGAGTGCTGCATAGATGGCAACAGGGACAGAATGAGTATGACTGGACCACATTCTCTGTGCTGGATGAGGACCCTCTAGACACCAATGTATCTTTATCAAGTGGAGGTAGCTGCCAGCTCAAGGCATTGGAATTGGAGGGAATCATTTGCCATCTGAATGTGGAAAGCTAGTTCTGTAGACTTAGATGGTTATGCAAGTGGTACTGGCTAATATGTATTTTTATAAGCATAGTAACAACTTATAATATTTCCATATAGAGACCAAGGTTATTGTGTCACCTTCTAAACAACTACAAGGGCTTGTGTGGTTGATAAATGTGACTTGTTTGTACTTTTGCATCATCCAATCACTGTAAATAGTTCAGTGTATTGTGCATTTATTCAAGATACCACCGCTGGAGAACACAGGTGCCAGCCTGATGCCAGCAAAGCTGCTGTGCAGCCTCGAGCTCCAGAGCCTCCTCACCAAGGTGATGCCTCAGATGCTCTTCCAGACAGTCCTCACCCTGATGGGTCAAACCAGCTCAGTGGAGCCACAGAAGAGAAGTGTGTTTTGCAAATCACCGGCATGACCTGTGCATCATGTGTGTCTACCATTGAAAGAAATTTGCAGAAAGAAGATGGTAATAAATTTAAGATTCCTATAAAGAGTCTAATAATAAGTGATGATGAAATGGAAAAGAGATTCTATGAGATTAATGGAAAAGGCTGGCACACAACATCTGGAAGTTAAATAGACTTAATGCTCCTTCTTAGTGCTAGTGTAACTGTGTCATTGTTTAGCTGTCCTATTGCACTGGTGGACAAACATGATGAACATACTTCTAAGAGGTTGTAATGTGATAAAAAATTCAAGTAAGTCTGAAGACAAGAGCAGAGAAATGGTTGTCATTTACTTTTCAGGGCCTTGTTGGTTTACAAAGCAATCCATCTCCCCCAGAGCCCTTGAGATCTCAGGAATGCTTGGGCATGTTTGCACAAGCAGGGGCAAACAAATGTATGGCTCCACTGCCAGGGTAAGCTTAGGCACAGTTCTGTTTACTAGTCTAGAAGTCTGCAGGCCGGGGTTGCCTTTCTTCTGGCCGTGTAGAAGATTAACAGATGAGGCTTAGCAATGTCTGATTTCATTTGTGTCAGCATGCCTTTGGGAGGTTTTGCTTATTGATTATTCTCTCACCAGTCTCCCAGTGATGGTCTCACTGCCTTGATTTAGAAATCAAAAAAAGCACTAGCTCTTCAAAAGAAATGTTTTTGGCCTTGTGATCTTTATGTTTTGATTTTCAATTCTAATTGTAGATTTCTGTGGGCTTTTTTATTTATTAAAAAAATAAGGAGGGGTGGAGAACAAGAAAATAAAAAGGTCATTGTGCTGCAGGGCTCGTTCCAAACGACAAGTCTAGGGTAGATCTTGCAGCAGTGGATGTAAAGATTGCTTCCAAACATCCTTTTTCTCTCATTAGATCACAGTAAAACTCACCTTCTTCCATGTGTAAATCTTGCAATTCCTCTCGTTGCTAAAGGGAAACTCAGTGTAGCTGGGTCTCTAAAATCTTGCTGTTGTGACTAGGGAACAACACTAGAAGGAGGCAGAGAGAAATCATTAGGCTTATAATATCTGTAAGTTGTTACAGTCCTCACTGACAGTCATTTGTAACATTTTATTTTTCTTTCCCTCAGAGGAACTGCATTATCTAACATTTTTGTTATTGCCACTGCAGGAATTGTTTCGGTGTTGGTAGCACTGATGGCAGGTAAAGCAGAGATAAAATACAAGCCAGAACTCATACAGCCTCTTGAAATAGCACAGCTGATTCAGAATTTGGGTTTTGAAGCTACCATCATGGAAAATAATGCAGAAACAGAAGGGCAAGTGGAGCTTCTTGTAAGTAATGTGTATTTGAAATTATATGTTTATTTTGGAAAAGTCAGGTCTGGAAGACTCATTTTCTTGCAAATAGCTTTGCTGAGCAGTTGTGGCTTCAGCAGCTGGCTGGTGACACTATTTTTTTAATAATTGAAAAGATAAAATCAACTTGTCTTAGAAGAACCCATCCAAAACCACTGAAATACAAAGTGATAGTTCTATGTACAGATTAGACTTTTCTTAACAAGCAGAAATGAAACAGAAATTTTCTGTAAGGCACTTTAGTACAGACTCTGAGTAACTGAGAATGTGTCAACAAATACATATTGCTTATGCTGAGGGCTTTACATAGAGGTCTAGAATCTTCAGGTGAAATCAGTAAAATTCGTAAATTGCTTATATGAAGGATGGATTCCTCAATAGTTTTTATTCTCTGACAGATACTTACTGCAAGAGGGAGAACAGCAGTCTGCTGCTGTATTAATAGATCACCAAGTGGTAACTAACATGCCTTATTGAAGCCACAGGAAAAATTAGGAGAGATGAAGTTACACATGCAGAGTTTGGCTTTGGCAATGCTAATATAGGTGTTGATAGAAGTATATTAGTTATACTTCTACAGTTAATAGCATGTCTGAGAGCTACCATGCAGATACGTGGCTATGGCTGTATCTGCTGTCTGCACAATTTTATAATAAAAGTGGATAGGTATGTTCTCAGCTTTGTATCATTTCAGACAGCTCTATAAAACTATGCTGAGGCCTTGTCTCAAGTACACCTACAAATATTGGGTGAATGTGGGGGATTGCTAACTACCCCAAATTGTCTTTTCTTTAGATTACAGGGATGACTTGTGCTTCTTGTGTTCACAACATTGAGTCCAAGCTCATGAGAACAAATGGCATATTCTCTGCCTCTGTTGCGCTTGCAACTAGCAAAGCTCACATCCAGTTTGATCCTGAAATTATTGGAGCTCGAGATATTATAAAAATAATCAAGGTAGGCTTTGGAAGTTTTTTATGTATGGACAATCACATGGTGAAATTTAGAAGGAAATAAAGCAGCTGATGTTTGAGAGGTTTCACAGGTTTTGTAGATGCCGTAGTTATTGCCGTGTTTTTATGCTCCTGTGGTGAGGTTGCTGTGCTCCACAGGAATGCATAGGCTCCCCAGCTCTTACTCTAAAAACACACACTATCAAATGAACCTTTTTTATCTTTGTCTGGCAAAAGTGTCATGTATTCATTTCTTGCAATTCTGTGTGTAGAATCACATTTCAGTAATTTCAGTGAAGTGTTGCTAATTCAGAAAAAAATACTTCTTTCTCTTGACAGTGGCAAAGACCGTAAAAGAAGTTTTGCCACAGCTCATGCCACAATTATTACATATCTCACTACATGCTTG
This sequence comes from Cichladusa arquata, assembly GCA_026413545.1. Taxonomy (NCBI): domain Eukaryota; kingdom Metazoa; phylum Chordata; class Aves; order Passeriformes; family Muscicapidae; genus Cichladusa; species Cichladusa arquata. The sequence continues at coordinate 63,639,867 of JAOTQP010000001.1, read as the reverse complement.
CATCTATTCCCACATCTTTGAATGGAAACAGCTTGTGATACAGCCTGATATTAAATGAAAAAATCCTGGTTTACCAGTAACCACAAAGATCATAAAATCTGCTGTTATCACAGCCCAGACGTGGGCATAACTTTTTTCTTTTTTTTGTCCCACCAGAAGGGAAGAGATCAAACTGTATGAGATGCATGCAGTGAGTAGTCAGGAGGACAGCAGAGACTGTTTGCCTTCCATGCTCTAGAGTATTTACTCAGAAAAGAGCTGCTAGACCACAGAACTGATGCAGCAGCAGTTATTAACTTGTTAACTAGTAGACTGTTCAGGCTGGCAGAGTAAAGCATAGTTTGCCACAGAAGCATTTCATGATGCAGGTAGGAAGTTAAGTGTATTGTTCTTGCAAGAGTGCTTTGGGTTTTTAGGATGTTTGGGCAGCAGGCATGGCTCTACTGCAATAACTCACCCAAGTGTAACTCAAAGCTGGATTTTTGCTTGGGATCTTTTGCCCTGCAGTTTGTTGTCCTACAAGTTTAAACTAACTTTAGACACTTTAATTTTCAACTTCAGTTGTATTTATTAAACTGCTCACAAGATTATCTAGCTCCCAGTGGCTTGTGGCATTTTAAATTCCTTTGTGCCATATCTCCTGATTATTGCAGCGGAGGTGCAAGGGCATATATTTTCCTTTGGGAGGAGTGCAGCAGCATTCCACCTTCAGTGTAAGCTCCCCATGTCTAAGAACTTGGACACTTACTGCATTTATACACTATGTTCATGTATAGGTACCAAAAGTCCTTTGCAGTCCAAATTTTGAGTTCTGACTGAAATCTCTCATTTTGGCAGAATGTAAAAATAAATAAGGTTCTGGAATTTATTAAACATTGAACAGTGTTCCTTTTCTGACATTTCTTCTGAAAGCAGTGTCATTTAAATGTGTTGTAAGTCATATGGTTAGCTTCATCAAAACTAACTTATCTTTCCTTCCCTTTCGATAAAAAGGAAATTGGCTTTCATGCTTCTGTGGCTAAAAGAGCTCCAAATGCACATAACCTGGATCATAAAAAGGAAATACAGCAGTAAGTATTTCTTTCCTCTCTCACTGATGTACATGTCTAGATGATATCTTGTAACTCTACTCCCTCCAGCACTCTTCCCAGTAAATTAGATTATTCTTGTGTCAAGCATATTTGATTTTACCATTCACCATTTGGTTCAAGTACTTTCATTAGTTTCATTATAGTTTTTAACGGCCAGAAGTCTATACATTTAAACATGTTACAGACACCGAAGCTGTTCTGTGGAGATCTCAGCTAGGGAATGCAGCCCCTCTTCTGGTCACTCCCCCTCTAATTGCTTGTTGGTCCTTTCACTTGACCATTCCCCTGTAGTACCCCCGTGTCCCTTAGCAATTGGTCCCTAAGGATTTCCCCGCCCTGCTGAGTTCA
>JAOTQP010000001.1:63611929-63638328 GCA_026413545.1 Cichladusa arquata | reverse complement strand
ATGAAACCCCTGCAAAGGCCTCCGCTCATCATTCACCCCAATCAACATTTTTTAAAAACAACACGGTTCCAAAATACAGGATCTTTGCAAATATCTCAAAGCTGTGTCTTAGCACAGTGCTAATTACCCCAGCCCTGCACTACCAGCACAGTTGGGCCTGAGTGGGATGTAAAAAACCCATGGATTTACAGTTTTTCTTTTTCAGGTGGAGGAAATCTTTCTTATTCAGCCTAGTGTTTGGTATCCCTGTTGTAGTCATAATGATTTATATGCAAATACCCAATGGTGAAGACCATGGATCTAAGGTGCTGGAACAGAACCTCATTCCTGGATTATCTATTTTGAATCTTCTATTCTTTATCCTGTGCACTTTTGTTCAGGTATGTTCATAGTACTTTCTAGGGGTTTGCTTTCTATTCATTTCCTATTTATGTAATCTGATGTGTTAAAGACAGGCTAATGGAAAGATTTAGTGGATTAGTCTTGTCTGTACCTCCTATGCAGAACAAAGTGGCACTTTTCTGCAAGTTATCCATTCTGTATTTGCTCATAGCTCTTACTCCTACCAAAGTTGCATCGGATTGTTTCCAAGTGGAGAAGGTGATATTAAAATAAAGAAATACCTGCAAACTAATTCGGTAGCTGTAGGTAAATCCTTTCATTTTCTATGCCTTGTTTGCTTTGCATTGCTGAGGAAAAGGATATTTGCTGGTTTTGAGAACTTCCTTTGAGAAGGAAGTGCAAAGGAGAGGATATCAATGGAGTCAGTCTCCTAGTAGACCTGAAGTTATACCAGTATCAAATTTGTTTGGGTCAACAATGCCTTCCCTTATGTACTACATGGTTTTAGTTCTGCTGTGGGCAGTATTATGTACTCTGTGGTTACTGATCTTAATACGAGTCTGTCCCTGCTTGCACCAACAGTTCCTTGGTGGATGGTATTTTTACGTACAAGCTTACAAGTCACTGAGGCACAAGACAGCCAATATGGATGTGCTCATCGTACTGGCCACAACAATTGCTTACCTGTATTCCTGTGTGATCCTGATAGTAGCAATCATTGAAAAGGCAGAGAAAAGCCCTGTCACTTTCTTCGACACTCCTCCGATGTTGTTTGTGTTCATCGCGCTTGGCAGATGGCTGGAACACATAGCCAAGGTAGCTCATCTTCACACAAATGTTGTGTGTTTGTGATGGGAGTAGAATAAACTGCTCAGGAGTTTTGAGTCAGCTGTTTCTGGTGTATGCTATAATATGAAAGAGTTCATTGTGTTAAGTGCATATCAGGATTTATATATCTCAATGTACCTTAAACATTAATCTCTGTTTCTTAGGGTAAGACCTCAGAAGCTCTTGCTAAGCTTATGTCTCTTCAAGCCACAGAAGCCACCGTGGTGACTCTTGGACCTGGCCACTCTATTGTCAAGTATGTATTTATGAATCAAAATCCCTTCAGCCTGCCTGGGTCACAGACTAGGCTTGATCCAGTTAACCTGAAAGCTGATGGCATAAATAACCTGCCTGTTGTACTTGTGTCTTTTGCAGGGAGGAGCAAGTACCTGTTGAACTGGTTCAAAGGGGTGATATTATAAAAGTTGTTCCTGGTGGAAAGTTCCCAGTGGATGGAAAGGTCATTGACGGCAGTTCTATGGCAGATGAGTCTCTCATTACTGGTAACTTCCCTTATCTTTCACAAAGAAGTGAAATCTTCTGGAACTCTTTATTACAAGAAAAGAGGGCAGACCCAACCCAAACACTGCTGTCAGAATAGCCTCCCACCTTAATGGATGCTGTGGCTTTGTGAGCTTGAATTCAAATCCTGTATCTGTGCACACCCTAAAAAACTGAAGGTTTTCCTCTCAGTTTGGCCACTTACTAACCTACTGATGGGATGGGTAGAGTCATAACAGTATTGTCATTATTCCAGTGATCTGGAATTTGGAGTTTTCCCTGGAAGGTATTTGTAGAGATGGTACCTTCTCACAAAAAAGTTGTAAAGGATGATGTGGAAATATTGATGAGATGCTGGAGTTTGTATGACAGAGCTCTCTCAATGAGCAAGGAGGGGGAAAGAAAGCCTCAAAATTTTATGTTTATTAAGGGTCACAGGACTTTTTTAACATCTTCTGAAATTTTAATTTCATTTTGGAAATATAGTAAGGATCCAATGCACTGTACAGTTCTTTATAAATAAAGGATATAAAAAATTTACATTGGCATTGGATTACTTGCTCCAGTTCTGTTTTTAGTTTACCTGGGAACAGGAACACCTTTAGCTTCAGGGGACCAGTTGTCATCACAACCACTAAAAATAGAGCAAATAAAGATGTTCTAGAGCCAGTATTCTGGCAGATGTAGCAGGAGAACAGGAGCTTTTCCACAGAAAGAAATTTCTGGTTTTTGAAAACTGAGGGTTGTGAAGATAAAGAGAGATTTCTCAAACTCCCATTGCTATGCAAGGTGTTAATGGAGAAATTCCTAGAAGTGCCTTTTCCAGCCAATTTACTCCTTGCCCATTTGAGGGATGGTATACTGAAAAGTTATGACCGAGGAAACAGCATTTGCTTTGAAACTAATCCTCTAAAAAAGTCTATAAGAGTATGACACTACTTATCCATGTCTTCACCAGACAGAGATACACAGTATGTGTTTTCTGGTCATTATTGCTTAGCATACTGATTTTGCTAACCTAGAATGAGCTGTGTGCTAATGGATTATGCTGTTAAGGGTATTGGCTCATTTATTCTTACCTTTTCTTTCCAGGGGAACCTATGCCAGTCATTAAAAAGCCTGGGAGCACAGTGATTGCTGGTTCTATAAATGCACATGGCTCACTTCTTGTTAATGCAACTCATGTTGGTAATGATACCACTCTGGCACAGATTGTGAAATTGGTAGAAGAAGCTCAAATGTCAAAGGTAAAAGTAATGGAGAAGAAAGCCTTACTCACAGATTTTGATTGAATACTAAAAAGATTCTGTGTTTTGATACTTATATACTTCAACAAGCTGTATTTTTCCAGAACTGTTGTGTATTTTCATGAACTCTGCATATTTATGTGTTTTGACTACGAGCATGCAAATAACTGGGTTTATTTTTTATAGGCACCCATCCAGCAACTGGCAGATAAATTTAGTGGATATTTTGTTCCATTTATCATCATCATTTCAACTGTGACATTGATAGTATGGATCACAATTGGTTTTGTAAATTTTGATATTATTAAAAAATATTTTCCTGTAAGTAGTTTTATTATTGTAACTAGATTTGTGTGTTTGGATGTCTTCCAATGTAATTAATATACTTTTTCTATATAGAGGCTGATGTTATAATCACCCTGAGAGGAGCTCAGTGAGTTAGATAATAACACCAAGGTTATAGGTTCAATCCTTGTATGAGCCTTTTACTTTAAGAGTTGGACTTGATGATCCTTGTGAGTCCCTTCCAACTCAGAATATTCTCTAAATATTTCTGTAAAACATGGTATTTTCTGCTAACAGAGCAGGTAATTATGCTATTTAAAATCTCTCTGCAGGTATAAATATATCTGCATTTACCCCTTAGTTCTGCATGGGGTTCTTACAAATGGAAATTATTGACAGCATTTTTGGACTAAACATGATCTATAGCTGCATTGCAAGCTTCCCTCTTATGTCTGAAATTTTTGTGGGCATTCCTGTTTCTGATGGCAGATAGTGGTTTTGGGTTCAGAAAGAAGCTGAGCTTCTGTTATCTTTAGCATGTGTATTTGCTTTGCTCAGCAGCTGGGGGGATCTGTGTATCTGGAAATAACATTCTCCTTTGCTAAGCTTTAAAGGAAATTCCAACAAGTGATGTTGACACCTGGGAGACTCAGAGCAGAGACAAGCATTTGTATGCTTGAGCAGCAAAAAATCCAGAAAATAGTGCCATAAATAATTCATAACATTGACCTTTCTTTAGCATTACAATAACAATAATAGATTGATTTCCTGTACTGAAGTTTTCCAGATAAATGTATTTTCTGAAATAACTATGATTGATTGTTCACCTGTGTTACCTGCTGTTGACAATCTTACATATCTTTCTTTGTGTTTTTCCCCTTCCCTCTTTTTGCAGAATCAGAGCAAGAACATTTCAAAAGCTGAAATAATACTGAGGTTTGCATTTCAAACCTCAATCACTGTGCTGAGCATTGCATGCCCTTGCTCTTTAGGCCTGGCTACCCCCACAGCTGTAATGGTGGGCACAGGAGTGGCTGCACAGAATGGTATTCTCATCAAAGGTGGAAAACCCCTGGAAATGGCACATCAGGTTAATAATTAATTCTGTACTTTTGTAGCTTACCCAGCTATTGCTACATGAAATTCCCTGGGAAATCCTGCAGGTCCAAAGAAAGACTGTGTAAAGTTGTTCCTTTTTTATTTTTTTAATTGACTGCTGCTTGTTAAGGTTAAGAGGACAAATCAGACCTTCTTCAAAGTAGTCACAGCAAAGTGTTGAGAGCCAGCATATCCTACAATCACACAACTCTGTGGTTGCTAATCTACTTCATGGCCTCAGAGGTTTCTGATTTTGCACTTTGTTTACCTCTTCTGCAGAAGAGCCCAATAATCCATTGGGGTTTTTAATTTCCTCTGAGGTCTATTGTGAAATGCATATTGTTCATGATCAGTAGTTTAAAATGTAGAATGCAAGGAAAAAAAATATTTGAAGTTGTTTTAGTGTATAGGCAAGAAAGATAGAAGGGAGGCAATAAAAAAGCCTTCAAAGATACAAAAATTATGCAAAGAGAAGGAAGAGGTTGAAGGAGAAAGAGGTTTGACATGTCCACAGCTGCTGAAAAGAAAATTAACCAAAACCATGCTGTGATAGGCTGTATTAGACACATGCAGAACATTTTAATGGAGGAGGATGGTAACAGCAAGTTAATCAGACTGATAATTCTTGTTCTTACTTCACCAGAAGTCTTTCCAAGGCTCTGGGGAAAAAAAAATAGGACTGCTAATTAATGCTAGGATTTTTTACCTTTTGAATCCAAGCAAGGCTATGGTCAGGGTTTTGAAAATTAGGTGACCTGTTGGATTCTGCAAGGTTGGTGTGTTGGAATAGCTGGATGTGGAAGAAGTGCCTACTTTGCTAAGTTTTTGGGTTTTGTATTTCTCTCTGCTGTGTTTATTTTCAGGAGTAGAATTGACTTTATCTTTGGGTTCCAGTATATGTGGGGCCATGGTTTTTTGGTTCAATTCTGGTTCCTCAAGACCCACTGGCCTGGCTGACTAGTGATGGCTGAGTTTGGTGAATAGCATGACATCGATTTTGCTTAGGTTGTTTTTTCTTGAAATTCTTGCACTCTTTACATCTTCTCTATCACCAAACCACTTCCAGAGTCCTCTTTCCTCAATATTGCTGTTAATTGTTTAGAATTGCATTCAAAAAAGCCCTCTTTGCATCACATACCTTGTGGTAAAAGTGATTAAGGTGCCATTACTTGAATCCTGCATGTGAATGCATGTGTGTCCTTTGTGCATGCATCTCAGTCCTACAATTACACTGTTGTCTGAGATGCTGATATGGGCACAGAAAGATCTTGTAGCTTTATGAGGAATGAATAATAAAGTATAAGGAGACCTGCTGTACAGATAGTTCAAGGTACCTACAGGAATCCCTGCTTCTGATTAATTTTGTCTTTGTGTGGATGTAGTCAATTGTTTAATAAAATCTTGACTGTGTTTATGTGCCATAAACATAGAAGCATCCCTGCACTTGCAGGGCTTAGGCAGTAACTGTGGGGTTTTTTCTTGCAGATCAAGACTGTGATGTTTGATAAAACTGGGACCATCACCTATGGAGTTCCTAAAGTCATGAGGGTGCTTTTGATGGGAGACACAGCTGTGCTCCCCCTGAAGAAGGTACTAGCAATTGTTGGTACAGCAGAAGCCAGCAGTGAGCATCCTTTAGGAATGGCCGTCACTAAATACTGCAAAGAGGTATTTAGCTTTCCTGTTTCATCCGGGCCCCAAAGGCATCTGTGAAAATGCAGCAATGTTGTACAAAATGAGCAGGTCCCAGAGGAAAAGGCCTGCCTAAACACTAACAGGCTGGGAAGCTGGGAGATTGCATGGTTGTGCATCTTGGTCTGGACATAACCAGACAGTGTATTCTAAGCTGTGCTTTTGTAACAGTGTGGGGTTCTGAAGGAAGATCTTGCCAAGTTTATCTTGAACTAATGAGAAAATAAGGAATGTGTGCAGGAGGAATACTTAAAATAACATCATGAAGCAAATGTGCATGATGACTGTTCATATTACCTGACTATAGTCACTTCTATTAGTCACTTGCTCATTTGAATAAATTAGGCAAAAGGCTTTAAAGCTTGAATATTATACTTGAATATTTGTGAGTTTCACAAATGAATTAATAGATTACTCAAGTCTTTGCAAATTTTACATATCCTCAGAGGTCATTTACATATGTCATGTGCCTCAAGAAGAATTAAAACACAAGTCATAGTGAAAATAGGAAGCTTGTGTAAATAAACAATTTATGTCTGCTAAGAAAAATCATTAATTGATTTAGGGGAAAAAATTTTAAAAAATATATCAAACTAGCTAGATCTTTCAGTGATAAAATTTAGAAGTAAAACATAAATTTAGAAGGAAAAAGAGAGTACAAGCAACAAACCAATTGCTTTTCTTGTATTTTACATTTTTATTTAAAATTTAGTTTAGTACCCTGACAGTTCTGTAGTCATGGCTTATATGAATTGTAATGCTGTACTGTTTGCTGATGCTCTTACCACCTGCCTTGTCACCCCTGTGTTTTAAGATCACTGAAAGGTACATGCTTTCAAACTTTCAGAGGCAACCCAGAATAACTTGTTTACAAATGAATATTTTCTCCATTCTTTTTGTAACTCGTAGGGTCCTGATAATCCCTTTATCTCATCTTGAAGGTACTCACTGGCTTCTCTCCCTAACTCAACAGAAAAACCCAGTTTCCCCAACATCCAGACAGATCCCTCCAGGAATTAAATACAATTTTTCACTGTACTCTTACATTTGTACAAAAGTTCTGATCCACCATAGCCAATTGTGTGTGAGGCTAATTAGAAGTTGCATCTTTTAGAAGCTGAATGGCTTAATGTTGAAATATTTCTCTTCCATTCCTAGTCTTGGCTGAAGTCATGAACCACCAATTTAATTTTTTCATCCTTGAACTATCAGAAAAAGCTGTTCCTCATGGTTTGCTGGGGCTGAGACCTGGCCGTGATCTGTATGGCTGCCCCTTTCTAGAATTCTAAACCACGGCACACCCAGAGCATCCTTACTTTTAGTTCTGTGCTACTGATATTCCAGGCTAGTTTTCAGTTGGCCAGTCATTGTCAAGAGGAGGAATGAGGCCTCTTTTTGGCAAGAGTTACCTCATATTTGTACCCCAGATGGGCAGCACAGATTGATGATGGCCTCTGGTTACATCTCCAGGAGCTTGGCACTGAGAGCCTGGGATACTGCACCGACTTCCAGGCAATCCCAGGCTGTGGTATCAGTTGCAAGGTTGGAGGAGTTGAGGCCATCCTTGGCACAGCTGAGGAAGGTCCCAATAAGCTGGATGCTAACAGGAGTGCTGCTCTGGGAGATAACACAGTGATCACACTCTTGGAATCACAAGGTAAGTGATTATCTGCCCCTGTGCTGCTCCTGTGCCACTGCAATGTGAGGGAGAATCAATCAACAGCACCAACCACCTAGCAGACTGTGTACAAGAGAAAGGTGGATATGGGGCAGAAGGAGGCAAAGAACAGGAGGGACAAAAATGTGACTTAACAAAAAAATAAAGCTCTCTCCACAGCTCTTGATCTCTCTCTCTAATTCAGAAACTTAAATGAGAATTAGGTACAGTGGTGGGTACTTGAAAATTCCATAGACAATAAGGCATATCCAGCAATATTCCTTTTGGACAGAAGAATGGTCCAGCAGACAGCAAAGTTTGCCATTTAGCACTATCTTCCCATTTAGAGCAGTTACCTTTTGTTGTATTGCACTAAGTTATGGGTTTAAATTGCACTACAAGTACCTTTAACGTATATTATCTTACTGCAACTTTTTATATCCTACCCTTTAGTTCCATATTAACTTGGACCTTTTGTTTCCTGTTCATATACCTCTCAAGGCACTTAATTAAAAAAAAACCAACAAAACCTAAACCTATTCAGCAGATGCATAACAAAGTATGCTATATCTGAAAACTCATTTTTAGTGCTTGATATTTTTGATTAGGCCAATACATTCATGTTTGTTTCAAACTCTAGAAGCCACTTTACTATTTTGTAGTGTAGGAGTGAAAGAAAAGATATTTCGAGCCTTCATTAAGGAGCTCATCAGTTCTCTTCAGAAGGCTGTGGTGCTCTTGACCTTTTTGAGAAAACTGTTAGAAGAATTAAATAGAATGAGAACTTCAATCATCAGAACTGTGCCATTTGTGAATGGTGCTAATGTAATATTTTCTCACCTGCTTATATGGTTTTTGTGAAGTTGGATTGAATTCATAATGAGGTGCATTGTTTGTTAGAACTACACTACTTTTTTCTTGTCAGAAATAGCCTTTATATTTGAAAGTCATTAGTTGTGAGAACTAAAAAGCAGGATGGCATTTACTAAATGCACCTCCTGTGCTTATTCAGAGAAACAATGCCAGGTGACAAAGGCAAACACGAGCAAGTATTTCCATTAAGTCCATGATGCACTTCTATGTGTAAACAAGCACAGAGTGAGTCTTGAAAGAGAAAACTTGTATGAGGTTCTCTTGAGGCAGTGCCTCCGCCTAACTTGCCTTCCTCAAACATCTCTGCCTGCGTACACGGCTTTTGAGATGCTCATTGTCCTTTTTGTCTTTTCCATTCTTTTGCACAAAGGTCCATCATCTTCTCAGAAATACTCAGTGTTGATCGGAAATCGTGAGTGGATGCGACGCAATGGCTTGAATATTACAAATGATGTAAATGATGCTATGACAAACCATGAAATGAAAGGACAGACTGCCATACTAGTGGCTATAGATGGTAACTGCTCTTGCTTAGAGTGCCTTAACAAATATGAGTCAATCCTACTGCAGAATGGATGAAAACAATCTGAAACAGTTGATCACTGGCTTAGTGTCAAGAAACTACTAATCTTTTAGGGCAGAACTGCTTGTGAACTGTAAAGTATCAAGGTGTTCTTAAAGGAAGCTTTTACCACAGAACAGTATTTATAATGTTTTGTTGTGTAGGTTTTAATTTAAGAACTAATTTCTGAACCCTCTGTTGTCTAGGACCATTGTTCAAACATCACTGCCAATAAGGTGCTATGTCCAATCCTTAATTTATATTAGTTAAGGATCATGGACTGACCTATCACATCACTAGTTTCAAAACATGCAGTGAATAAACATGGTGATTCATTAGATCAGTCAAGTGTAATAGATTAGACTGAATGAGTTTTGCCAGTGGGATTCTGTTCTGTACCATACAGAAAGAGATCTCAGACAATACCTTGATATGAGAAATGATTGCAATGTGATTGACTCCCAGCACACCTGTAATCTTGAAATGAGGCCAATGATTCATTTACTGAACAAATATTCTTGGTGCTCCTAGAGAACAATTTTGAAAGGCATTTGCCTGTGAAGGAAGTGTGGATACACCTTTGAGCCAATGTACCAGAAGGCAGATGCATGACTTCTCAATGAAAGTAATTAATTCTAACAGAGATCCAACCCTGAAAGACTTGGGGACATAAAACCAGACTCTATATGCTGCTCCTTGGAGGAGTGGCTTCAACATCTGACCTGGTCACAAATACCAACACTTTCTCTGACCCACTGTCGCATACCATAGAACATAAAAGTCAGGCTTGTTTAAAAGCTGCTCTCCTCCTCGCCTTCCTGATCCCTAAATATCAAAGGTGTTTATTGTTTGGTCTCAAACAGGTAAATGATAAAAGAAGAGACCATAAGTGAGAAGGCTGCAGACATGAGTGTCAGTATTGCTCAGAGTGTGTTATTTCACAAGCTGCTGCAGTGTGATGGAGGGTGCTCTGTTCTCTGCTGTCCCTTTGGTCCCACAGCTCTCTCTGACTTTATGCTTTCATTTGTGCAGGTGTGTTGTGTGGAATGATTGCAATAGCAGACACTGTCAAACAGGAGGCAGCCCTTGCTGTGCACACGCTGCAGAGCATGGGAATAGACGTGGTGCTCCTAACAGGGGACAACAGGAAAACTGCAAAAGCCATTGCTACTCAGGTATCTGCTTCTCTGTGTTTCAAAAAGATACATGATGAGGTTCTAAAACTCCTGTTTGCTCTGGTGAATTTGAAGCTGGAGCTTCAATTTCCCTGGAACTGCAGCTTTCCTGGATACATTAAATGACGACAAATTTTTCTTGAACTGGAGTGAAAATCAGGTCGAGTCCTATGGCATAGTAGAGGCCAGTGGCTGCATTAAGATCCCACTGAAAACATGCAGTCAGTACTTCCCCAGAGTAATGGAGTTCCTTGCAGTAAATTGGTTGCTGAACTGACACCTCCTGTTTCCCTTTGCTGAAAGGCAAACCTGTTTGGTTAGTGATGAAGGAAAGTTCCTTGAAAGTCCAGTCCTGGTCACAGTTAGGAAATCCACAGTGTGGATTTGTCATTATCTTAAAGGGTAACATAAAAATATGAATTACTGTCAAGAAGCATAGCAGTCTAAAGGAGGTTTAGTTTATATGAGATTTCCCCCATCTCAAATTATAAATGAAAAATCAGATTTTCACTCTACCTTGCTATGTTTCCGCGCTCTCAATCTTCATTTCCCTCTTTCCCTTTGCATTGGTCTACTTCTAATCTTACCATGTGCCACTTTGCTTTCCTCAGGTATCCCACCACACAGCTGACTCAGCCAGCACTGTGGTATGCATGTTCTTCTGTGCTGTGAGGTCTGTTCTGTTCTCTGTGATGCTTTAATGCTCCTCCTATTGGGTTTCACACTTTTCCTTTTGCGCTCAGTTACGGTAAAGTGCTTTCCCACCCAACTTTCTTTGTCAAGAAAACAAGCCTGTTCAGAAACAGGCTTGAATTTATGGTTCCAGGAGCACAGATGTATGTTTTAAACAAGCTTAGTTTGTGTCAATCTGCATTTCCATTGAATTTTTGGAACATACTTTCCAATGGAAAGAAATGGTAAGCGGTTTAAAAACTTTATAAAATGTTACTATTTAAAAGGTTAAAAGAGAGCTTCTATCTTATGTGGTGAAAAGCAGCTTCTGCCTGGTGAGGCAGCCGAAAAAAAAAAAGGCATTATCCCAGCTGTATTTAATACACTCCTCTGTTTTTCAACTACAACACTAGAGCCATTGCTAGTAACTCCACATAAGCTATGATGAGTAGAAGCATTTAGCCAGCCATCTGCTTAATTTTTATAATCTTCCTGAGACCTGCACATACTTGTCTCTGTGTTTCCCCTGCTATATCTGCTTGATCATACATGGTTTGTGTGTTGCATTGTCTGCTTGAAGGCTCTGCAGAGGGATCTGGACAGCCTGGATTGATGTGCTGAGGCCTATTGCGTGAGGTTCAAAAAAAGTGAAGTGTCAGGTCCTGCACTTGAGTCACAACAACCCCTGCAGCACTACAGGGTGGGGGCAGAGTGGCTGAAAAGCTGCCAGCAGAAAAGGACCTGGGGGTGCTGCTTGACAGCAGCTGTACATGAGGCAGCAGTGCCCAGGTGGCCAAGAAGGCCAATGGCACCCTGGCCTGGATCAACAACTGTGGTTAGCAGGGAAGTGGTGGAGTCACCACCCTGAAGGTATTTAAAAGACAAATCCTTTTTGCTAGGGCAGTGGAGCTCCAGAAGCCATGCAGGGCATGATGCTAAGGGCACAGTATGGTGTGCCAGCATCTCTTCAGTAGGACAGTGCTGTTATCAATCCTGTTCTTATGCCAAAGGCATGTTGCTCTTCAGTTTTCTGTGTAGCTTGCAAGTGTTGCCTTGACCAGAATTGGTTTGGTTGATATTCCTGTTTGCCCTTCACCTAGAACAGCTAATGGCTTTTCCTTCCAGCATGAAGCATGTCACCAACAGAGTGTCTTTCTTTGTTCGTAGGTTGGGATCAGAAAAGTCTTTGCGGAGGTTCTTCCTTCTCACAAGGTTGCAAAGGTCCAGGAACTCCAAAATGGAAAGAAGAAGGTTGCAATGGTTGGTGATGGAGTCAACGATTCCCCTGCCCTAGCCAGGGCCGATGTTGGGATTGCAATTGGAACAGGCACCGATGTTGCCATTGAAGCTGCAGATGTTGTTCTTATCCGAGTGAGCACTACAGCTTTGGCCTGTCCTCTTTTATCACTGACACTCTTCATTTTGGTTTAGTTTTCTGAAGACTGCATGTAGAAAACTTTCAGTGCTCTTCTGTCTTGCAGAATGATTTGCTGGATGTAGTTGCCAGTATTCACTTATCCAAGAGAACCGTTCGAAGAATACGAATAAATCTGATCCTTGCCCTAATTTATAATATGCTTGGAATACCCATAGCAGCAGGTATGTGACTGCCAGAGCTCAGCTTGTCAGCTGCACAGTTAATCTCTGTGGTGCCTCTTGCAGGATTGATTCCCTGCTCAAGGAGCCAAACACAGGTTCCTAGATTATTTAAAACTTGGTAGAAGAAGGGCAAAATAAATACGTTCTTTTTTTTTTCTTCTCTTTTTTCTTTTTTCCTCTTTGCTTCCCTCTTAGGAATAAATACTTCTAGATGAAATTAACAATATGCTCTTATATATTTATACTAGATGTTATATACTTCATATAGCAGTACTTGGGGATTAGTTTCATTATACTCAAACCCAGCTCTAATCAGACATACTATCCTACTTTTGGGTGCTCCCTCTTTTATTTGCCCTGAATCATACGTTTTCTCTCCTACTGCTTGTATTCTTAATGCCTCTGTGAGACATTTTCTCATGCTCTAAATTCCTACTTAAAACTTACTTCAAGTATTCCTTGTTTTGTTTATGAGTAACTTCTCCCTTCTTTTCCTGTACTATTGCCTTGTCTTTCTTGTTGCCTTTGCTGCGTTTCATATGTGCAGAGTATCTGGAAGGGGCAAATAGTGGCTGCATCTTGTACCTGTATTGGTGCAAAGGTTATCCCTTGCAGTGGAAGGGACATGTTTAGTAATAAGTGAGTAAATACAAATATTGATCCAGTTGTTTTTATGGAGGTCTCAGCAGGTTATGCTGCAAAACTACTGATCTGTTCTGTGATATGCAGGGGTGGAAATGCCCGTGCTGGGATGAGTAGCTCTGGCTCATGTCCTTATGTTTTTTTGCTAGGTGTGTTCATGCCTGTTGGCCTCGTGCTTCAGCCTTGGATGGGATCAGCTGCAATGGCAGCTTCTTCTGTGTCTGTCCTGCTGTCTTCCCTGCAGCTGAAATGGCAAGTTGTCTTGTGTTTATCAGCTGGGGAGCTGTGGCAGTGCTGGGGCTGGGACTCAAGTGAGACACTACTTTGGGCTTTTTACGTCTAAAAGTACCTGAGAGTCCATTAGCTTGGGCTTGTTCTGTCTAATCCTTGGCTCCAAAAGAGACAGGTGTCACTATTATGAACTTACCTGGACTAAGACAGTATGCAGTATGCTTTAACTAGCAGCTAAAATTGTGACTGGATGTTACCTGGGCCCATGTGGTGGAGATCTAGTTCAATACCAAGTAAACTAATGATCAGGAGGTTTTTTGCTGTGAATATCAAATGAACAATTAGTTTGAAAGATAATTCTTCATAATGTAATAATAGATTTTTGAAAAAATATTTGTACCGGTTTGGTTTTAATTTTTGTCTATTTACATTAGCCAGAGAGAAACACCTTTCAAGAATAAGACTTTTTATGGTGTCTGAAATTGGTCCAAACCTTCACATAATTTTACTGTTGCTGGGGTATTCTGTATGTTAGAGTACAGTACAGTATAGTATAATATAGGAAATCTGTTACTACATCATGCTTCTAATCCTGAAATGCTCAATATAAATACAAATGACATACATATACATCTGTTTGCAGAATTAGCCCTACCACTTCAGGATTTTTGTCCTAAAAGGTTTCAGTGTATAGTTATCCAAAGAATGAGAAATTTCTTTAAGGGGATTCCTTAATTCTCCATTTCTTTTGACGTTGCACTGATTGCACCATTTTGGGTAGATATTGAGAACCCCCTATAAATTTTTGGCTTCAGACTTATGGAAGCTGTATTGCAGTATACACTTTAGGACAATAATCTTTCTTGAAGCTTCAGATCAGGTGAATAGAACTTGAGGTTCCAAAGAACACAATAGTGCATATATGTGAAGGACACCATGCATACTTGCCATTGCTGGGATTTGACTTAGTATACGTTGAATCAGAAAGTGATTTTTGTGACAATTTTGTGTCATTCGTAGAAGACAATCACCTGCAATTGTCTTCTATGAACCTTCTAATTATTCAGCAAACTCATAATTTTTATCAAAGAACCTCACTTTGAGGGTCCTTCTCTTTTCCTATTGAAATGTCTTAATGCCATGTGACGAGTACTCTTAGCTATTTAACACTGTGTCTGAAGTGCATGGAATCATAGAATCATCTGGGTTGGAAATCATTTAAGATCATTGAGTCCAGCCATTAACCTGGCACCACCAAGTCCACCACTACACCATGTTCCTAAATGTAAGAGTGCTCAATCAGTGATATGTGGTCTTGAATGACTAAGAATTCAGATCAGACACATCTTGAGGAGCGTTCTGCATTTCTCCATCATCCTCCCTTACCCTTCATGTGTTTGTCTTGGCTTGAAAGAATTGGACAGGCTCAAAATTCAAGTAGTAATAGAAGTTATTATTTTGTAACTGATTTTTGAGACCATTACACTCTTGACACCACACATTTTAGATTGTTTGTGTGCTATCAGAGAGGAAACTTAATTTAAGCAAATGTAATCCATCTATAGTTTTTTTTGTATAAACACTTTCAATACATTTAGGTTATCAGAAGTTTCTGATTTGTTCTAGTTCCAGATGTTTCTACACATTGACCTCTAGTTGTTAATATCTTTTCTCTTTCTCCTCTTAGTTACAAGAAGCCAGACACAGAAAGTTACGAAGCACAAGCTCAAGGCCGCATGAAGCCACTCACTCCTTCTCAAATCAGTGTTCACATTGGAATGGACGACAGGAGGAGGGATCCTTCCAAACCATCTCCTTGGGATCAGACTAGCCAAGTGTCCCTCTCTTCCTTGGCTTCAGACAAGCTGCAGAGACGCCATGGTCTCATTGAGGAGGAAAGGGGCAAGTGGTCATCGCTCATAAACGCAGCAGATGAAGAACAGTACATCTGAAGCACTGGACTCTTGGTACAGGGGGAAATGTTCCTCCTCCCCAGTCAGGGGAGGGACTGACTTATTTCTTCAACGGCTTCACTGTTGTACGTTAAGTATTCCTTCAGCTCATAAGACAATTACAACTCAGCTCAGTGCTGGGTTGTATGGATTGTGGATTTTTTTCAGGTCACCAGTTATTTCTAGTTACAGAAATAATCTGTGACACTATAATGAACTGGCTTGTTTGCACACAGCATTTAGTGAAATAATGTAAAATTGTAATTTTCAGAGTCTAAAACTGCTTCTCTGTGACTCTTTGCTCAGAACCAAATTTCGTATTTTTTACTCTTTCAAACTTTATTACTTCAAAGACCACATGAAGCAAAAGTATTTTCAGAGCTGCCAAATATTAATTTGTGTCTAAATGAAATTAGCAATGGCATAATGAGCTCGGTGGTCAGAAGTTGAGTTTTTACACAGAATCCTAACTAGTCATATCACTGTGAGCACACTTTGTATTTAGGATTCATGTCATCTCCTGGGACCAAAAATGCTTTGTTGTTTCACCTGCTACAACTCTCTGAAAGGTCTTTTTCAAAGATTTTCACTTGCTTTGAAGTATTGCATCCTTTTGATGCACATTTCTACTGCTCTCTTTGATTTTCTCTTTTGCTCCATATGATCCCTTGTCCCCCTTTTTATTTTCTTGCACAAGAGATCTTCTATGAGTTATCATTATGTTTACAGACATTTCTGTTTGGGACAAACTCCTTTAAGTCACCAGGAACCATTCCATTCCTGTTGAAGTCCATAAAGGTAGAACAGTTCCTGGTCCCAGTTATCCAAGATACTTTGCTGGACCCTGGGGAGCTCCTTAGAGTTGGGCAGTTGTCAATCTCTTTCCTCTGACAGAGAGAAGAATTTATGCCAGTGTGAGCAAAGGTGGTATTTACCTTGGTGTGAGTGAGCAGAGCTAGCACTGGTGTGACTCCAGGGTAGCTGAGCAGTGTGAGCTTACTGCATAACTTAACCCCAGCTTGCTGGTTGCTTAAAATGCAGCCAAAAGTTTAAATTATAAAGGTGGAAAAATGGCCCTAAAGTGGGCTTCTGTTTGCTGCCATACAAATAAATGACAGGACTTGAAATAAGCGAATTTGTAATTTAAATTTGTATTTATGTTTTGGATTGGTTTTAGTTACCCTCTTTACTTCAATGAGAAATCAAAGTGCTGGACAACCTTTTTTTGCTTTAACATCTTTACCAAAGCTTGCAATAACTTCATCCCTGTGGATGTCAGATTCACCCCTTAACACTTTTTAGTCAAGACAGTAGGAATCAACAGCTTTGGTGCACTGGTTCCAGTCCTAATGCACTGTGGGACTCTGATGTAAGCAGAGTTTTATAGTCTAATTTTGAAACTGAAAGAAGAGGAAATACTTTGCTAAACAAAATGAAATAACAACTTCTTTTCATTGACTGAAATATAGAGCTGTTTCTAACACAGATTCAAATCCTGCTTCTCCTAATGTAAAAATGAAAAACAAGTCAGAGAGCAAAAGAATTGTTCTTAAAGCATTGGATATGTCTTCCTATTTTCTCAGCACACTCTTAAATATAATTACAAATCAGTTTTAAAACTCTATATAAGTAGAGATTATTTTCACAGCACACACACTTTTCAAACATGCCATAGGTGCATGTCACTGTGGGAAAGAGGGTCTGAAGTTTTATTATACTGTGTTTTCTTACCAGTCCTTACAGTAAAAATATGGTTTGCTTTAAAAAAAAACAACCCACCAAACAAATAACTGTGTCTTTTTCTTTTTTTATTGAGGGGTTCAGAATAAAAGGAGCATAAACAGAGATTGTTGGCTTGCAGGGTACATATGCACAAGGTTTTCTGATTGCTTTGTGATCTGTTTCAGGCAGGATATATAGGAGGGGAAAAGAGACAGTGTTGTTTCACGTTGAGACAGGTGACATTGCAAACAGATTAAAGGGTGGAAATAGGATTCAAAATCATCTTGGGAAATTGGACAGAACAAGGAAATTTTGCAAACAGAGCAGAGAGGAATTAAAGGTCAACACAGCTGAAAAAAGATCAGGTAGTTGTCTGGCATTCATTTTGTGACCCATTCTAGCACCACAGTGATGCTGCAAAGTGAAGAGAAACATAGAGAGATATAAAGACTACATCTCCCATATGACAAAAAACCTCATTCTGTTCTGCTCTGGAGAGGCATCAGCTGAAATAGCAGGTCTAGTTTTATATGTCATGCTTGCTAGGAAAAAACAGTCCAGAGAAGAGCAATGAGACTTAACAGAAATCTAGAAAACATGAGAACATAAGAATATGAGAATGAGAAATATAAGATCGAAGGAGTTTGAGTAGGTTTGCCTACAGAGTACCATAAGGAAATACAAAGAGAACAATTTGTTCCTTTCATCTTTTCAGTGTCTTTTATGTTCATGGTGACTAGAACAAGAAAATAATTGGCTTATTTAACCGAAGAATATTTAGATTAGTCACTAGTGAGGAACTGTGTGACAGGAAAGATTGTGGAGCACTGGAAGAGGTTGCAGATGGGGGCTCTTCATATGCACATGGCAATCAGGCACATATTTGGTGATAATGTGTTAGCCAGAGGAGAATCCTGCCTTGGGGCAGGCAGCTGCCCTGCACCAGCTCCTGACCTTCTCCCCAGGTGGCCTTTCTCTTATTTCTGTGTAAGTAATACAAACCGAATAACTATTGGAGTAGGGGACTGACCCCACTATTCTTCTCTCAAGAAGTGCTGAAGAACCAGAAGAAAGATTGACTTATTTCATACTTGAAATGAGCTGGAAAAGGTTTGCTCATTATGTTTGCATAATGTCTTAGGCTTTAAATGGCTGTGAAACTTTCATAAATCATAGAATAATAGAATGATTTGGGTTGAAGGGATCCTTAGGATTCATCTAGTCCAACTCCCCTGCCATGGGGAGGGCTGCCTTCAACTAGACTGGTTTGCTTAGATCTCAGTCCAACCTGTCTTTGAACACTGCCAGGGATGAGGCACCCACAACTTTTCTGGGCAGCCAGTGCCTCACCACCCTCACAATAAAGAATTTCTTTGTAGTATTTAATGCAAACCTACCCTCTGTCAGTTTAAAGCCATTCCTCTTGTCTAATCACTACATGCCCTTGTCAAAAGTCCCTCTCCAGCTCTCCCGTAGTGCCCTTTAGGCACTGGAATGTGCTCTAAGGTCTCCTTGGAGCCTTCTCTTCTCCAGGATGAACAGCCCCACCTCTCTCAGCCTGTCTTCATGGAGAGGTTCTCCAGCCCTCTGAGCAGCTTCATGGCCCTCCTCTGCAGTTGTTCCAGCAGGTCCATGTCCTTCTTGTGTTGGGGGCCCCGGAGCTGGATGCAGCACTCCAGGTGTCTCAGAGGGGAGCAGAGTGGCAGAATTCCCTTCCTCCCTGCTGGCCATGCTGTGTTGGATGAAGCCCAGGATACAATTGGCTCCCTGAGCTGCGAGCACACATTGCTGGGTCATGTTAAACTTCTCATCAACCAACACCCCCAAGGCAAAAATGTCTGTGAGAAGTTAGAATAGTTACAGATAGTCAAGAAAAAGAAACACAGGTGATAGTCCTGACATTTGTGATCATGTATCTTGTTAAACTTGAGCTCCTGATGCACATCCAGTCTCACTGGAGGGGTGTATGAGGCGGAGCTCAGAGTTTGCATTTCTACATAATGTGATTACCAAGTGTCCGTGTCCCCACCAGGGCCACCTGCCTGCAGAGTGAGGTGCTGGCCTGGGTCTGCTGCCCGTGCTGCCCCTACAGCAAAAGATCTGGAGAAAGGTGCCTCCAGGTGGAGGATGGACTCGTGGACTCCCTAGGCTCAGTGCCCTCGGTGCTCAGCAGTGTGCCACACTTGTCCTCTTTCCCAGGACTGAGTATTTCGATGGATTAGACAGTACAAAGCAACTTTTCAGATCCAGTTTTGATCTTAGGTGTCTGCATTGTGCATGTTCTCCCAGCATGACTCAGTTGCTGCCTCTCTGATGGTAAGTGTTTTTATATCTGATGTTTTACAGGGGACATTCAGTTATTTTGCTCTGGGAAAAATTCGTGACTCTTTTGTTGAAACTTTTAAACTCTTTTTTAATGAACACAGAAGACATCTAATGAATCACATCTTTGACTTTCATGTTATTTTTAGTGCAATAGTTCAGGAGTACTGTTGCCTGTTAAGTTTTTCAACTATTTTTCTTCTCAGGTTATAGTTTTTTCATACCATTTTTTGGTGCCTTAAGTTCACAGGAAAGAAATTATTCCATTTAATTTCCTCCTTTTTTCACCTTTTTTCAAGCAAATAAGCTGTCTGATTTCTATCCAAGCTGATTACAACCTTTCTCTGACTAAGTATTCATTCAGGGATTGTATTTTCTCTAAATGCACTTGTGTGTGAAGAAAAAGAATGAGTAGGTGGTGAAATTATACAATGGTGTGCAGGGATGTGAAATCAGATAACACTGAAATGTTAGATTTAATTTCCTCTACTAAGACGCCAACAGCAAGCGTGTTGGTTTTCAGTGGGAAATTGTTTGAGAGTCACAACAAAAGAAGTGGTGAAGCACTAAACATCCTGCTCACATGTGAGTCTCAGACATAAGCACAGGAGGAGACAGACAAGGCTTTGCAGGCAAGTACAGCCCACCCACAGGCTCTTTGTGCAATGATCTGATTTTCATGGCTGATTTACCTTCATGCTTACAACGATGATTTCTGAAGTCTCCCCTGGTGCTGCAGGTGAAGGTGAAGGGATGTGGCAGGGGGAGGTGTGTGTTGTTTTTCTCCTGGGGCATTCAGCCACCCCAGGTGGAGGTGTGTGCCCAGGGAGGTTTGTTCTGGTCAGCACTGAGCAGTTCTGTGCTCCAGGGGCATCAGGGTGAGGTTTGGATGGGTTTGGGGAGGGGGCTGTGCCACTCAGCAGCCAGCACCTCACCTCATGGGGGACCACGAGATGTCACTGCAGGTCCAGTCCAAGCCACAGAAACCCCTTAATCTGCAAAGCGTCTGAAGATCCAGTACCTTCACTGCTGGTTACCTGCAAGGGGAAAATTGTAAAGAGATAGCTTAATTCATGTCTAAAATTTTGTTCTGACAATTTTATGTAGCCCAGGAATAGATTTTTGGCTAGTGTGTGCTTGCCTTGAACTCTGAATTGGTACTTTGTATTATTTGATGCTTAAGTAAATCCTGAGTTGCACAGATGTGTCTGCTGAAATTGCTTTCTTTTTTCTCTGATGAGATTCAAGAAGAAAAGCTGCACTGCAGGAAGTCAGGGCAAGATGCCTGCATCCTCAGGACACCTGCACCTTGTGGTGTGAGTTTAAACTCCCCAGGGTGCAAGACTGCTTGTTTCGTGGGGTTCTGTTTTAAGTAGACCTTAGGGGAAATCACAGCAGCCCTTGGCTTTCCTAGAGGGCACCACATCAGACTGTGCAGCACCAGCCAGTGTGGGCTGAGCCAGTGTAGCCCAGGAGCAGGTTGCCAGCAGGTCACATTCTGACAGCACTCAGCTCCACCACAGCTCGCTCAGGCAGCACTGGCAAAATTTTACTCACCAAGGCAAATCAGCCCTTCTCTGAAGCCTGCCTGTGTGTTCCAGCCATGCAGGGAAGGTGTGCAGTGCCAGTCTCTGAGAGACTCTCCTGCATCCCCGCAGAAAGGGTTAATTTTATTTTAAGATACCTCTGCATTGCAGTTGTGAATCTGAGCAGCCGAGAGCAACCTGCTGAACGGGAAAGGGCTCATTAAATATATACTGTCACTGATTTATAAGAGAGTGCAGAGACAATATAATTACAGTAATTATGTCAGAATCTTGCTGCAGAGCTTCCATTGGTGTTGGGAATTTTATCCTCTCGCTACGGCAGGAGGATTTAAAAACCCCATACATCTGCCAATATATTTGTGCCACAACTTACTCAGAAGCTTTTGTTTGATCATTCCCTTTACAGACCATGAAGCTTTCAAGTGTATCATCATCTTAGGGATAAAAAAGATGTAGGCAAGGCTTTTTGGGTAGCGTGCTGCTTCCTTCATGTCCATGGGGGAGGCAAGTTTGGGCTGTAAAGAGGACCTGGCCAACACTACTCTCGCCAAGGCCATGTTATAAAGGGAGAGTTTAAACCATTAGCTCTGGATAGAAGAATAATATCAGAATAGTAAGAAGCTGCTGGAAGGGTGGAAGATGCCTATTCTCACCTGCCCCTGCTGGTGCAGGTACCCACAGGGAAATGTGGGTTGAGAAAATGAGTGAGTGTGAGATGTAAATTCTTCTCTGAATATTCTCGAGCACCTCAATGTCTTTCCCGTAGTGAGGGGCACAGAACTGAGCGCAGGATTTGAGGTGTGGCCTCACCAGTGCTTAGTACAGGGAGACAATCCCTGCCCTGTTCCTGCTGGCCACACTATTGCTGAGCCAGGCCAGGATGCCATTGACCTTCTTGGCCACCTGGGCACAGTCTGGCTCGTATTCAGTGGCTGTTGACCAGCACTCCCAGGTCCTTTTCCCCTGGGCCACTTTCCAGTCACTCTGCCCCCAGCCTGTAGCGCTGCAAGGGGTTGTTGTGACCCAAGTGTAGGGTTGAGAGAAACTAAGACATGAAAGTTGATTTTATAAGGGGTGGCACCCCTGTATTCTCAGGCCACGTGGGCACTTCTCTGGAGGATCTCAGCAAGTGGAAAGCCTCAGTCATTCAGAGGGATGCCAAGGTCTGACCAGCACCCACCACAGCCTACAGATGGAGACATGAGCCCCCAAACCCTTCAAGTCCAAGGTAGGTTTCACAGCACCTCTGCACTGAAAGAGATGTCAGATCAGGACTGCTTTCCCCAAGGAAACCATTAACCAGTTATTAATGGTTACACCAACAACTTTACCAGTTAAATAGAAGGGAGGAAATGGGAATTTGGCAGAAAGTTGTCCCTTCCAAACACACTAAGCTGCAGGAAAATGTCCTCTTGGTTAAACAACAAGCAGGTTGAACAAATATAAGCAGAAAAATAGGTTTGCTCTCAAGATGTCTTTAAGGTAACAAGAAAAGCAACTTTGCTTGGAAAATTTGGTTCCAGGTTCTTAGGCCAGAAAGGGCAGGGGATAGGGAGGAAAACAAGGCTGAGCCCAAAGCAGCCTCACTATTTTCCTCCTTTGAAGTGTTGAATTCTATGGAAAGCACACCACTGACTTGGTAACACTGTCATTGCTGTTGTTAATGTTATTAAATAACTCCCTGTGCAGTTATTAATGGTAAGCCCGGAGATAAAGTTGCTTTACAGCAATAAAACATCAAGCCACTTCCACAAGGAAAGCTTTGCTTGCATCTTACACAAAGCTGAGCTAAGGCACAGGTGAAGTGACCTGAGTGGTGTCTGACCCCAGCAGAACAAAGGTGTTTTGCATTGCAGCTCTCTCTTCATCACTGTCTTGATTTGTTTTCCTGATTGCCTGGCTTGTTTGTAAAAAAACCTCAAAAGCCACTACTAAAATAAAAATTGAATTTGAAAAAAACTAAATTCTTGCTTCATAATAACAAATGAACAAAAACATAACTTGCCAGCAGACAGTCGTTGGTCTCTGATTCAAACATGTATCACTGTTTTCCCAACATCTTATTCACCCTCTCCATTCTCATCAGCTCTTGCATCATTTTCAGCATCAGTATGAGTAAGTCAGAAAAGAGATCTGTTGGAAACCCCTGTAACAAGAGACCTGAAGAGTAATTAAACAAGCAGATTTAGGGTTCTGCCAAGGTGAGTGTATTTGTGCATCCCATTTACCCATCTGCGCTGATGACAGCACTTCCTCTGCCTGCTCTCCTTCTGCTTACTTCTTTATCAATCAAATTCCACATTTAGGAGTGGCAGTGGGTGTCATGAGGATGACAGCACCTACACCAGCATTAACACCCTCCCTGTTTGATTTACTGTGCTGTACACACACACACACACACATCCTGTGCTGTGAACGGCCACAGCGTTTTAGCAATGCATGCACTGGCTTCAGGAAAAAAAGATCTTTTGACACACAAGAACCAAAAAAGCCAGAGACAGAAATGGCTTTTTCTACACTTTCTTTAATCTAGTGAGCTGTTTAGACAGATGCTGGGGCACAGAGCAAGCCATTAGGCTCCAAAAGTTTTGTCTAGCACTCATCTATTCCCTGGTAGTTCCCTGTGATCAAGCAGCTCTCCCAGCCTTAGTTTATTGCTGCTCTTACAGGTGGTTGTGGTGTCAAACCCATTAGACCCTCTCATTTATCTATCCTGTCATGACAGCACAACTTAGAGCCTTGTATGCCCCTGGGTACTTACATCTCTTCTTCAACCTGGGCTTAAAAAATCTAAGGCAGTCCCTCTTGCACAGGTTTCTTTCTATTTTGCTTTTCTTCCCATGGTATTTTCCACACTAAACAAGTTATTTCAGAGGTTTTTCCAAAACCCTATTTTTCATTCATTTCATTAATATTTTCAAGTTCTGTTTTGGACTTTCCCACTGTATGGAAGTCTTTAATCATAGTATTAAAATACTAGTGCAGGAAAATTCAAGTGTGAAAAGTGAATGCAAAGGGCAATATCTGTCTGGTTTTGTGAATAAAATTATACAGCTCTTAAACTGCTGGTAAAGCTTTTTCATTGCTTCAGGAATGGCCCAGCTCCCATTTTCCTCTGGCTTCATTAGCATTTGGCTGAATCCCAGTTCCTTTTGAAAATTATTAATTGCAGAAAAGCTATCTTTTTTAGTGTTATTCATCTCCAACTGTATTTACCTTACCACAAAAGCAATTACCAGGGATCTGGGAGATGGCTTTCCCACTCACAAAGACTGGTTTGACTACAGGAAGAGCCAGGAATCAGAATTTCCCATGGCCTCAGAAAGCTGGGGAATGCATTTCAGCCACCAAAACCCATGTAGACTTCCTGTCTTTCTGCCCACATCAGAATGCTGTTCCCATCCCTGGTTCTGCTCCAAGGATTACGTGGCACCATGTTGGGAATATGCATTTCCTGTCACTGAATGGGAATGTGCTGCTTGTCCCTGCCTCCAGAACTGGAAAGGGGTCACCTTTTCTCCATGTCACTTCATTGTGAAGAAAGTTTTGATGTGAAAGAGCAATGTGCAAAAAGCACACAGTGGTGGGAGCAATTAGGTTCACAGAGCTATGGAATTGTTGTGGATTGAGAGGGAACTCTGGATGTCATCTGGGCCAACCTCCCATGCTCAAGCAGGGCCACCTAGACCCAATTGCCCAGGACCATTTCCAGACAGCTTTTGAAAACTGGCAGTCAATGTCAGTGCTTGGTGACCCCCACAATGGCAGCTTCTGGATGTTCAGGGGAAATTCCTGTGTTTCAGTTTGTGCCCATGGCCTCTGGTCCTCACATTGGGCACTCACAATGGAAAGAGCCTGGCTGTGTTAAACTGGTTGGGTACATTTCCATTACAAACTTTAATTGATAAACCAGGAGGACAGAATTACTGATGGTAACTAAGACAAATACTGGCACCAAATAGGTTGTTTGGAACATATAATCAACCAAATTATGAGAATTTACTGATGTCAGTGTCTGTTTCTTCCATGTGAACCCATAAATTTTGCTGAGAGTGGGAATGCTTTTGGTGAGGCAGTAATAAACCTTAAGTTCCTACAAGACTATTAAAAGCTTGTCTAGCAGTGTAGCAGTGAGAAACTGGGACTGCTGCACACCCAGGCTGCCCAGGAAGGCCCTGGGGCAGCCACCAGCAGGCTGCTGCCAAGAGTTTCCTGTATTTCTTGTGTTTGCTGTCCTTGTGCAGCCTTGCTTTGTGCCAGCCCTGGGACTGGTGTGGACAGGTCAGAAAGAGCCCTTTGGAGCAGGGACACAGCAGAGCATAACAGGAATGTGAGGCTGCATGGATGCTCCATTCTTCACCTGCTTTGCCCTAGATTTTTCTCTCTCGGGATATATCTTGGAGCTGGTTGTTGGTGTCTGTTGCAGAAATCATCTTTTAGCATGGGATAATTTTCACATAAATGTGACCTAAAAACTGTGTAGGACCTCTTTGATGGAGTTGCAGGTACTAAAATACTTCTGGTCCCTTGGAAAGTTTAGGGCCACGTACTCCAAACCTCTGAAGACTTGGAAAGGGCTAGCATTTAAAACTAAATTTCTGGAAGTTAGGGAATGATGACCACTTAAAACGGGGAATACTGCTCATAAGAATGCAGCTAGCTTCTTTTGATGCCTCCTGAATTTTGCAGTAGTGGAGACTGTGCTTCATCTGTCCCCCTCAGGACTTTACAGACCTTTTTCACTTGTGTCTTCACTCACCTCTTTTTCAGGCTGAGCTGTACAGGACCTGTCCCACATTTTCTGTTCCCTGGCTGGTTGCATTGACCACTCCTGCTCTGCCCACCCATGACTCCCCCTTTGCCCTGGCTGGAGTTTTTCCCCCTTCCTGGCCCGACTTTGCATCCTTGCAATGGGTGAGTTGAAAGGAGACAAGTGCTGGCCTCCAAACCCTCTCCTGTGGCTCCTTGGCACCATCTCCCTGCTCCAGCCCTTGCAGTCTCTTGTGGAAAAATGACATTATTTCTTGAAAAACTCAGCACTGATCTCATAGGAACTGTGAAACCACTAAAACCTAATTTCCACAGGTTTTCTTTCATAATGAAATTAAGGCAATTGGGTGCAACTATCACTGTCTTAAGGACAGTACATCTTCAGGGAGCCCAAGGGAGAAAACCTGCCACATCCTAGGTACCTGTGAGTGAAATCATCCTGCAACCCTTGAGCAGCATATTCCTGCTAGGGGGGCATGATAAAATGGCCAGAGTCATGAAAAATATTTCTAGCTGCCATCACAAAGTCTTTAATGTGCAAAGCAAAAGGAAATGTCTGTGCAGCCTCAGAATTGCTCTTGTGTCCCCAGAATCTGTCCCTAACTGGGGGAGAACACAGTCACTTGGTCATTTTTTTTGCACACTGGTTGTTATACCCCAGGTCAGGACGCAAGCTTCATTC
>JAOTQP010000001.1:63552166-63611919 GCA_026413545.1 Cichladusa arquata | reverse complement strand
TATTTTTTTTTTTTTTTTTTTTTTTTTTTTTTTTTTTTTTTTTAACACTGGTCATTATATCCAGCTAGCTCAGGAAATCATCTTTATTCCTGCTGGAAAACATGTGAAAAAAACACATCAAGGCACTTTGAAACGACTACAAACGCCTACAAGGGTCTAAAAATACACAGCACTGACAATGTGTGCAGCAGCAGCTATTGTCTGTGTGCTTGAGGCTGCAAACTGATAATTTCACATGCCAGCATTAAGCTGAGGAGTCCAGCACCTGTACCCAAAATAAAATGACTTTAGCAATGAAACTTTACATGTATTTGTCACTGTTACTTTCTGGTCATTGGGAAACTGGCACATGATGAGTAGGGTTGTGCTGGCCATAGCTGCACCCACTTGGGTTTTCCTGGCCATGTCCCCTCTTTCCAGCCAGCCCCTCTGCCTTCTTCATTTTGGTGTATTTTCTCTGTTCCTCAAAGTGTCTAGCTGTAGGTTACACCATAATCTGCTGCTTGTCTCCAGGTAAGCTGCCATGAACCAGGAAATCCCAAGTGGAGGAAGAAGGATTGGGGCTGAGCAGGGCTGGGCTGCTCCAACACAGGATTCAATGCAAGGGCTGAGATCTAGAAATGACAATTAAGATCACATGGAGGACAACCCAAAAGGAGGATAGTAAAGTCCTTGCATGTTCTGTAGGGCCAGTTAGGTGTGGGGACCTGAGACAGAGCACCACAAGCTGCTCCTTGCCAGACCCAAACATCCCCAGCCCAGGATTTACATGAACTCCATGGTCGTCTCCACAGCTGGAGCTGCAGGAGGTAAGTGTTTTCACTCACTCAGGATGAAAAAAGCCATTCTCTGGAAAGCAAGGCTGTCTAGAACACTCCCCAGGAAAGCCATGGACCATGACTCTGGAGAGTGCTGTCACCCTTAGACTGACAAAAGAAAACTTCAGGTGTTGAAAAACTGCTTCAGTCTTGTGAAAAAGTTGTATTTTTAATCAGTGGTAGTAAGTGGGCTGTTTAAATGGAAAATAAGGATATACCATAACTAATGGTGTAAACAGAAGAGTAAGGAGATGGAACATACTCACCTGTGATTTAACATAAGCTCACAATTGATAAATATCTGCAACAGAGTGGATCAAAAGTAAAAAGCATCACATTTTTATCTGTCACAGAGATATGCATGCCAGGAGCCATAAGAGACAGGGGTGTGGATTGGAATATCCAGTTGTTACCACACTTTTTGAAAGCTAATATCTGTGAGTGTACCAGGCTGGTACCATGGATGGAGTGGAGATCTGCCACAAAATCATTTTTTAGCCTTAACCTCTCAGCCCTTCTTTGTGTTCTGTTCCTTAAAATGGCAACAGCATCCTCTGCACAGGTCTCCAGGGAATAACGGGGTACGACCGATGTACGACACCTTGTGAGACCTCAGAATGGAAAATACCACATGTCATATCAGAATACAATGCCTGGGGACAGGGGTTAGAGGTGAAAATGGCAGTTTTAGATTAATTGTTGGCCTCTGTGATCTTAGAGGTCTCCTCCAACCTCTGATTCTATGTAAGTGTACCGTACAAGTACCATGTAGGCAGAAAGCACCCTGCTGTGCTGCTGCTGCTGCTGCTTTCCAGCAGGCTGGAGCAGGGCTGATGGTTCCCTGTGGGGGGATCCTTGCAGACTTTGTGGTTTATGCCTTTATTAGAAGGAAGATCAGTTAACATAAATTCCCTCTCCCCATCCTTGGAAATGATGCTTCAAGTGATATCTGCCCTGTTAATCAGTTCCACCTCTACCAGCCCTCGGCTGCATCTGCTGTCAGGGAAGTGCTGCTCCTGAGAGAGCAGTGCAACAGCTCAGGTCACAGACCATTTCTTCATCTCTTGATTTCACAGTACTAAAGCCTTTACATCAGGCTGCTGCTTGGCTGGATTTTTTAAATTAAACATCACTGTTAATTGCATAGATGCAAATCTGAGTGCCACGGAGAAGAAAATACTGTGTATCTTGGTACGATGTACAGCCAATGTAGGTCACTTCATGCACACATTTGGGGCATATATGACAGGTATGAAGCAACTGGGTATGTATAGCTCTTTCTTCAGTGGGTTTGGTGTGTTTGGGCTGCAGCTTGAAATTGCAATGAGTATGCAGGGAGAGCTGGTTTTCTTGCTGTTGAGTCAGCAGTGAGAGGGCATGTTCACAGTAGAGGCACTCACTGTGCTCCCAGAGAGGCTTTATCTTGGTTCACACTTCTTTCTTCCTTCCTGCAATACAACAGTCAAGCCACAAATCCTGAGGAACAGGATAGAAAATCCGTACACGAACTGGAAATTTGCTGTCAGGTAGAGCAGCCAAATAACAGCTTTTCAACCCAATTTCCATTTAGGTGTTCTCAGGCAAGCTTAGCAGAGCTCTGGAGAGGTAACATTCACATGAAGATGAAGACTAATAACAGTAATTCTTCTTCAAAAGCTCCCACACCAGAAGAATCAGAAAGCTGCACTGCAGGATAGCAAAACCATGATGCTGCAACTCAAGTTAAAAATGTGGAGGGTGAGCAGTCGTGTTGCCATTCACACCAAAAAATTACCATTCTAAACAAATTTTTTCACACTGTTTTTGAGAAGTGTGGAGAGGCACAGGATGCTGAGGAAGGTGGTGATGGCAGGGAAGGTGTCACTTGCTGAGGTTACCTGTTTCCAGGTAATTTGGTAAATCCGCGGCTGTATGGCTCCTGCTCTTAGTCATTAACACAACACTGCTAATTGCAGGGGCAGTGCAGGGAGGGGGAGGTGTTCTGCCTGCAGTACAAAGCCACTGACTGGCTCCTGGCCACTTTTTCTCTCTTGCTCTGTGTCTGTGTCTGTGTCTGTGTCTGTGTCTGTGTCTGTGTACACACAGAGGTGCACACACAGCAATCACAAAGAAGAAGAGGACAATTTGCACCCCAGGGAAACTGGTTGCTTGCTTGGTGGTTCTGTGTCATGTACTGCAAACCTGAAGAACCAAGATACAACCTCTGCTTATCTGTTCAACTCCAGGGCTGCCACGGTGGTTTTTTAAGATCCTAGGTGCAAATCTGTATTGACTTTCTTTTTAACAAAAGCCCACATCATCAAGGGGAGGTTTGCTTGTGCTCAAATTCTCCCCTTCCTCTGAGTGCTCCCCTTGCCTTCTTCTCATACCCCCTATGAACTAGCAATAGCAGAATCCCAGTTTTAATTGCGAATATGGATTTATATGGGATTTTGGATCCTCTGAGGGACTGCGTAGATTGAGTGAGCCGTTGGATCAGGATGAAAACCCTCCCAAAAATCCCCAGACATCAAGAATCTGGAATTCCCTCTCTCTGCAGATCATGCTCTTAGTTCAATCAATAAATAAAATATTTTAAAAAGTAGAAAAGAGGGAGAAACAGAGAGAGAAAGGGAGAAATAGAGAGATTCACAGCATTATAATATTGCTTTTAAAATACAGTTTCCTCGTGGTTCTTCTCCTCTTTAACCCACATTAGATGTTAATTTCTGAAGGATACAAGTGTAGGTTTTTTTCCCTATCTGTTATTTTCAGTCACAGTATTCTATCTTTTTTCCTTTAATTTCCGTGGAAACTCTCTGCACTGACTTTTAACAGTTCAGCCAGATTTACTGGAAGAGCAGCAGCAGAATTTCTATGTGGCTGGATGGGCTCCATACCTCCAGTTTCCCAGGATTCACAGGACTGCCTTATAGGTTTTTGACATTCTTCCTATGCAATGGCTGACACATAGAGTTGATAATTACAGCTAAATATACACATATTATACTGAATAAATTTAATTTTCTTCTGTCACTCTTACCATTCTGGTTTGTGACACATCTAGATGTGTCAGTTGACTTAAATGACTTCTTGCCACTTTGTATGTTGTCTCTCCCACGAGTTGCTCCACAGCTCTGTCAGGAATATTTTCTGATGACACTACTGCATTTCAAAATTGTGCAGGTGAGCTCAGGAGCTATTTCTTTCTCTCATTCAAATATTTAAGCTGATTTGTCACTACTGACTCCACCTCCTCATTACTTTGTGTGGGAGTTTTCATCCCTCTGTAAGACACTTCGGGCTTTGGGATGTGCAGTGATTTTAGAGTAACAAAGCTGCAGTCCATAATTTCCACTTTAGTTGTGGCCTGGAGCAGAAAATATCCTGCTGTGAATTGCTTGAGCAGAACCTTTGAAAGAAAAAACTACATTACATTAATGTAAATAAAATCCTAGAGGTAAAGTGATGGTTGTGAAACACCAGTGCTGGGAATTAAATAAGTAAAACAGCTCAGAGAATTGTTTACACAGAGCATTACAGGTACAGCTGCTTTTGAGGCACAAGTGGGCTTGGCAGCTTCTTTAGATCCTTCCACTCTAGGTGAGCTCTTCCTTCAGTCATCTTCAGTTCAGACATCTAAAATTTTTTCTGGTTCCTCCAGCCAACCTGTGCCAGATCAGCAGAGCTGCTCTTCCAAGAGAGGTGTATTTTTTCACTCTGAATGTCACATCTTGACAGCCTCCCTGTGCACATTGTAGAGGTGATAAATGTAATTGTGCTTTTTCCTTTTTTAAAAAAAGTTATTTTATTTGTTCCTCTCATTACTTTTACACTCCAGAGAGTTAGTAGAGATCTCCTTCATGAAATTCATCCTCAGTCCAGAGCTGCTGGACAGAGATCAGGTGCCCTCTAAATTCCCACTTCAAATACCTAGCCATGGAAACCCTTTAGCCTGCACCCAATGCAGAGGCCACTCTGAAGCTACAGGTGGATGCAATATTTTGGGGGGAGCTACCAGCAGCCTAAAACCATACAGGTTTATGCCTTTCTCTGGCTGAACTTCTGTCTCCTCTGTGCTGCACTGTGCAATGCCTGAAACTTCACACCAGTTGCATTGAAACACCGCTCTGCTCTGCCGTGACAGAAGTGACTAGCAGCTCTCCTAAGAGCATTGCATGTGCTTCCAGCTCTTTGCCGGAGAGAGCATACCTAATTTTAGTTTAAATGGATGTTAATTTGACATGTGCTTTTGAATAACTGAGATAAATTCTTGGCTTTTCAACATTAGAATTTATTAAGTGACAAGCGCTTTTTGAACACTGTTATTTTCTGAAAGGTTCTTTCTCTCTATAGCACCTAATAATAAAGCTCCAACACGTAACAGTCCTGAATTTGTAGGAAGTTGCACTGAATGGTCTAATAGGTCATTGTCATCTCTGCCTTATATGGCAATAATAGAATAATAATAACCAAGGTAGCAAAACATTCCTACCCTAGCTGAATCAGCTGGCTTTTTTTATGGACTGGTTATTCATTGAACAATAAATATGCATGGATTTGACAGGAAGGACATACTGCATAATTTAACTTGAGCAAAATGAAACAGGACAGGCAGTCTTATTCTTCAGTAGATCAAAGGACTGAACTTGAGTGACAGCCTTGAGTGACAGCCTAAGAATGCCTGACAGTCACAGAAGTATTGGGTTCTTTAACAGCAATTGTAAAGGCTTCTTACATTGTGTCCTTGAGTCTATTCAGTGCTAAAGTCCTGTATAGAAGGAGAATAAGCCACTCATGCTACCATTCCAGAGAAAAATTCAATACCTGGTACTTTTCACTGCTGCTTTTGGATGTACAGACGGTCAAATAGAGATTTGTCTCTAGAACAGCCTGTACAGCTCAACCTTTGAAAGCATAAAACATCTGAGTTTGGTTTCTCAAGCAGAAATAAAAGCTTGGCAGTTGCTGTGCCAAAGCTTGGCAGAAGGCTCTGGTTCTATACTCACATCACATAACATCACAGTAGTGGGAGAGTGGAATAGGTTGCCCAGAGGGGTGATAGCTGCCCCGACTCTGGAAATATTCAAGGTCAGGTTGGGCAGGCATCTGCTCATTGCAGAGTAGTTGGACTAGGTGAACTTTAAAGGTTCCTTCCAGCCCAAACTATCCTATGAGTCTATAAAATATAAATATTGAAATATAAGTATTGACCACATGTGATACAGTTGTTGAGGACTTCCTGTCAGAGGCTCCTGTGTCTACCCTGGCAATATGAGCTCAGCAGATGACTAATAATCCCAGTCCCTGTGTGCACCCTGTCCTGCTCTTACACACACACAAATATGCACAAACTGATAAATTTGTTTCCCTCTTGATGAGGGACTTGCTGCCAACTTTCCCTCCAGCTTGCATCTTTTCCCACATACTGCTGATTTCTGTCATCCTTCACATTTCTTCCTTGCCCTCTGCCCGTGGCAGCAAGGCTGATGCCAAAACTTCTCTCAGACAGACACCTGATGAGGGAGGCTCACCTGAGAGGGTAAATGTTCCCATCATGCTCCCAAGAGCAGTGGGAAATTAAATGTTCCACCAAACCTGTGGAACAGCTCAAGTTGCCTCATTAAGACTCAAGTGTTAACTGTGACCCTTAAATATTGAGGATCTGGCTGCTGCCTTTATCAGTGTCCTATTCAGTTGTTATATACTGCACTGAGTCAGGTGAGCTGTTCTTAGTTCCAGATGATCTCAGCCATGAAGTTCCCACCTTCTTGTGGCTTTACCACCCACAAATATCCTGTTGACAGGAAACTAGAGGCGTACCACATTCCTTAGACTGCAGAACCTCAAAAGAATGAATAGTGCCCTGAAAACCTGAGTGCAATGGCTTTAAAGAAAATCACAGTAAAATCCCTCCTCTGATTTATACCAAGGATCATAGATGTTATTTTAGAAAACTGGTTGAAATTCATCACTACTTAAATAAAGTATTCACTTCATTATGCATGGCTTTCCACATTTCTGAGCCTAGCAGAAAAATTCATGCTTTTTCTCTGTGGAGATATCCTCTCTCAGGACCAAAGGCCTCCACCCAGATTGACATTTTATAATCCTTAAGGCAATTTCATATTCCTGGAGGGCCTCCTTATCTTCTCCAGGAGAGTTGTTTTATCTGCCCACAGTTTCTTTTTCTTCCCATAGAGTGCTGTCCTTATCCAGAAGGGCCCTGTCTTTCTCCCAGAGGAGCTGATCTTTCCAGAAATTCTTATCCTAAGTCATTTCCCACCATGATTCCAGGTGCTGCTGGTTGGGAGAGGGGTGGATCAGCCTTTTGCACTGCACTGCTCCCTGCATCCCAGATCAGCAGGTTCCCATCTGAGGGACTGACACCTCTGCCCTTTTCCCTGTGGTGCTCGAGGAACTCTTGTCCCTCTGACCCTTGGCAGTCTCCTGCCCCTTTACAGACTCCCCCAAAATATTTACAGCTTCTGAAATCACATGAAACTTGAACAATGAAAAGACCACAAGAAACTTATTTTTGTTCACTATTGCACCTCATAGTTCTACAGCTAGGATTCAAAGGGCTTAATTATTTATCCTGCTTCATTAGATTTATTATGACTTTTTGCATAGTGCCTCCAGCTCCACAGAGGGAGTAGGCTGCATTATAAATAAAAAACCTCTCTGTGCAGCAATTTCAGCTTGGTTTCTTTGCAAAAAAAGACTTGCTCCTGAAAGCATGGCAGAGGAGCAGCAACCCAAGGCAGGGAGAAAAAAAGAAATAATTTCTTCTTCCCTCCTGCCCTTCCAGGGTTCAGCTGGAAAATTTCTTAGGAAAACAAATTTGATTCTGACATGGAGGAAGCAGTCCAGGTGTCTAAACAGAAGCATCCAGTGACATTTTTAACACTGAACCTCTCTGCAGATGGTCTGTTACAAGACAACACATAGGAGACCCATGTCCTTTGGGAGCTGCAGGTGGAAGCTGAGGGAGATATCCCAACAAATTCTGGGCACAGAGCACCCAGGTGTATGAGTGAGTCCCACCTTGGACCTGCCTCTAATTCATGTGGCTAAAGTTTCTTTTGGATCAGAGAAAATCAGGAAATCATTTTGCTTTTATGAGGCTTCCATCACCTGAACATGCATGAAATGATACAAATAAAACTTTGAGAGCCTTTTCTCACACAGTACAGTAAAAATATTGTCACTTGTTCTTTTACTGTGCTCCTGAGGCAGGCTCATAAAGATGCAGGGTAATTGTATCAGAGTACATTTTTCAATTAAAACATCATTATTATCTCACAGAAAATGACTAAATTATATAATTTTGTTCCACAAGTCTGCAAACACTCTTTTGGTTGCTATCAAAATAATTTTCTGCAGACAAATCTAAGAACTAATGGCTAACAAGTTTGATGCTAGTTTAGATCTGTTCTCTGACTAGAGAGAGGCCTTATGTGAACAGATGTAAAATGAATTTGAAAACAAGTTATGTCTTTACCTGTTAAGACTCTTATTATTCCCCTCTGTTACCATCTCTTACCATCCAAAGAAACAAAGCCCCAAAGAATTCTGTCATGCTGCTGGAAAACTCCATAACAGAGACACACAACACCTAGAGAAGTGCAGTCCTAATGGCAGCTGGGTCTCTGATACCCACTGGTGACTGTGACCCGCTGTTCACCTACAGTGACAGAATTTCACAAGGTTTGGAACCATTGGTTTGAAGTCCAGTGGTGCTGGGTGGAGCTGGAAGGAGTCACTGGGCTCCTGGCAGGCTATGAGCCAAAAGAACTACTTAGCTCCATGTTCATGCTGGTTGCTTCTGAAGCATAATAAAACCCTCACTAGCTCCCCTACTTAGGAAAACTGCCTGGAAGACGCAGATACAGCTGAGAGGAAAGCTCTGTGGCAGGCTCTGCTCCTCATGCTACATCTGGGAATCCTAAGGCTCGTTTCAGATGAAGAAGACTTAGGGAAGTGCTGCCCCAAGGAGACAGCATGATGGTAGATTATAGAGCACCTCCACACCTCCTGCTTGGACACCTGCCCACCTGGTTCTGTCCTGAGCCTGGGAGCACAGTGCCATCTGGTGAGATGTGTCTGCAGCCCAAATAAGCCTCTCACTTTCAAACCCCTTTGGATGGGGAAACCTGAACCTCAGCCTAAATTCCAGCACACCTCTGAGACATAATCCCACCAGGAGAAGCAACAATAGGCCTGGAATTTCACCAGAAATGGCTCATTTGCATGAGTTTTCTTGCTCAGGTATCAGCCAGAGGCTGGATTTACTATAGCCCCAAGCTGAGCTGGCTCCTCATCCAGCCTTCTTCCACTGCAACTAGGTCTAAAATGGAATCCTTTGGAGCCTGAAGCCCAGGATATGAGGAGTCCTTGAAAAGATCCAAAGGGACCCCAAAACATTGGATTTGGCATGCTGTTGGATTTGTTGTACTCTATTAGCTCCCTGGAGAACTGCTCCCCCAAAGCTCTCCTTTGCAGAGGAATGTCTTGGGGTCCCCAGGGAATCCCCTTTGGCTCTTGCTCAAATAGAAACTGGCATGGAGGGAAATGTCTTTTTTACAAAGTGCTTAGGGCCTTCTCCAGATGCCATGAGATGCTCTGTGCATGGCAACACATGGCTGTGAGAAGTCATGGCCCTGGCTGCCACCAAAAGATCCTTCTCACAAGCACCCCATGAGCACAAACTCCCACCCTGGGCCTCTCAGCTGCAGCCTGACACCAGCCTTGTGGGCAGGCAATGAAGATCAGGAATCAACGGGGTAATTTCTAGTTTATGGGACTTGGAGTGGCTGCATAAAGCAGGATTTTACCTTTCAGAGTGGAGATTTTAATGCATTACCTAAATATACACGTGTCTAGATGCAAAGAAAGGAGGGTTATTTCTCCCTTGTGTTAGGGACAGCACACCCCACCTGCCACCCCCAACACAGCCCTACAGAAGAAAGAATCACAAACTTAACCAACTCCTGTCATTCCTGCCTGCACAGACCACAGGGACGACTTTGGAATCCACACTGCAGATAACTAAACGAGGCTCTCAGCAATATGAGCATCTACACACGCTGCAGGTGTCCAGCCCCACACCACAGTGCAGATGGAGCCAGAGCAGGAGCCATTCAGGTAAATACAAATATTGGCTTCTGGAGCTCCTTGAGGTGCCCTCAATTACCCCTCTATCCAGGGCTAGCAAGACAAGACCTACATCCTTCTATGTGGGCCAGGTGGGATGCACTTAGGGAACCACATCAGACCATGCCTCTCTGCAGACCCTAATGGGAATTCCTGGGTAGACACCTCTATTTGACTCTCAGCTGACCCATTAGTGAGAATAAACAAAATCCTGTTTCTCTGCTCAGCAGCACTGCAAGCCTTTTTTTTTCCCCTCTCTCTCTTTTTTCCCAGAAATCACATATTCAGACAACTGCAGTGAAAACTTCTCACTCCACACATGTGGATACTGCACTGAACTCCATCCTAGCTCATTTGTGGTCACTCAGCTGTTCTGTGGTATTCCTGCTTATTCTCCTTATCATTCACCATAATTACTCCACAGCAAACACATGGTTCTGTTTTCCATGAGTTAAGGCTGCAAGTAGGGATGGTGCTCCTCCCTTTTGGAGGGTCAGAATTTTCAGTTCTGTTGAACAGACATGGTGTTAATTATGGTTCACTATCCTCCAGCTGAGGAGGACAAGTGCACTTAAAGGTGGCAAAAGGCATATTTCATGAATGAGAAAATGAAATAAAAAAAATGAAAACGAACAATGTTATCTTCTGTTGTCGATGGAACAGCACTTTTTATTATGTCTGTATGCAATGGGAATATTAACTCTGATATGCAGAAGTGCAAATTAAACTGCTGATTTAGATTATCATATTTCAAGAATACTAACTTTATAGGCTTTTTTTTTCATTGCATGTAAAACTTCTGTGAGTTATAAGCCTTTTTGTCAACTATATCTTATAAGTGAGAGGTTTATATTCCTGCTGTTAGATTAAAGGAGGCATTTTGCTGCTAGGAGAGTTCAGCATTTTATTCAGCTGTGGTAACTTTCCCTTATACTCTAGCACGAAGCACAATTAAGACAGAAATGTTCAGTAGCTTTATTATGCCCTTGTGTGAGGAGCTAATCTTTTTATCCCCCATTTCATTTTTCAGGGATCCCCAAAGGGTTTTGCAAACTCTACACATTTGTCTAGCACGCTCTGTAGTGGCATAAACAAAGAATATATGGACTTCAATAGGGGCATTGCTTTTATATTTTTAGTAATTCCACTTTCTCTTACTGAAGGTTTCACGAGTACTGGAATATCCCAGTTAATATTCTGGGCTCATGGGTAAATTTTGGTCACATTAATTTGGGCTATTTGTTACTTTGGTGGATAACCAGGGGAACAGAGGACTCAAATTTTTTAAGAAATGTATTTATTATTTAAAGGGAAATCTTCTGTACACAGAGCAACACATAGGTTCACCTCCTGAACTAGCAGTGGGATACAATCTCTGATGAATGCCATTCAATAAAAATGAAATAAATGGGTTTTGTTGTTTGTTTGTTTGTTTGTTTGTTTGTTTTTTTCTATAGGAAACCAGCAATCATTCCCAAGGAAGTAATTCCATCAGTAACTTTTCAGACACTGGAGTTTTGATTTACCCTGGCATTCTACAGACACACACCATGTGGATTTGTTGCCCTGGGTTCTGCTGTCTGGTTGTTCCCTCTAATATCTTGCAAATCTATTTGCCAATTTTGATTGAATTTGATAGAGTAATTGAAGACTCAGTGATACAAGCAAATGAGGTGAGGACATGTGGCTCATTACCATGCCTTGGATGGACAATGGCTATGGACCCAAGGAACATCTATTCTTACTTTCCCAGGATTATCCTCTGGCATCTGGGGCTGCAGGTATCCCAAGCCACAGCTGCTTCCTTTGTGTCTTGTAATTTTTCCTACAAAACCATGGCAAATCTTGTCCTATTATTGTGTGATAAATATTTAAAGTAGAAAAAGAGACTCTCTGAATACCTGACTGAGTGAAAGCTGCAGCATGAGCAGTTGTCCCTTACTAGACTTTATTAAAGTTATTCTCCATGGAGGTTATCCAGCACACTTTGTTTTTTGTCTCTCTGTTCCTTAGGCCTCAATTACACTGTGATAAATTATCCTGAGTAAAGGAAAGTGTGAAGCAGACAGTCTGATATTTTCTCATTTTCTGCCTTACCTCTTGGGCGTTGCCAAGTAAACTGCCACGGAGACCAGCACATAAACATCCCTTCCACAAGACAGTCTTGTGGGAAGAAGCCAAGGAGCTGAAACATCTACAGCAGGTTTCACCTGGCACTGTAATTAATAGGGACAGCCATACAAAACATTTTCTCAATGAAGCCCATGAGAAGTGCCTGGTCTGATCTTATGTGTGTCAGCAGGTGGATGCATTTCACAGCTTCTGCCCAGCACCAAGCTCTGCAGCTTCCAGCCCATCCCAGGGGATGGAGCTGGTCACCTCTCAGAGCCCAGGGGACTTTGGGCTGGACACACAGTGGCTCACTGCATCAATAGAACTTCTAGTTCCAGTATCTTCCTAAAGCTGCCTTTAATTTTTTCTTCAAAAACACTAGAATCAAGCTAGATGACTACTAGATGTCACTGTCAACACTGGCTACATTTGCCACAGGACCTCTTGGTCCCTGTTATTTGTTTCTATAATCTTCTTGTGATGATTGAATGTTATAATTTCCAGGATTCTCACAGGTGATCATTAAAATGCTGGCAAGTTGATATTGATGATTGGTTTCCACTGCACAAGCAGAGTATTTCTCAGCAGATAAGTACACATTTTTTGCCTTGAACAGTGAAAGAAATGTACACTGAATTTCTTTCCCACTGGCTATTTATATTTCAATACACAGGGATAATTTATACAAGAAAATGTAACATTCGTGATTGCATACAGCATTTACAAAAACGGTCAGGCTCTTACAATTTGAAAAGAAAAAATTATGTAAGAGATGGCGTACTATTTCTATGTTGATTTTGACTTCTGAGTCATCAAGTTGGGAGAAGGCCCTGTGGCAAAAGTGCTTACCCTATACAGAGGGGGGAAATAAACTGAACATGAACACAAACTGGAAAGGAGATCTACAACATCTCTACATGGCCTTTTCCCTCTCCATGCTAACCATTATGTACCCAGGAAAATCCATGGTGAGGTGCAACCCCTTCCAAAAAGGCACCTGGTGAAAAAACCCCAGATGTGTATTACGTGGGCATGTAAAAGTCCCTTCTGGTCTGAGGTGGGGCTGTGTTTGATGCTCTGGATTGCGCCTTCAGTGGCAGCATTAGAGTCCCTTTGCTCAGCTCAGCCCAGGACCTCAGCAGTCACAAGGAGAGCAGCACACAAGCTGGAATGCCCTGGGTTAGGATGTGTGATCCTGTGACATCACCTCAGCAGACACAGGCAACCCACACTTACCTCAGAGCTCCGTGGAGGGTGATAAAAACCACCGCAAAAGCAGGCAGAGATACTGGACAGAACTGAA
The DNA here is from genome assembly GCA_026413545.1 of Cichladusa arquata. Classification (NCBI taxonomy): domain Eukaryota; kingdom Metazoa; phylum Chordata; class Aves; order Passeriformes; family Muscicapidae; genus Cichladusa; species Cichladusa arquata. The sequence continues at coordinate 63,598,551 of JAOTQP010000001.1, read as the reverse complement.
ATCTCTGCTGATGTCCAATGCCAGGCACTGGCCTGGGAATAACCACTGGAAAAAACAGCTTTCCCTGCTGGAAGAAGAAGCTTTATTACACTGAAGGAAAGAAGAACTGGGAGCACAGAAAGCCCAGCTGTCCAGTTTGGCCACTTGCATGGTGTGTCTCAGTCTCCTCCTGCTGTGCTCTTCCAGCACAGTGGAGAGCACCAGAGTCTTCCAGAAGTGTCTCCCTGCTCCCTTCATCCCCTTCATGCCTAAACAGAGTGCATGGCTTCCCTGTCTAAGTGCTCCAATAAACCCCTGCTTCAGTGCCATGGATAAAGGCCAGTCTCACCTTCTGCTTCGCTGCCAAACTTCCTCCACCAAAGTTTTCACTCTGCAAGGCTACAGCAATCAGGCAGTCACACCACCATGAGGTCAGAGCTTTTTCCAGCAGATTGGACCTTGCTGCAGGGAAAAGCACAGTGAGTGTAAGAACCAGCCTGTGGCTGTGTTTGTGCACGTGCTGGCCCAGCAGCATGCAAAGTTACCCATCAAACACCACCATGTCCTTTACCTCAGCTGACCCAGTGTGGGTCCATTTCCTTAATGCAAAACGTGCAGTGGGAGTTATACTGGTGATGAACTGTGCAAGCCTGGCAGCTGAAGGCAGAATTGTTCCTTCTGAGCCAGAGCAGGCACTTTGCCAGCTCCCTGCCAATGACTGATGCAGCAGGGAACCTTTTCCTTCTTGTGAGACCTTCCTGAACGGACTCAAAATACACACCAATCTTTATTAATGCTGTCACTCCTCCTGCACAGGTGCTCTGCTCTCCCTCAAACCCACTTCTCCTTGTGAGGAAACAAGGGCTTTCTAGCAGATTATCCATACCTATAATTACACCTCAGATGCCAGATGGTGACCTACCGATGGGAAGGCAACCTAGCACCTAACAAATAGACCTCAGCCAGGGTGACACAAGACATAAAGGAGCCAGCAGCTAGGGTGATACATCTGGCAGCTTGCAAAGAGCTCTGTTAGCTGCACTGATGGGGCAGGGGAGGAATTCCATGAAGAATGAACCAAGTACTTATCACTCTCTATTGATTTCTGAACAAATAAATTTTTTTCCCTCTAAAATAAAATACTTAGCGGAATAAATTTGTTGGGTTGTTTTTTTTTGTTTTTGTTTTTTTTTTTTTTTTTTTTGTTTGTTTGTTTGTTTTTGTTTTTTGGGGTTTTTTTTTTGGATGGGGTTTTTTTTCCCCCTCCTGTAGAGTCACAGCTGTGTGGGGTCCTTTGCTTCCCCCTGCTGTCACCCTGAACCGGCACAGGGTGGGCTGTGGCTGCAGCCAGCCGTGGGAGTGGGGAGATGATGAGAATGATGAGGATGGGCTCTGCCGGCAAGCGCTCCCGCAGCCCGCAGCTCGCACGGCGCTGCCGCCGGGAGCCGTGAGAGCGGGGGCCAGCAGCGATAAAAGGCACCGAGCCCCCTCCACCAGCCGAGCAGAGCTCTGGGGTCCCGCCGGGAGGGCTCTCCCAGCCGGCTTCCACCAAAGGCTGGATTCTGCCCCTCCTCTGCCCCAACTCCCACTCGCCCAGTGAAGGGATTTGGCAGCCACAGCGCTCTCAGGTAAGGGGGTTTGCTGGGAAGCGGACAATAAAAGCCAATTTGGTGCCTTGTGGTTTGTTAGGAAAGCGGATCTGGAAGTGGACTTTGCTCTGAATATTTCAGAAAAATAAAAAGAAATTGTTCCCTCTCAGAGAAGAGCCCTTGCTCCGGAGGGGTTTGCTGGCCCATGTGTCCCTCCTGTGTCCCAGGGACACCCTGGCAGTCAGAAGCCATCGAGTGGGAGCTGGGGTCTTAGGAAGCCCTACTAGTTCTGCCTGCTGTGTCCACCAGCGCAGAGTGTGACCCCTGCATCTGGGACATTTGAAAAGTCTGAACACCAGAGTACAGGTGTGGACATGGCTCTTGTTTGGACTGACACATGGTGGGGCCAGCCTGAAGTTGTCCTTTGGCTTTGCTGTAGGTCTGTCAGTCAGCGCTCACCTTCTGTTGACTCCTATTACCTAAACATTTGGGATGAGAACAATGACCAGAAAAATAATTTAAAGCTAAACTAGCTGAAATAGCAAAGGAGACAGGCTGGAGGGTCTGTGCTACACACACTTGTCACTGCTGCTTGTAAGGGACAAGGAACTGGTTACAACAGGAGGCAGTAATGTGAAGCAGCATGTGTTCCAGGGGGGCAAACCTGGCTGCTGACCAGCAGCAGGGAGGACACTCAGTGAGGAGTATTGGACAGCCTGGAAGAGGCACAGAGGTGCTGTGTGTCTAGTGTGGCTCAGTTGCAACCTGCCACCCTGAAAAGCAGCTGTATGGAGAGTTCAGAGTCTTGTCCCCACTGCTTGCTGGCCTTTCAACCCAAGGGCAGGTCCCTTTACACTGGGGAAACAAAGTCAGGGAAGGGCTGATAGGGGGAGTCCAGAAGTTGGCTTTGGTCTTTAACTTTTTTCCCTAGTTGTGTTTGAGTTTTATGTTCTGCATATGATTTTCCCAACTCACTATCAAACTGGGAACAGGTATAGTGTGGGGCAGGACACCTTCCTGCCCTTGTATGCCACCAGTCTTTGTGCTGTGCCAATTTCAGGCTCCTGTGAGTTTCAGTGACAGGTTCCCTGTTTCAGCTGGGAAACAGAACAGTTCTGCAGCTGCCTGGCTGCCGAAATGTACTTTAGCACCCTCATGCATTGGCACAAAAGAAAATAATTCATCTTTAACACTCACAGCAGCTTCTGCAGAATCACCTAAGGTGTGGGGGAAAGGGGCACCACCTTTTTATCTGGCAAATATAGTGACTTCTCTGAGGGATTTGTCACTTCTGGAGAAATCCAAGCCAATGTCTGAGGAAGGTCTGAAACCATTACCCGGTAATTATGTGTGTTGTGTTCTTGTGTGAGCACACTTTGTGTGCAGCCATCATGAAATTGCTTTCTTTATCTCACCTGTCAGAACTGCACACACAGATCTCTGATTCACGGTCACTCCTGGCTTCTGTCACTAGGTGGTGACATGATTCCAGATACCGAGACCTCCTTTAGTTTGTCTTTTTTTCTTTTAGTGTAAAAGAGCAGTAAATAAAGACAAAACGTCCAGTTTACCCTCTGCTTGTGGAAATACAACATTCCCAGCCACAATAAATTCTGCTTAAGATAATTTGATATTTAACTGATTTTTAATTTGGCATTGGATTGATTAATACTGTTTCTCTAAGAATTACTGCTCTAAAAGTAATTTTAGTCATAAACATTTGCATAAAGACTAATATTCCTGATCTCTGCATAATTTAGAATATCTTTTTCAGCAGCCATTGCCAGGTGCAAAATGAATGCCTGTTTGTGCATCTTCTAGGAACAAACCTGCACTGAAAGTTTTAAATTTAATGTGTTATTTGGTTGGGAAAAGTACCAGTTTCCCTTCCTCCTTTCTGTTTTCTCTGAGCATGCAATAGTGCTTATTTTTTTCCCTGAAATGCTCAGCAATAGTTACAGCCCATAGGTACAGTATTTGCTCTGCTGAAGGTTTGGTGGCTGGTATGAGACACATGCACTCACCAGAGGTCAGGCACTCATACATAATTTCCATTCCAGTCCATCGTTCAGAACTGATGGGGATGTCCTCTGGGATATGAAGATGAGGGCTGGAAAAGCAGAGCTAAATTCCATGAGACATCTGATGAGATCAGGCACACCAGAAACCTGATTGTATATGTTGGTGGCTGGCTGCCACCTGCAAGGGTTACTGACCTGCTGAGATGTCTGGGAATGCCTCAGTCCCTGACTCTTGCTTGGTCACTCATCCACAGGTAAAACCACACCTACTTCTATAAAGTGCCAGGGAACAGAATCTGTAATGCCATTGTGCAAGGAGCAAATCCCATCCCCTTCCCCATGGCAACAAAGGGTCCTGTCTGGGTTTGGAGACAGCCTCCTCTGCTCAGCCATGACTGGTAGGGCTTGGACAGATTTTGGAGGGGGTATGGATCAGCTGGTTGAACAGCTCTGTCTTTATCTTCAACACATGCCTGGGACTCTGTGGTCCCTGGTAGGCTCTGGGCCAAGCTGGACACAGCATTGCATGAGAAAGCCCTAGGGTGGATTTCATGTCAACTTAGAACACAATGAGGCTAAGCTTAAAATACTGCCCTTTAACCATTAAGAAATTTAGAGGCTATTTTGAGGTAGGGAGGAATGCAGCTTCCCTTATCCTGGCCTCCTTCACACGCACCTTTCTCTGTCACACAGCTGCTGGTGGGGGCAGACTTGTGGTGACCCTGGCCAGAAGCTGAGGCTTGGATCGTGTGTGTGTCTGTGTGTGTGTGTCTGTGTGTCTGTGTGTGTGTGAGCTTTCCCCACTCCCACTGATGTGGGATGCTACTTAACTGGCTGCTGCTGTCTGAGGGCCAACCTTGGATGCCTGGCTGCTTGCTCATCCCTCACCCCACCTTGTAAAAATTCTTCTTTTACAAGGAGCTACTTTCTAATCCATCTACTTTTCTGTCAAAGGCATGTTGTTCTGGGCACCCTGTGGTTTGCAGCTTTTATTCCATATTCTTCTTCAGAATCTTTCTTGACCTTAAAACTCTTCATCCTCTCTCCTCTTTTGTCTCTTTAATTCATTTTTGCTCACTAGCTAATTCTTGCTGAGGCTTGTGTAGCAAACTCCACCTATTTCCCTGGGTTTTCTCATAACAGTTAAATAATCTGTTCTACCTGAAACCCAATCAAAGTGAAGACAGAACCTTTCATAATTTTCAGGAAGATGTCATTAATACTTCTCCCCCAGCCCCCTGTGACCCCAGAGCTCGAGCATCACCACCTGCAGGCAAGCCTGGAGCTGCTGGAAGGCACACCTGCCTCTGGGTATGCCATGATGCTGGCTGGGTTTGTGAGTGCTTGGAGCTCTTGAGGGTAGCAAAAGCCTGCCAGCATGTGTGAGTACTCCGAGTCAAGACACTTAGTAAGGTAAAGACACTTTTTTCTCATAGCCATATTAATTTCTCTGTCTCCACAGGCACCCCAAAAGGCTCACCACCATGGCTGCTGGCCTGGAGAAAGCCTGCCACCGGTGCATATCTAAAATTGCCAGCAATGGTAAGGCAGTTCTGGTAGCAATTGCCTCATGTATTTAAGCAGTCCTGTTGCTAAGCCAGGTTTATAAAGGCATCACAATGGTACCAAGTCCCACCTGAATCTTCCTCTGAAGTTTCCTTTCTTAGACAATTCTGGGTATTAATGGTGTGTGCAATAGTAACCCTACTCTAACAGCAGCTGCCTGCTGCAGTATTTGAAGTATAGAACCAGCACAAAATTTCAAACAAATACAAACACCACCATGTACCTAAATGTGGGCAGCAACAGACAGCCTAAACAAAATAATGTGTTTGCCTCCTGTTTGTGTTACCTTACACATAGTGCAGCAGAAGCATCCACAGGGAAAATCACCTTGTGAAGAGCAGCACAGCCAGCCTGGGAACAAACTCTCCTAGGAGCAATTCCTGCTCCTAAAAACTGCTGCCAGCCTGTGTGATGACACAAGTCTGGGGATGGAATACTGTCAGGAACATCCCCCTTTCACCCAGTGAGATTTGGGACAGGTTATTCCTCCCTCTGCTTGCCTGCTCCCTGGCACTGCAGATGTGTGTATCCTCCATAAGCAGCCCCTTGCTGTGGGTTGGAAGCACCAGCTATGTGGACAGAGGTTCTTTTGCATGACAGCCTGGGTTTGCTCAGGTTTTAAAGCAACTGGTTCTTCCCACCCAGGGTGGGGGACACAGAGGGCTGTAATGAGCTGACAGCTGGTTGAACAGCCTGGTTCTTGCTCTCTGGGGAGCAACGCAGCACGAAGTTGACCTGGGCTGGGGCTGTGCAAGATGAACAGAGGCATAGGAGAAATACACTTCAGAGGTGGGGTTTGGTAAGATCAGGGAAGAAGTGTCCTCATCAGGAGGTTAAAATCCATGGGTTTTAAAGCAGCTTACTCCTGCTAACTGCATCTCCTTTTCCCTCTGAGTTGCAAGTGCCTTTTGCTTTCACTTCTAGGCAGTAGCAATTTCTAATTCCACTCAAATACAAGAAGCAGCAAACAAACCCCTTGACCACTCATCATAATTGATACTTTACCCACACTAATTGCTGCATTTGCCAGTCTAGGGTGTTACCTTGGGGTCTTCTATATTCCTGATCTTTGCTTCACTTGAAAGGCTCTCAAAGTTTAGAATGAGGTTTTATTAAAGATTAAACCCCTCAACTCCTTTCTACCTTACAACCTGGCAGAGAAAATCAGGCCAAAGGGATAGAAAACTCAATCCAAGCCTCCCTGCAGAAACCTGGCGCAGGTAAGGAAGGAGAGGATATTTTCTGGCCCACTTTTTCATCACACTCATCACTGCCCCAGGGGAAAGGAGGGCTGGGCAGTGATGGAAAGCAAGGGGTGCAGAGCATGCACCCTCATTACACCCTGACAAGGACCTGGGAGTGGAATTGGGACCCAGCTGGTCCCTGTGGGATCCCTCACATCCTGCACAAAGGATATGCAGGGGGGATCTGGACCTATTGCTGAATATCACAATTTAAAATGTCAAAAGTGGTATTTTCTCAGATTTTTGTTCCTAGTGTCTACAAGCGAAATGTTACTGTTCCCTGCTATTAAATTACCACTGGAACTTCAGTGATGAGAGAGAAAAGAATTAATCCTTCTAAATTTTTTTGAGAGACTGGGATTAGTTGTGATCTCAGCTGTGCTCTTCTACAGCAGAGGCACCCTCTTGGATACCTGAAAAGTTACCCATGAATGAGGAACTCAGAAATACCATTCCAGAAAAGTATCTTCAGGTTCTTATCATGCTTAAGTTCAAAATAAGCTCAGCTTTAGCTATGGATCAGCGAGTGCATCCAAAATTGATTTTATATTCATTAAGATGCAAGCCCTCATGAAGCACAGTGATGCTTAATTTCACTTTTCCTCATCATCCTGTAAATATTTTTCAAAGAGCTTTTCAGCAAAAACCCACATTTGTACCTTTAATCTCCTGGTATTTAAATAACTCCCAAGAGCCAACCCACCTGTGGAGCATCTTTTCATTCTTGGTGTAGCAATTTAAGTTCAGTCTTCAATTTACTGACCAAAATAAAAATGCCTAATCCACTACCCTGGGTCTACTGCAAAGCAAACTGAAATGGCTCTATATGTAATATCTAAATATTGTTTTAAAATTACTTCTGGAAATTATTCACAAGGGGCCAAATCCAGAATTTAGGCCATGGTGTAACTGTAGTTCAGTATCCAGAGGCATAATATAAAATTCAGGCCAGACACTCTGCAATATTGCTCAACCCTCAAAGCACCTGCACCTAGGACATAAATTTTAGGTGATGTGATGCTGATATCTGGGTACCAAAGTTTCATTTTGCAGTAATGCAACCTTGCCTAAGCAAAAAGCTAGTGGCCCTGACCTGGGATTTGGTCAATTTTGTCACACTTCCCCTGCCTCAAATGGTGGCTTTGCACTGGAACAACAGGCCTCCATGGGAATGGCTGCTCCTTACCCTGAATTCTCCAGCTTCTGAGTGTCCAGTTTTGTCAAGGGATTAAGTCATGCCAGGGATGGAATTCCTGCCATTCATCCCCAGAGACCAGTCCATCAATATATCTCCTTGCTATGCCATTTAGCCTCATGAACAGAGCAGTCTTTGGTTTTGCTCAAGTTTACCTCATGTCTCTACTCTTCAGATCACTCACAGGTCTGGTTTTGAGTGCTCAAACCTTGCTGTTATTTTCTTATTTGGTGGTGGCTGGCCAAGCTGAACAGATTTAATTCTTTTCCTTCACGTTACTTCATTCTAGTCTTTTCTGCATATCCCACCTGAGATAGTGACATTTTCCTGTGACTTGGAAGCACAGAAAGACAGCCAGTATCCACAGCTACCAAAATCACGGGCAGACTCATCCTGGTCTGTAAAACATACAACCTTACTGGGGCTGGTTCCTCAGAAAGATCCATCAAGACTTTCTTTGCCACCACAATACCCTCACAGGCTGCATTCTTTTTCTTCAAGTGCCCATCGGTACTGCAGATACCATGAAGGAATAAAACATGGATGAAAATACCTGTTCCCCATCTGCACTCCAGCCTGTTACACCACCCATGCAGCAGTGCAGCACAGTGACACTGCTTGCTAAGCCACTGCACTACCATCTGCATCTGCCTTGGGCCATCAGCAGGCATGGGGCCCTGCCAACTGAATTTGACCCGAATTTCCTAACACCCAGACTGCTGGGAGTCAGGCTCCTCAGAGCAGCATTCCCACAGGGTGTCCAAAGGGCATACTGTGAATTTTCACTCAGTTTTGCTCCTCAGCTTGTTCATGCAGATAAATCCTGGGGTAACTGCAGAATTTAATTGGAAGCTGGTAGCATCTCATTAAAAAAAAAATTCTTTTTTATCCAGAACCTGACAGGCTAGAGAACAAATAGCACTTGGGAGTGATGGTAATGTATCTAACACTTCATTTATTACTGTATTTATTATCAGAGAGATTGTCACTCTTCTGAGCAGCTTGCACTACAGCTGTGTTAGCATACTACAGAGAAGAGTAGGAGATTGAGATTTATATTCATAAATCGCTTCTGAAAATCCTGTGAAGACTCTTACCTGAAAAGAAAGAAACTTTTCTCTCTCTTCAAAGTAAATAGGGACAGCCTGAGCTGACCTGAAACTTCCAAATGCTTGGAAAACTTGTGGCAGCAAAATAAAATCTGAGGAACCCAAGGGAGAATTGATGTCAGCACCAATACAGCTCCAGATCCCAAGCAAATTCCAGAGGGTGACAGGCTGTGAATCCAGAGGCCAGGCACAACAAGGGAGTGGCAGAGGGCTGGGAGGAGAGCTGTAGTGCAGGGGCATGGCTGTGGAAAATGCAAAGGTTCAGGCATCAGACAGAAGAGAGACCATGACATACAGCCAAAATGTCAACAGTGTTCTCAAGTGTGTTCACTTCTGTGGAAATCCCGGCAAGAGGAGCTCGGCCAAGCAGCAGATTTGTATCAGCTGACTGCACTGCTGGGCAGGAGATGCAAAACCTGCACCCACTGATCTAATTTTTGTGACCACAGATTTCAAGGAATGTGCAAGATACTCAGCCACTTGTTCTCTTCTTCCTCTGTTGTGACCCCAGACATGAGCTGTTCCCTTCATCCCTCTCCCAGCACCTGGGGATCCCACAGCAGGTCTTCACCAGTGCCCTGCTGATACAGGGCAGTGAGTTCTGCTTGCTGCCCTGGCACCAGCTCCATGGAACAGATACCCTTTCAAGGCATGCCTGGAAACGCTCCCTAGCTGTGTTGTGTTTTTAGACAATACCAGCCTCTTTTATGCTGCTTACTCCAGGAATGGGGCCAGGGGCTTCTCTGAGCAGCCTGTGAGGCGATATCGCGACATAAAAGCACCACAAGCCCCACATGTGGACGTGCCCGCACAGCAGCTTCCTCTCGGCTGAGCTGCGCTACCCTGCGGCAAGTACCATTCGCTGGAGCAATTTGTCTTCGGACCAGCACGGGGCAGCACAGCCCAGAGAAACCCAGGCAAAATGTATCCCAGCGAAGCAGCATTTCTGTGAAACCCCCACACATCTAGGGAAAATCAGTTTTTAGTGCTGCTAGCGACACTGAGAGTGGCTGCAGAGCCCTGCCAGTTATGTAGGCAATTGCTGAAGAGTCTCACTTAGTTAAACTTGGATCTGGAAGCCTTCCCAGACTATGCATCTGCCCCTCCAATTCGAGACCTAAGAGGCTGTAGCTGAATGGGGAGATAATGAGTAAATACATTCCCAGCTACTGCTTTGGGAGCAGAATTAATGAACCATTATCTTCTTCTCTTGAGCTCCGAGTGGTCTCTACCTCCCATTTCTCCCCTGCACAACCGGGCTGCTGGGTAGATGTCAGCCACGAGCAAACACGGACACCTGTGTGCCGGATGTGCAGCCTCTCATACACATGAGCCCCCCGAGCCTTTTTCAGAGCTGCATCCCTTTGGGCACCAGATAAATGAGCTGCCCAGCCTGTGGGCACTGTTTGCCCACCAATGATGTTGGGAGCCCAACTCTTCTACAATACCATCGCTTCTTAATATGAAAGAATAGTCTAGGTAACAGCAAGAAGAGCTATCACAAATGTGACATGGTGAAAAGGGAGGCTCTAGGCTGAGTTGTTCTAATGAGAGGCTGTCAGTGGTTGAAAGAGCTTAGTCAAGTGTAGGACACCATTCAAGCAGAGGAAGAATTTCTGTACTGTGCAGCATTCAAGAGACAGGAGTCTGGGCAAAAATGAGAGGGGGAGAGAGAGACAGAGAGACAGAGAGACTGGCCGACAGGGAAAGGAGGAGGGGGTTGCACAAAGGAACAGAAGTGCTTTCTTCAGATCAAAATACTCCCAGTCTCTCCCAGTTTGTAGCGATAACAAACAAGCTACTTCTAAGACAGATGTCTCCAAGCACTGAAGTGTAAGATCCTGGTTCTCTGCGGAGAAAACACGAGCAGTATGTGGGGGATGGTGTCTGTGTTCCCATGAAAAGTGTCTGCGAGTCAGAAAGCCTGGTGGATCTGCTCTGAATTTTGATGCTGCTCCTATGTCCTCTCTCTTTTTCTCCTTCTGTAAAAGAGAGGCAGTGATGCTGCCCTTTTTCTCTAAAGCAGCCTGAGGGTGATGTTTTGGCAGTGCTGCAGAATTTCCAGAGCGGCACTGTCTGCAGGGTGCTGGCAGTGTCCCTGTCCTGCATGGCCACAGGGACACCATGCACCTCGCAGAGGCTGCAGCTCTCTGGCATGGGGAACTGCAGGACACAGTTCACCCGGGGAAAGGGCTGGTCCCAAGCCAGCTCCAAATGCTTGCTCCAAGATTTTTTTCACAAGCCTCCAAGGAGACATCCTACTCCTTTTCTAATCCGTGCCCTTCTCAGCCCTCTGCAATCTATGCCCACCTGCACTTTGGCACCCTTAGGCACCCACTTGAGCTGCTCACACTGTTCTTGATGCTAGTGTCCCTCACACACTGTGAAGGTAAGTATTCATCCTCTGCAGCACCTTGCTGTGCAGGGGAAATATCAGGGCTCAGATACACCAGCAACCCCCTCTAGGGAGTAAGAAAGCACCTCAGGTCCACTCTCCTGCAGGCAGAGTCTATGAGCACCCCTGAGAGCATCCTTCCACACAGCTTCAGCTGATCTATCCCAATGACAAATCCTGCTGCTGCCTTTGTGCTCACGAGATAAGCTGGGTCAGGAGTTCGGCCAGCCAGAAACTATTCACATCTGTGATAAAGACAGTTTATTTAGCTATCAGTGAAAACTAAGTGAAATGGCACTAAAGCCACTATTTGCTTAGCAAACAGATATGGCTCATCAGTTGCCATGGATTAGCTGATGCAAAATTACTCGTTATTGCAAAGTCACTTAGCAGTGCCTCTGAAAAGGATGCAGGATAAGGCAGCAGTTGGATGACTCCTTGCCCTTGCAACAAGACAAGCTGCAAGTAGTAGCTGCAAAAGCAGTTTGTGTCTCTCACTGTATCCTAGAAGTGATAAAATGTGCTGGTCCCATCACCACAAAAGCTGCACCACAGAGGTGATATTCCCACCCCATCAAGTGCACTGCATTGCTTCCTACAAAATTGTGTGGATACAGAATATCTGTAAAGAAGTGGATGGAAATGCTGGCCTCTAAACTTGAACTAGCCCAAATAACAATTGTCTTTCTTTTCTCCTTCACAGCATGCTTTATATTTGGGCTCCTCGCCTTCCTTGCCTTACCACTGTCCATGACTTTTATAGGTAAGTTGACTACTAAAGCAAATTGAAAATAGAAACTTCCTGGCACCATGGCAGGTTAACACATCTGGTGGAAGAAAGGAGCTGGAAAATTCAGAGTTTCCAACTATTAAACCTCTGTCTTGATACTTTAGCTTCAGACAGAATCTCAGCCCACACTCCATATCAGGGAGGAAGGACTACTTGAATTCTGACCCTGTTTATCTTAAAAACCCCTCCAGTGTGTTTTACCTCAAAACCCAGCTTTGTCTGTGGGAGGAAGCTCAGCATCTGACACATGAGAAGATTTCATTACTCAGGATCTCTCTGTATTAACTACATTGCAAAAAATTGCAGAAGCACAGTGCTGGAAGGGAAAAAGAGCTGCTGTAGGCTGCTATTTCTCCACCCTTTTGAAAGTCAGACCTGTTTTTTGGCAGATCTGTCTCTGTATAACCCCTTGAAGGCTGGATTTGTGAGCAGAATTTTAAGATCAAATATTTAAGAAAGGAAAATCCTTTGAGCTGCAGAATTTTAAACGTTTTTAAACTGCATAAGTCTCCTCTCTTCTTAGGCATTACTTTTCCCTTATCATTAACACAGATTTTTATTTTTTCTTTAACACTTCATTGTTCCCTTTGAGCCTTTCACTTCCTCCATATGGGTTGTGAACCCCACTTGAGAAACATCAGTAGAGACACCAATCCACCTCTGCTTTCTGGCAGGCTCATGTGCTCACAGCATCCCTGATAGATGTCTGACTTGCCCTTGCTCAAGGAAATTCCATGGCTTCCCAAGGAGGCTATTTCAACATTTTACTGCTCTCAAAGACAAAATATTTTTCCCCATATCCAACCTAAATCTTCCCTATGGCAAATTAAACAGATTACAGCCTGTCCTGCCCACTGTGGTCACAAAAACATAGTGGTCACTGTCCTACTCAAGAGATCCTTTGAACTGTTTGAAGGCTGCTATTATAACCCTGCTCCATCTTCTCTTTTGTTTTCCCAGAGGTCTTAAAAACCTAATTCTTTCATCCTGACCTCACAGGTCACTGTTTCTGTAGCTTTTTTAAAATTTATTTTTGCCTCCCTCCTTTGACCTCTGGCCAATGTAAGTATTTTTCCTTATAAAAAAAAAAGAAAGAAAGATGTAACACAGGCCTCCAGCTGAGACCTGAGGGATGAGCAGTGCAGAGTAATTAGCTCCTCTGTTTAACATGCAGGATTTCTGTAAGCACACCTCAAAATGAAACATGGTCTCTCTGCACCAACCCATCTCCTCCAATTTAGTTAATGGCACATTGTAAGCCCAGATGGTTTTTGGCAGTGCTGCTCCCTACCAGACATATCTAATTTTTTATTTACATTGAAGTTGCCTCCCCTACACGCAGCGTTTGGCTCTATCAGTTTTCATCTTGTGGGTTTTGAATGCCTTTTCCCAGTGTATCCAGATCACTTTGAATTCAAAGTCCTAAAGAGCCCTTGTCTTTGAGAAGCTGTTCACCTTGTGCCTCGTTACTCATGAAGGATGGTCCAAAGGAGCTCTACATGCAGATGCTGAGGACAAGCCACATCCCACCTAGACTCAGACTGTGTGCATCCACAGCCAGGCTGAGCGCTGTGTGCTGTCCTTGCAGGCTGTTGAGGGAAATGGATGCTCCTGACAATGAAATTCCCACACCCTCTCTCAGGTGTCTGCCTTGAGATGAGGTGACTTTTAAGGCAGTTGGGACACCTGGCCCATTGGCACGGACAGTTATCCAAACCCACATAGTAAGTGTTCAGCTAAAGGCTGGTGCTATTCCCTTAAACTGGTGCTTTCAAAGTACCACTGATGACTATGGTGGGATTCCAATGAGGATGTCCTAATTAGGAATTAGGGAGTTCTAATGAGGGATTAGGGACCAATTAGGAAGTAAGGAAATGGACTGAACTGTTACATCTTAACACTTCTGCTCTTATAATTCTCCATGACTTAAGATTGCTATTCATCCCTTAAGAAGATTCTAGCTTTAGCTTTTCCCCAGGCTGAATATGCCTGAACTGTGAAATAGGGATGGGAAGGTATAATACAAAATGTGGCATGGCTTCCAGGCATATTGACATCCTGCATTCTGGAAATTAATCCAGGTCTGGAATCTGACCACTTACAACTTCTCGAGAATATTTCACAGTATCTTTAAGATCAGTGAGAAGTGGAAAGTCTATGGTAAGATATTAGCCTGGAGCTCTGGGTATCTCCTGTATCAGATACAGAGCCCTTTTTTTTCCCTCCAACTTACTAAAATTAGGAGATAATGTCACTGTAATATAGTGTTGTCAGAGGATATTGGTTTCCTGCAGCTCCTTATCAGCAAAGGCATTTTTAGGAAAATGAAATGTCAAGGAAAATGCAGATATTTATTTTCCAAGCAAAACCTTATGATTTTCTGATAACATTTTGTTACCATTATCCCAGAAAAACCTTGCTGATGTGCCTCCAGTAATTTTAGCTCTTGTTTCCCAGCAGAAGACTGTGAGATACAATACTTGTTAAAACTCAGAGATTAATAACAGGCAGACCTGGTAATAATTACACACTAACATTATACACTCTTAAAAATTGATAATGCTGTAAATCACAGTATAATTCAAGATACATGAAAAGGACTCAGCATATTTTCCAAGCTGCAGACTTGTCAGCTCATTTAAGCCATAGATTGTTTAGCAGTTTTTCACTTTTAGGCAGAGAAGAACCTTTTTTTCACTAAAAACTCCAAAGATATAGAGATTTATTTTAATTTTTTTTCATTTCCGGGACAGTGAAGGATTACTCTCAATAACCCATTCTTGTATGTTGTCCAGATTACCTTTATATACAGAATTCCCCATGGGCAGCTAAATCACATTTGAAAGCTGATGACATTGCATTTTTAATAAGCAGTCTAAATTGCCCCCTGTTCAAATTTAACCCAGTACTACTCCTCACACTCATAACACCAAATAATTTCTTAAATCTCAAATGCTCCTGAGAATTGTCTGAAGCCTGTTTTCATACTCCATGCCTTTATGTGGGAGCTAGTCTCGTGCTTTAGCAGTTGTTGTTTCACACAATCTTTCCCTGCATTTCAGTCCTTCAGCAAGCCCTCTGCTTTGCTGATATGCTTTCTGATAAAATGGTGCCCAAAAGCAATAACTTTGAGATAAATTCTCTGCAGCACCTAGATCCAAGTCTAAGGCCCACAGTCAGGGCTTGACTGAGGTCAGTGTTAAGTGATGATAGCTGCAGCCATCCACGAGGAACACCTGAAAATGGCCTGGCATGTTGTGGTCTCTGCCTCCCATTAGGAAAAAAGTCATGGAGTGGGCACCAAACAGTGGGTCAGCCTTGTATATATACATATATATATGTGTATATATATATTTATATACATATGTATACAAATATGTATATATATATACAGCAGCCCTCCTTTCCTATGGGTGTACTTCAGCCATTTCCAGCTGAGAAGAGTAAAGCAGCTAAAAAGAAGCCAATGGTGTATTGATTTTCATTCGTCCTGACCCCTCATGTCATGGATAATCATGAGTCACAAGGACACTTGGTTGGTAGCAATCCTTTGTGAGCCATGACAGAGCACTGCCCCAAATGGTGCCCTTAGAGAAGCTCATGTCCTGTTTGCTCACAAGTGCTCTTTCCACTTGCTGGACCCTGTGTTCTGGATCACATTGCAGTGTTGCTCTAATTTCTAAATTCTGGGTTCTGTAGTAGCCAAGAGGGAAAATGATGCAAGTACCTCTGCTTTCCCAAGCCTCCCATCTCTTTTTTTTTTTTTTCCTTTAGATGCTGTTCAGGCTGTGTCTGATCTTGCAAAGATCTTTTGTTCATTCATTTGGATTCCCGTGCTGGCCTGTTTTGTCAGGCTCAGTTGCTTTTCACTCTGAAGCACAGATTGCTCTGGCTTGCAGGGAGCACTGCAGTAGAAGCAGACCTTTGATCTCTCATGGTCCATATATCCCATCTCTAGCAGTCAAAGGAGAACATATCTGTTGCTTATGGGAAAGAAGAGCTAGCAGTGATACTTTCCTACTCATTTTGGTGTTCCCAGATAAACCAAACACACGCTGTGTGAGAACTGATTGGCACATTCACTGATTTCACTGTAACAAATACCAGTGCCCATCTGCCAACTGTAGGTCCATCTTTCCTATTTGCACCTTGGGGTCTATTTTTAAAGTTACTACTGTATCACCTGCTTTGACCTACTCTTTTGCTGTCATATCTATCTGCAGTATTCTCCCAAAACCTACAGAGTGCCGCTATCTGTCACTCAAATCCTTCCCAAGACCAACTGATATCATGTTATATATATATGAAAGGATTCCATAATAGATTTGTCTGGGAAAGAGAATCATAGCTGCATGAGAAAAAAAAAAAAAAGGCATTTTTCTTGATTTTTTTTCCCCTCAAATTGAAATCTCAGTTAACACATTGGAAATAGAAATTGCCTAGGTTCCTAAACTGAAATATATTCCCAGTGATCCCTGGCCAGCTGCTTTTGTGGCAGGCTATTAGATGGCCAAGAACTCTGGAAACCTTGGCAGCAGCTCTCTGATGAACATGATGCAATTTGTGACAATTTCCCTGCTGCCCACCCCTGTAAAGCTGGGAGTCTGAGCAGGTCTCAGTGTTACATAGTGGCAAGATGGACAAAAATTTACAGCTTTGTAATGAGAATGAAACGGGAGAGAGTCAAATCCACCTAAGCACAGCCGTTTTCATTTCCACAAAGGTTGGTACCAAATACTTTGTATAGAAAAGTGCACTGGACTCCATGGCCCTTACACACAGGGGATCACAAAACTGCAGACCACAAAACACTGTCCCATGTCCTGTGACTAAAGTTAGACCTGTAGCAAGCAACCACAATGCAGAACACCTGTATTATACCATGCAAAGAGTGCAGGAGAGGTTCAGGACACCAGCAGTAGCAGTGGATTTGGTGGGCAAATTGACAAGCTAAAGAGGATTATAGTCATAGAAAATAAAACCCCAAGAAGCCCCAAAAGAACAAAAAAACCCTACCAAACCAAAACCACTGGTACTTCTTTCCTTATTCCTCCTATTCAGTGTCATTCTGAAAATGGAGGCAAGACATTCCACCTGAGAGATGTTTAGCACTAAGACCAGCATATTCCTTTCAGTATCCTGTGGCTAGGTAACCCAAATTATTCAGAGAAAAGTCAGAATATCTCCTTGACAACTACTTATACAGCAAGAAGAAAAAAGCAAATCCTTTCTACCCAGTGCAAGTAATCAGTCAAAGCCCTGAAACATGGGATCAATACCAATAAAATCACAGTGTAATGAACTGTTTAAAATTTCTGAAGATGTCATCAGGTAAGAGACTTGGGTGGGGGATTCAACCCAGCTAACTTTTAGGTGTCTACAGCTGGCAGCCTGGATTCCTTGGATAGCCATGGAGAGACAGAAGCACTTTCAGGGACCAATTCACCTGACCCATTTCAAGTGCCTATCTTAGCATAAATGAATTGAATTTTACAAGTGCCTATTTCTCCCTATTAACTACAGAGTGTAGAAAACTAGTTCACATATGGATGCCTGCATTGCAGACATCTATATTTGGACAGATGAGTTTCACTGCCACAGACCTGTATCACAAGCTTCAGACTCTACTGCCAGCAACATCCTCACACAGTCATACACTCTCTTCCCTAAAACATACCCATATTCCCCTTTCTTGCAGCAGATTTGAGGGTTGTCAGGGTCCCTAGCTCCATAACAACCAATTCTTTTATCCTCCAGAAACCCAAATAGCTTGAAAACTTGAGTTTCTACAGCTCCCTATCAGCTGCCTGGAAAGCTAAAATGGTTCCAGGTGCTCCCACGGGTATTGGCTCCCAAGTTTCCAGGCATCTGACTCAGGAACATGCCACACTCATAGGAACTAATGAGCAGGAAAATCCTGGGTGAAGCTTATCAGAATTCCTTCTTTTCATAGTTTTGATTTTCAGTGAATATTCTATCGCTGATGAAAATTTCCTGTCCAGCTCAGTCAGTGGTTCATTTAACAAAGAGCTATGGCTGAAGCTCTTTATGACCTCTATATGTGGCTCCAATTAGTAATGCCAGAAAACAGTAATGTTGGTTTTGCCTTTGCTCCCTCTCTTCCTTTTCCTGCCTTTTGCTTGTTCATGGCCCTCACTCCTGTAGTGGGAGGTGCAAACCCCTTTTAATTCAGCCCCCATTTCAACAGACACTGGATACAAGTCTTGGGTGTAAGCACCACACTTCACTTACAGCATCTGTAGTTTTCACTGTATAGCTTGTTGCAATATCTGGTCACTTGAGATAACAAACATTCCTTTTTGCCGTTCAGGAATGAAGTTTTTGGAAGACTGCCCAGCTCAGCCACTGATTCCCTTATATCTGTTGGTGGGTGGTGTGGTTGGCAGCTTAAAGGTAATGTGCCTTCTTTGTGTGAAAAATACTTTGTGTGACTCGACTTTGACTTGCTAGTTAAGACATAATGATAGTTCCAGACAGCCACATGCACCCAGTACTGGAGAGACACCAGGATTGGACTGTGCTTGTTTCAGCACCAAAAGCACCTGTCAGTCAAGTGAGCTGCTAATGAGCTCAGCATTATCCCACACATTGTGGTGTGACTTTCTCCTGCATCACAGCATCTGTGCTACCATCCCTACTGAGGGAAATGGCTACTTAACATGGATGCCAGTGGTAAATGGGGTCCCTTCTCCACAAGCAATCCTCCAAGCATGTCAAGCCGTTCTCCATTATTTTCATACAGACAGCACAAAAAGTTAAATTATTCTGCATGCTTTGGGAATACTACAAAATAACTTGTGTTTGTACATAGTCCTTCACAAGTTCAATTTACTCCCACTCTGACCTGGCCAGAAGTAAATGACTGCAGCAGAATCACTTCTTTCCAAAGCAAATATATCCCTGCAACACAGCAGGGCTTATTAATCTAGATGCAGCATTTTCTAACCACAACTACCTGTCTTCTAGTGGACTGTGCTCACTTAATCTTTGCTGAGCCACAGTCTGGCAGTTTGACAAGTAGAGACACCCTCATACCTGTGATAAACCCTGGTCACTATAAAGCTGTAACTCAGTATTGACTCTAAAGGATCACCCTGTTCTGACAGTCCCTTTGCAGGTGGTGTTAGCTGGCTGCTAGGGAGCACAAAGAGCCTTGCCACAACATTTCTAGCCTCTCTTCTTTGCCAGGACTGAAAGAGAATACTCCCCTGCAGGTCTCTGCATTCACTGCACTCTTTCACAGTGGTAACCCAACCAAACCACAGTACATATCACTGGGATATGAATCATGCCCTCCAAGGACCTTTGGTCAGTAAATAAGAAAATGTAAAAAAAACGGAAAGTGCTTAATCTTGTTACAAGGAATTTGCTATGCTGTGAATTCTACTGGCAAATGCTTAGTCATTTGATCACATCAGTGGACTTATCTGTATAATCAAAGGTTCATTTAATAATAGTTTAGAAAAGATTAGAGCAGAACTGAAAGGAAATTTTGAGGCTACTGGATTGAAGCTTTCATAAAAAAACGTTGATTAGTTCTTAGCTATTTCTGTTTAAAGTCAGTTTTTCTCTCTATAAATAAGGTGGCAAACTGATCAGTTAATATTCATGCTGACATCAAATAATGGTTTGAATTTTACTTCTGTTGACAGCACTAGAGCTTATTTTGCAGTTTGGCAATGCATGTGGTCACTCACAGGTCATCTCAGCACTTGGTCTGCAGCCAAATTCAAGTCTCTCACCTCTCTGAACTCTGCCCTCTGTTCTGTTCACTGGACTGCACTGACTTCATCGAGCAGTGCACTCGCTTGAGCTCTGAAAGTCAAAAGGTCAGAGAGTGGGTGCAGGATGAAGTCTGAACAGATGTTGTCCTGTGATGGACATCATCTAAGGCAAGTCATTCTAGCCCAGATCTCTGCAATCTGTTGGCTCCTCATCTATTTCTTTACCATGTCCAGTCTTTTAAAAAGCAATGGTAACTGTTCACCGAGGCAACTGAACCATTCTAGAGCACCCAGAGAGGCCTGTTGAATTCATGCCATGCTGCTCCATAAATGTATATTCAGCAGCCAGTAACAACATGAGCCACTGCCAGCAATTTCTTCAATCACGCTTGGCAAGGCAATATCCATAAGAATTAAATGCACTTTCTGTGAACTACTTAGATGCAGTTGAGATTCATAAATCTACCTGGGAGGTTTCTCTGACTGCCTCAAACCCAGTACTCATCTGCCATTTAACCCCTTTCTCATGCTGAGCTTGATAGAACCTGAGTGCTGAGCTGAAAGCTAAATGGACTGCAGCAGGCTTCAGGTCCAGCCACAGGCACCCTCATGCAGGAACCTCAGAGCCACTGGCCAGGCAGGTTTATCCCTCCTGTGTCTCATGAGTCTGTGTAAAATAAGCTTTCATATGAGAAAATGATGGTTTGAGCAAGCCTGTCACTTTGAGTGCTCAGCTGGATGTGGGACATCAGTGGAAATACCATTTTTTGGACCTATGTTGGTGCTGGGACTTAAAACTGCATTTCTCAAAAACTGGTACCAACATCTGGGCTGGAAAAACAGTTGGTTTTGTGAACAAATATTTCACCATTTACATATAATCGAACAGTCTTACAGGGAAGATTAACAATAAAATAAAACTCCAGATTCTCTTGCTAAGCTTTTCCTATTGAAAATGGGGCACATGGAATAAAACCTGAACCAGAAAAATATATATCCAAACAGGTTTTCCTTGGCCAGTGTTCTGGAAAAAGTGTTAAATGAGGGGTGCTCTTCTCTTTCATTTCAAGCAGAAAAATGAGCACAGATTATAACTCTGTGAACGAGAATAAGACTGAGAAGCCCAGTGAATCTGCCTGTGTTCTTTATATTGCCAAGACTAAACAAGAAATCTAGGCATCACTGATGAGTCCTACTGCATTTCCTTGTATACCAGACCCTTCTAACCACCTGGCATCATGGTACTCAACAGTTCTCTGCTAGTTTCGACTGAAGGCAGGAATGGGGCAATCTGAGAAAATGGCACTTAATTGAAGAAAATTTGACAACAGTACATTGCAAGTAACTAAAGCAATTTCTTTGGAGTTTAAGTCATAGTCTACATGCTTCATAATTTGATATAAGCCGATTCAACTTTATAACCATGGAAAAAACAGTTAGAAGAGAAAAATCTGCCCACTATACGGCAGGAACTACACTACTTAAGTCATTTAGCAGTTACTCTAATTTGTTCTTAAAAGTCTCCAGCGTGGGAGCTGCTGCCATCTCCCTACACAATCTGTTCTCATGCCTTTCCATCAGCAATTCTTTCCCAAAGTATGACCCCCTACTGGTGAACAACCCACAAGGACAAAATGCATTATTGTCCAGCATTTGTGGCTCCTTAGCTTCCTCTTACACTATTTTCCCACACCCAATTTGATTTGACCCAAAGACTCGCAGTGCCCAGAAGGCGTTCAGACTCTCTGCAGACACTTTACTTATTCCCTTTTCTCCCCCAATGCCTCCAGGTGACTCTCCTGCTGTACGACTCAACCAGGATGAGGCAGCTGCTTTCCAAGTCTGTTGTGATTGATGACGATGATGACGACGAGTATCCCTGGAGGCAGAATGCTCACAAGTACTACATCCATCTAACCCTCAGCCTTTTCCTCTTTCTCTGGTTCATTCTTGGGAACTACTGGGTTTTTTCTGTGTATCTGCCAAATTTCATCCCGCCTTTTCATCAGCCTCAGGATTACTGTGACAAAACCCTGTACATTTTTGCTGTTGGTGTTCTCATTATTAGCCATACTGTTCTGTTTCTCCTTATCTTTTGTAGCTGCTGCATATACTGTTTTTCCAGGCAAAGATTCTCTTCTGAGGAAGACTAAATACTACATAAATAAATCTCCAGATGTTTGGGAAAGCGTGTACAACAAAGAATAGGCAATAATTCACCCTTGTGTACATCTTTGTTGTACAATATATATGTGTGATAGCAGTCAACTTCAAGAGAAAATTATAAAATACAGTGCCATCTGGAAATAGCTATGCTGGAATACAGCATAGTCTATGCAAAAATGCTGCTGCAGGTGCCAGGGTGTACTCCTGCTAACTTTTACATCCCTTTTTCAACTCCGGATGTTTTATCAGGAGCAAGCTCTTGCAGATGGCAGACTCCTCTAAAACTAGGTCCCCCTTATGCTGTATATAGCACAGCACATTTTGCCTATAAAAGTAGCCATGTTGTCCTCTTCAGACTGCGATCTGAACATCTCCCCATAGTCTTGCTGAGGTCTGTTATTGTCCCTGCATTATAGATGAGGGAGCTGAGACAAAGGGCTGTATTCAGGCCACTTTGCACAGCACATGGACTCTGACAGTAACTGAGATGCTCACTAGAGAGCTATTCAGACTGTCAGACTGGCCACTAAGCTGTGATAGCAATACCAGCATGTATAAAAGGCAGCCTGAATATGGCCCTCAGGTCTCTTCTGAGCTTGGACTAGGAAGCATCTATATCTAACTTTGTGGCTAAACCAGACAGTATGAATACATCCATACATATCCAATACATTCAAACTGAGCCAAGGCTGTTTTGCAAGTCTTTGGCAGAACGAGGAACTGAGCTACTGAGTGTCAGATTGGTGCTTCAACCAGT
This sequence comes from Cichladusa arquata, assembly GCA_026413545.1. Lineage (NCBI taxonomy): Eukaryota > Metazoa > Chordata > Aves > Passeriformes > Muscicapidae > Cichladusa > Cichladusa arquata. Next base: position 63,575,995 of record JAOTQP010000001.1, on the reverse strand, counting down.
GCTCAGCATTCCCCAGTCAGGGGCTACACTTTCTACAGCAGTGATTTGTCAGTACAACACTAACACAAAGATGAATGTGAAACCATTGTGATCAAGTTCATAGAAAAAACTGATGATGTTACCTTGGTATTTTAAATATAAACCACAACAATAAGACATGGGCAGGGATGTGAGGATTTCAGGCAGATGTGTTCACTACAGCAGCTCTCTGGTTGTGGTGTTAGTGTACATTTGATTTGTTCAACTTGGTGCTGTACATATGGAAATCTGTACTTAATGGACAGATGCAATGCAAACGGCTTTTCAGTCAGCAGCAGCAGCAGCTTTAAAAGTACCAGCATGCACAGAGACAATTTTTTTGTGACATGTAATGGAACAAACCCAGAAGTGGTCCTGGTAGATTGTTTTCTTCATATGTTGATGAATGCAGTGTAAAAGTGCTCTTTCTGCTTTTGCTCTTATGCACTTACGTTAATGTGGTCAAGGCTCCCCTCTAGATGAGCTTGAGGGTGGCCCAAGGCACAGGAAAAAGATGTGTGTTTTGTGTACTTTGTCTGTTAAAACCCACACAGCTGATATTCATGTTTCAGAGAAACCCCAAAGGGTTATAAAATGCCTGTGAAAGGGTGAGATATGTAAAAGAGCTCAACAATATGGCACAGCTGAACAGGGTCTGTTCAACCATCCTTCCTGGGACTGAAGCTGAAAGCAGTGAAACATCTGTGGAAACCACCTGTCTTCAAACACGAACATTTATCTCACCAGCTATTGCATAGATAATAAGCCTGCATTTGGTTTACAAGGATTTTAATTTCAGGCCCCAGATGTAAGAATTGTTTATTCCCAGAGAACTTACATTAGAAAGAAGGTAGGATAAAGATGAAATAATCTGACATGAGGGCAGTGACAGCGTAGCATTCCCCTGCTCTGCAGCATCTGCTCAGGAGAGGTCACAGCCAGGCTGCCTCATTCAGAAATCCATGGAATAGATCCATGGAACACTGCTGGCTGACTTAGGCCATGCATAGTTGTATGTAGGGAAATGTGACCAATGGAAATCTTTCCTTTTATTTGTGGGCCTCAGATTAGATCTGGGAAAAATCACTGCCTCTGTTTCCCAAAGAGCTGTTCCACCACATGCTCTCCACTACCCCTCACTTTTCCAAAACATAACTGCTGCCAATGGTGAAACACTGGAATTCCTCTTTCATACCACAGACACTACAATGGGTCACCACTTGGGCTTCTGGATTTCAAGATCAACTGATCTATGGGATTTTACCTTCAGTGGAAAGCACCTTTCATTTGTTAAGAACCCAAAATGTTTAAGAAATTGCCTATATGAAGGCATAACTCCATCCTTCACTCAAATGAAACAAAGCAGCTGTTTATCATTACACAGGAACTTTATCCAGAAGCTTGGAACAGGCATAAAACCAGAAAATTATACTCAGTTGATAATGCAAAAGAAATTTAACAAGAAAGTAGCTCCACCCACAGGATCCAGTACAAACCTTCCTGATCTTGCAAAATACTGCTAGAATCATTCTTAATCACCAGGAATTAAGGGCTAATACTCCTGATTTAAGTCTGCATTGATTCCAGTGACCTCACAGCAAGTGATGATGTCCTCCTAATAGAGCAAGTAAGAGGAGATTTTTAGTTCAGCCCAGGGGAGAAGAGATGTAAGGTAAGTGACATTGCCTTGTGTTTGCTCTGTGCTTTCGTGAGAGTGATTACAGCAGCTCAGCAGATGTGCAAAACTTCAGCCATACTACAGTAAACCTGAGGTCTATAACTCATTCATGGGAGGCTAAGGCTGACTGTCTACAGTCTGACATGGAGAACTAATTCTTCAGATATGAGAACCCAGTGCATCCTCTGGCATCTTGGGAAAGCACTGCCAAGCAGTACTAGTGTTCAGTACCTGGTTGGTACAAACACAAAATTATAGAAGTGGTATTAAAGAGGCAAAAGACACTTCTGAAATATTTTGAAGTTATATAAAATAAACAAAATGTTTTGCTACAACCAAGAGAGAAAAATCCTGCATTGATAATATTTACCTTTACCTTGTATACAACCATATGCTATGGCACATACAAGTGAGAACATCAACAACTCCCAAACTGTTGGAGCCATCAATTCTGTGCCCAAAGGGATCTAAGCATGCCTTCTGCACTTTCAGCAGACTGGAATCTTGCAGGACTGTAGCAGGCACACTTGATTTGGGCATGTGGTTAGATACACCTGAGTCACAGTGACTCTTCTGACCACCAGCAGCTGCACAGTTTCTCTCAAGTTGCCCTAGTGGCTAAATGAAACACTCAAACCTAAATGAAAGTAGTTTAATTGAAGACACTTTATCTCATTTAGGGGAAAGCCATGAACATGTGCATGGGCCACAGCACCTTAACTTGCAAGCAGCAGCATTTTGAACTGCCACAAACTGATGGTGTTCCAGACAAATGCTCAGACCCTGCAGAAGTAGGCATGGCTCCTCAGCTATGGAGGAATTAAGTCATTACAGCCCAAATGTCAAGCAGCTGAAAATACAGTCTACACCTTAAAATGTTTAATTTGAATTTTGCCACTAGGCTAAAATTACAAATTGAGAATGTTCATTTTCTTCCCAAAGTAATATACATGTCTACTGAAAAATGGAAAAAAATACACCCTTAAGCTAATTATTATGCACTCAATGTTGACTATGATGCAGGAAACCACCTCTGTTTCAGTTAAATCATCTCCCCTTCTTAAGAAGGAAAGGTCTATTTCCAGTATTTAAAGAAAAAAATATACATTATTTCAATGGATTAAACAGCCTGCTCACTGCTAGCTGTGAGTACTGCAGAAATCAAATAACGTGAAGACCCAAAGACAATTCTTTAGGCACACACTGACTCTATATACATACTTACAAGTGCACTGTCAGAAGCCATGAAATAAGCTACACTTATTACAGTTTATTGCCCACAGTATATTTGTCCTCCCACTACCCCACCTTCTTTAGCAATAGGCATAAAATCCCAAAACTCTAGAGAATAGCTTTCCACAGCTATTTTAGAAGCAGCAGACAGACAAGCAACCTTCACTCCAAATGTTGAACACAGACAGCTCCTACCTGCTGGCCCAAAGAAGAGAGAAAAGAAGAGCATCAGACATATCACAGACCTCATCTTCTCAGGACTGGAAACAGGAACGCTGTGCTGTCAGAGAAGATGATCTCTCTCACAGAGCGCTTGCTCTGAGCTTTATGAGGTCCCAAGACATCAGACTTTAAAACTACAAGGTAACTGTGCAGAAAAAAATAACCTAGAACAGCTTCTGCTTCTTTATGCCAAGAGCTGTTTCAAATGTCCCAGATCCTGAAATAGGAACAGTTGGTGTAAAAGATCCTAAATGCTTTGACTTTACAGGCAAAGGGCTACAAAGATTAAACTGATAACTCATATATATTGTACAACATTTTAAACTAGACCAGTTTCTGTAAGTTATATTGAATCTTTCCTCAGATAATTAATCTTCTAGTTGATAGGGACTTTGCATCACAAGGAGGACCCTTGTATGTTCTACATATAATACAGAAAGGATTGTTACATCAGGACTGCAATTTTAAACTGTTGCTTGTTGGCACAGGTTTCTTCAGGCTCCTGTTCACTGCTGGAGAAGATGAAAGTCCCATAGGTATTAGCCACAGGACAAAACAGAAAATGTTTTTAGAAAGTATAGTACTTGAGGGAAAATAAAAAAAGGCTGCCAAGTATACCATCTGATATTGCACAGTACAAGGAAACTGCTGAAAAGAACAATGTCATATTGCAAGGTTTCTGAACAAATTGTATGAAATTCTGAGAAATTGTCTATGTGTTTGTAACAGTGAATTTCTACCAAATGTCTCATTTGAATAAAAATGAGTGTAAGTGCATAAGCCTATGTGACTGCAGTCTAAAAATTAAGGTACTTTACATTTACCAGTCATGATAATTTTAATCAAGCCTGCTGCAATTTCACTGAGATGAATAGTTATATCAGAGACTGATTTCACCCACAGATTTGAATCTCAGCCATACTGACTCTTCTGTATGATTAGTAATACTCAAGCAAAGGAAGAATCTATATTCCCTTCCCCATGCTGCAATATAGCAGCTCAAATGTGAGAGATGTAAACTGTGGGCCTGCAAATTAACACAAGCTTTCAAGAAAGAAAGCTTTCTTTTTACAAGGTCCTCCTGATGCCCAGGTGAGTTAGGTACCTGCATGTGGAAGGTAGTCTCCAGAAAAGATGGAGAAGGACTTTTTACAAGAGCATGTAGTGACAGGACAATGAGGAATGGCTTCAAGCTGAGAGAGAGTAGATTTAGGTTAGATATTAGGGAAAAATTCCTTACTGTAAGAGTAGTGAGGCACTGGAACAGGTCCCCCAGAGAAGTTGTGGGTGCCCCATCCACAGAAGTGTTTAAGGATAAGTTGCATGGGGTACTGAATAACCTGGTCTAGTGACATGTGCCTCTACCCACACCAGAGGAGTCTGAACTACATGATCTTTAATATCCCTTTCAATGATCTTATAGATTTGATTCTCAGTCCATTTGAAAATAAAATAACCTTTTAGTGTAATACAAAATGAGTACACAAGAGTGTACTCACACAACAGTGAGTACTCCACAAACAGTGGAGAAAAAAATCCACTATTCACTCTTATTCACAAGTTGCTACAGACAGTATCTTTTTACTATCACTGTTTACTTTTGTATTGCTATTTTGCATGGATTTTAAAATAGCAGTTCATAACAAATACTATTTATTTTCAGACTGTATCACAAACAGAGTTGCTTCAGTATTTTTTGTGAACTTGGGGATTTTTTTAAACTTGTCCAACTTTTCCAGGTGAAATAAGATTTAAAGTAAAGAGGTCTGGTGCTTATTTGCATGGGAAAGTTTGGCTCCACAGCTTTGCATGGATAAATTTCACATATCTCTCCAGGTTTTGTTATAACAGAAGGAAGACTGCTTAAAGATACAAAACCTCAGGCTATTCCTTTGGCATTTGCTTGTAAGCAGGTGTGTGTGTGTTCCTCTGCTTGTGGATACCTCTTGGATGATACATTCTACTAGATAACATCTGCAATTTGGTTACAACTGGGCTGGAATAAAATGCTAATAAGCAGTAAGATTTGCAGAACAAAAAAAAAGTGTAGCAGGACTCAGCTGAGTCAATAAGCCTGTAAGCATTCCTGTTCAACAGCTGGTAGTAAGAACGGTAAGATCCAGTAGAAGAGCAGTAAGAAGAAAACCAGGTAGCTGAAGAAAATGTTAGTATAGATAACTACATTACTGCACAGCCTAGCAACAAACATGCATGCATTCAAGTATGCTGTTTGCTGTAAGAACATAAAGAATTTTTCAGTCATGGGAATCACAAAATTATCTTTTACTGACTAAAAAAAATTACTCTCCAGGATGCATATTAATATAACATTTTGGTTTTATTATTTTTAAAATATTCTAAGCCATCCTTTTATTTTTAAAGCAATTATATACACTTCAGCTTGCATAAATTTTTTGATATATAGGAGATTAACTAGATTAGCAGTAGGTCTAGCTGCTGCTCCCAGCCAATTTTTTCCACTTTGGGAGGACACTAAGCAGCCCCTCTCTTTGCCAGGACATGCCTAACCCTGGGAAGCCCTGCAGGCCCCCAGAGACCAGGGCCCTCAACAGTTGATAAAGCAAACCTGTAATTCTGATAAGGCATAGCATGAGATACCTTTTACTGGCCCTTGAGCAATGAGTGATAGATCTGATGACATACTGCCACACTTGTTCCTCAATAATAAAAGGCTATTTGGTCTGGGGAAAGCCTGACTCTTCACTGGAAACAGCACTGTTGATGACAGCAGCTGGCAGACTTGGTGATGACTTGGGTACACAACAAAGAAAACACACTACTGTTCCCAAAAACACAACACAGGCCAGAACTTCAACCCCTCCCTGCATTCAGGATAAGTAGCTTTTAGCTTCCCTCACCCTGCTGCTACCACAGGCACTTCAGACACGGCTCTGAGATCTCAGGGACTTTATGTTCCTCTTCAACCATTCACCAAACCCTCTGCTTCATCCAGACAACAGGACAAGTGTCAACTGCCTCTCCCCAGGCTGCTGACAGCTCTTGATTGCTACTACACTGACTGGGGCAGCGCAAGTTTCTAAAGCAGAGTTTTCAAGTGTTCTACATCCAGGGCTGAGGCCAGCATGGTAAAAGCAGGGTTGGGAACAGCTCCCACAGCAGTGGCTTGCACACAGTTGCCACTTCCTCTGGAAACCTAGCCCCAATTATAGATGCTGAGCTTTCCTGCAAACCTGACCCTCAAAGCCTGTGCCTGTTTCCACTGCAATCGGTGGCGACTGAATCAGTTCTGATTGATTTAATGGGGGCAGGCACAGAGACTTAATTAGAAAATTAGTAACTGCAAGGAAAGGAGAGAATGCACAACAGCCTGCCAGATCTCTGGAAGGACGCAAGCAAAGGAGCTGGCTGTCCTTAAGTCCAAGATTTTAGCCTCTCATAAAAAAAAAAAAAAAAAAAAAAAAAAAGGATCATAAAAGAGATTGGCAGAATGGTCTTGAAGCTGTTTTAAACATCTTGTATAATATATAATTGCTTTTCAGCTCTTGAGTACTCTACTTTTAGATCTGTCCCCTGGGAAGAAAATACGAAACACACTGAAATGCACAGCCCTTAACAGCAATTTTCAACTTTCCTTTGTACTGGAAGTAATTAAAACTTTGCTTAAAACTCCTTGCTATTTGACAGGTACAAAGACGGATCAAGTCTTTTTCATGTTAGTCCAGCTGAGTGCCAGAGAGGCCTTTTTCATCAGCTCTTGTGTTTTAAGAAAATTGAGCTTCTCAACTCATCACTCCATGAAAAATCCTGATGTCTGGAGGCTTACAGCCACAACACTGCAGAATTTTTATGTGCTTGGAGGATTACCTGTAGTCATGGAGGGCTTGCATAACAGGCTTGTGGGCTCTTTGTACACTGGTAAGTGCATGCACCAGAATGCAGGACCACCAGTGCCAAGCCAAGCTGTGCAGTGTTAACCCTGGTGCACCCTCATCTGAGGTGTTTGGGAACAAATTACCCTTTGAGCAAACTATTCCCTTGATGATATTGCAGCTTGTTTCGGACAGAAGTATCTGCTTAATATCTACTGTGACCTGGGCATCAACAATCATTTGCCTATGGGCAAAAAGATCAGAGCCTAAGAATAAGCAATGGAATATTTCAGGGCATAGATAAAGGGTAAGAATTAACTTGGATATGTTTTATCAGGGATAAACACTGAGTTGTGTTTATTAGCCTGGGTGAAGCCATTTTGTTCTGTGCTCAAATGAGGGAAAGATTGAGAGCTCAAGAGACTCTCCCACTGGCTCTCCCACTTTCAGCTATATATGAAACAAACATACTAGTTGCTGGCTGTGACAGGGGTCTGAGATAAAGGATGCCAATCCTTGAGAAGAATTGTCTAAAAAAATCCCTCATGTTCAGAGCAGTGTCCTGATGGAGTTAATTGCTAAGCTACTAGAATCAAGAAAGAAACCAGAAACTCTAACTTTTCAAGTCTCCAAAGCTCCAGAATAGGTTCTAATTCAGCTAACAAGATGTTTCAACCTAGAATTCAGTACAGAAGGTAAGACATGTGGTCAAAACTTTTGAAGTGGACAGAAATTTTGCCCGTGAAAAGACTGAGGTGCAGGTCCTTCATTAGCAGCACCCAGCTCTTGGCAAAAGTACATCTTGCCTTTCTCCTGCACAACCCTTCATCACTGTGATGGCTGGGGTAGCAGAGAGCACTTACACAATCTCTGCAGCCTCTGGAACAACAGTACAGAAGCAAAACACCACAGGGGATGAAATGAGGCAACAGAAACATCTAGGTGGTGTTAGGACAGTATGCAGAAGCTTGCTTTTGATGTGAAGGATGGGCTGGATGATCTTGGAGGTCTTTCCCAACCTTAATGATTGATTCTATGAAGCTGCTCAGACAGACAGAATGCTGTGACAGTTCATTTCTGGGTGCAAGCTTAGCCTCTCAGTACAGAAAAAGCAAATGTTTCTAAGCAGAAATCTCTCAGCTGAATGTGCTCAGAAATTGGTGCACTCTGGCAAGGGCATAATTTCTGGGCATTTACAAAAATCTCCTTAAAATGCCATTTGTTAGAAGGGAACAGCTAACATCACAGTAGTGGTGTTGCAGTACTTATATAATAATCTCTGAGAAAATTGTGTATGTACCAGGATGGCACTGGTAGCAAACATAACATTCAAATATCTTCTGTAATCTCAATATGAGTAATGTGCTGTAATTGCTATTACTGCCTAACCCCCAAAATATTATGAGCTGCTCCCATTCTCTGTCTGCCATAATCTCTTTTTGTGTCTGACTCATGGACAGCTTCTGCCAGGCATACTCGCATTGGTTAGCACTTCAGGGCTGCATCATCCAGCATCATGCTGATCACAGTCCAAATGGTTCAGCCAGTGAGGACTTCTCTGTATCTGCATGCACCCCATTTACTTTCAGAGGCTGGCAGACTGCAGGGATGAACTTCCCAATTTATGAGAACACAGGCTGAAACTACAAACAAAACACACCAGAGCCATCATCCCATTTTGCTTGTACAAAGCCATAATCACAGTTCTTAAGAAATAAATAGGGTAAACACAGAAATGACAAGGGAATAAAGCACAATCTGTCTTACTGCATTTAGATTTTTTAATAGTCTAAACCTTTCAATTGTTTTAAGAACAAGCATTTTTAGATTTCATGAAAAGGTACAACATGGAGCTGGATGGCCTCTGCATGGAAGAAAATATCACTGTGAAAATGTGTCTCTTTGCCCTCTAGAAACTGTTACTTCACATATAATGCACAGTACAAGCAGACAGGGCTGAGTTCAAAAGTTGTAACTTCATGGTGGGAAGTACCTTTTGTATGAACCTAATACTCACATATCGTGCTGAGAAAGTGGAAGACTAATACAAAGCCTTTGCTGGAGCAAAGAGATTTAGAAAAAGAAATACCAGGCTATAATACAGGATCAAAAAAGAGAGAATATTCCCATTTCTCCGCTATCTGTGCTATTGAAATCAGGTAACTTAAGCTCCTGAAAACTTAGATAGGACTCCCAAAGAGGCTTCTCTGCATGTGGCCCTGCACATCCCATAAAATACATGAATTTATCCAACTTGCACACCGAACTTTCTAAGCACATAGACTTTCTGTGTAATTAAAAGTATAATTATACTTATAATGACAATTTCCTAATGGCTAACATGGGCTGTCCAGATACGCAACTTCAAGTGCTTCTCTTGGGCTTCATAGGCCCAAGGAGCATAAAACTGAAATTTGAATTTCACTCCCCTTACTGCAACAGCTATTCTTCACTCCATCGGTAGGAGCTAGGTGTGTATGCAAATATGGATTTGTTATGTAAAATGCTACTTCATGTGGCGTGACGTCACTTTTTAATGTTTCTCTGGGAGCATCCCTTTCACAGTTTTCCAGGGCAGAGAATGTTCCCAAAGCACAAGATCCCATCTGCAGTCCCGGCTGAGCTGGCGACAGCATCTGCCCCAAGCTGGAGCCCTGGGAAATTCTCCATCCTCCATCTGCCACCACCCTCGCCAGGCACAGCCGTCTGCAGCGAGGTAGGGGCTGGCTGCAGCTGTCTACCCCGGCTAAGGAAGAAGGGGAGGAAACAGCAAGGATGAAGAGAACCAGCCCACGAACTGCTGCTGCTGAGGAAGGTGACAGCGCTACCCCCATGTCACACCCGCGGCGCTGGCCCTCAGCCTCCCCTCAGCGCGGCGGGGCCGGGCCGCCCCTCAGCCCTCACTTAGCGCGGCAGGGCTGGCCCGGCGCCTTATGTAAGGGCAGAGGCGGGGCCGGCAGGGCAGCGAGGGCGGCAGCGCCATGTCCTGGTACCGCAACACCGTCTGGTTCGTGAAGGGGCTGCGGGAGTACACGAGGTACGGGAGGCGCCGTGGGGCGGGCGCAGCGCCCGGGCCGGGCCGCTCCTGTCTGTGCGCGAACCCTTCCCCGCGGCGGGGCCGTGTTTGTTTGGGGCTTTCATGGGCGGCTGCCCGCCCCCGCCAAGGCGGCTGAGCCCAGCCCCGCTCGGCGAGGCCGCCCGGCCCTGCCCGCCCCGCCCTGGGACCCGGGCCCGGCCGCCTTCCCCTGAGGGCCGAGGGCAGGGCTGCGTGGCCTGGGGCGGACAAACGCCGCCGCGAGTTGTCGCTTTCATTGCAAAGCACTGAACAGGCTGCCTGGGAAGTGATGCAGACATCATCCCTGGGAGTGTTGGAAAAACATCTGGATATGGCACTTGAGCACGTGGGTGAGCGTGGTGGTGGTGGACTTGATCCTAAAGACCTTTATCCCACCTTAGTGATTCTATGATACATCGCTGATCACAGTATTCATGGCCTGTCCCGTGGGATAAATTGCCCAATAAATAGGGCAATTACTGTATGCTGTGCTGTGAAGGTGCTTTTCAACCCACCCGTGTGTTTATTTTGGAAGGGCTCTCTTCTAGTTTCTCACAGGTGTCTCTTGATTTGTTCAGAGGTGGTTACGAGTCTGCTTCCAAACACTTCAACCCAGCTGATGTGGAGGTGGATGTGGCTGGAAGATCCTTCCTGGTCACTGGTGCAAACAGTGGCATTGGCAAGGCCACGGCCAAGGAGATAGCGAGGAGAGGTGAGCAGGGCTGCCATGGAGCTCCCAGGAGGTTTACAGAGAAGATGGAAGGAAGCAGGTTTGGCTTTCCAGCACTCACACACAAACACAAATCCCTGGGATGTGGGGTCATTTCACAGGGCTTGTAGTGTGGGTTAGAGATTTAAGCACAATCAGTGCAGTGAGAAGTCGGATAAGGAAACCACATTAGCAGAGAGGATCTGCAAATTGTTGTTCATGTTTACCAAAACTGTCAAAATATCAAAACTATATTACAACTATCTGTGTTATACTGGCATCTAAGGATGTTGGTGACAATCATTATCTGTTTAAGGCTAATTCAGTACAAGTAATAGCCTGGCTGAATTTGAACTGAAGAATCTGCAAATTTATCATATCATATCATCATGTGATAACAATAAGAAAACAATTGTCTTTACAAAAACGAGATGGGAGAACATAAAAAAAGCCAATATAGCTGTTCTTGATATTAATGATAATACTCTGGAGTTTGTGCCCTTTGACACTGATTACATGTAATTATTTTTTTATGTTGCTCTCTGTACGCAAGGACATAGTATGAACTGGGCCTAGCTGCTGAAGGATAAGCCTAATCCCTTACAGAGTTGACAAAATAATTCCTGTTGTGCAAGAGTGACAGGAGTTTTGGCACGTAGAATGAAGGGGAGGAGCTTGTGGCTCTTTTTGTGTGCTTAGGTTTCATAACTATCTTATGAAGGAACATGGCTACTCAGTTAAATGAAACTAATTCAAAGCTGTTAGCATCAAAGAGTGTTTGGGTTAAAGATCTCCATCAGTGCCAGCATGTGATTGATTTCAGGTTCCCACTACTGCTATTGTACATAATCACTTTATGTAAGTATTGCTTTGTCAGGTGACTGTTTTGCTCACAAATGGATATCTCTACCAGGTTTTGCAAGCTGGAAAGCTGGGTAGATCTGGATGGGATTTGGTTACCATGTTTAGCAGAGCAACCTTGGGCTCAGACTGCATGTCTGATATGTTGTATGGGCATTGCTGTTCATATGAAGTTAAAATGACTTCCTGGTCCCATCCTCGAACATTTCACTTTGAAACTCAGTGTCAGCTGTTGGGGCTAAGGCTTGTAGTTGAATCTCTTCAAGTATGAACAACATACAACAAGAAAATAAGGGATTCTGACTCAGCAGGAGAATGATCAAGCTGTGTTGGCTTTACCTTCAAGCACTCAGATGTTTCTAACTAATAATGATCTTGCTGATAATCTCTGTAGTCTGAGTTCAGCTTTTCTCTGAACTGATGTCTTATGGATGTTTAGATCTGGGCTTTCCTCTGTGTCTTGTGAACTGCACTTCCAGTTGATATAGTCTTCTCCCATCTACTCTGACTGTTCCCATGTGTTAAATTCAAATAGTTTCAATCTTTACCAAAGAAAATACATTTAAATTCCTTTCGTAGTGTATTGGTCAATACACTACTGTGTGACCAGTACACACCTAAACTTCTGCCCTGTCCTGGTGCTCAGTGGGAAAACCTCTCTTGTAGACAAAAGGTTTCATTATCAGATCCCAGACTGGGTTGTGCAGTGTCTGACTGTATCATCCCAAGGTAGGCTTGGTGTTTTGCATTTGGGTTCTGGGCACTAAAAGTGACCCGACACAGTTGTTTTTATTATTAATTAATTATGTTTCTCTCAGGGATTAATTCCTTGAGCTTTCTAGAGATAGACTGCTAGCATTCCCTAAAACACCTTTTAGAAAGTGTTTCAGGCACAAGTAAAGAGTATAGGTATTCCTATGATTGAAATAAACACAACTTGTAACAATCAGAGAATATGAAGCAAAAAAAAAAAAAATTGGCTACCTGTACTTTAGTCTCGTGTTTGAAGGCTTTCTTTAATATGGCTAAGTGATGAGGTTGTGTTAAGTATCCAGGTCTCTGAGAAGAGCCTTGCCTTGCATCTTCCTTTCATGGAAAAGTTGGTTGGAAGAGACCTCTAGAGGTCACCTCGTCCTTGTCTCCTTGTTCAGCATCTCACTTGAAGCCAAGCTGTTGGCAGCAGTAGATCAAACCAGTCCTTGCTGTGTCTCACTGCTTGATACCCACAAGGATGCAAATTATGCATCCTCTTGAGACAGCCTGGTCTATTGAGAAGAAAACCACTGAAAATTGTTTTTCTGTTGAAAAGTAATTCAGATGACCTGAGCCTCTCAAGCTGCAATTGAGGCCACAGTCCTTTTCATATCTCCCACTGCTGAGAAGCCTGATATCTGTCAGTTTTGTTTCCTTTTCAGAGAGCAATTCTAGTCACTTGTGTTGTTCAAGCCCTTTACTGAATTTCCTAAGGCATATATCAAGAAGACCATCTATGATACAGATGCCTTAGCTTCGATTTCCCATTTAGCTCTGGTATTTCACCCATTAAACAGGATGTACAGACTTGACAGAAATGGTTTGAGCACAGTACCAAGAGTGCAGTGGCCTTTTTCATATGTGTAGCCTTGTGTGATGACCCTGCCTGCCTTCACAGGAACCAGAGCCAAGCAGAAATATTCCAGCTTTTTTCTTATATCCAGTATCTCATCTAATTAAAATGCTGATTTCTCCCCCAAATGCAGTAATTAATTATCAAATGCTTTTCTTGTTGCAATCCACCAGGTGGCACGGTTCATCTGGTTTGCAGAAATAAGGAACGGGCTGAAGTTGCCAAAGAGGAAATAGTGACAGAAACGGGCAATCAGGTGAGTTGTTTTTTAATCTTTTGTTTACTCTTAGAAAGATTGTTAGTGTTGAAAACCCCAGAGGCCTTGAGATACTGTTCCAACATCTTGCTGTTGTGTTTTTAATAGTATTTTCATACAGACATGGAAACATCTAGCAGTTTATAATTCAAATGATTTGAAGTGATTAACTTCAAAACATTTGAATCACCAAACTTCATTAGGTGATGTATTCTGTGATTAGTAACATCATCAGCAGCATGCTGTTTTATTTAATGTTTGTTGTTGATTTGCTTTTTGATGTCCTACTTACTATTCCGAAGTACGTGGCTGAGGCTTTTAAAAGTTAGTGCTTTGCAACACTCTTGCAACAGCATTTATGAGTCCACAGCATTGGAGCTGAAGGTTTTATGTGTCTGAGTAAAAGGCTTGTGATTTGCTAAGGTTGACTGCTCTGTGAAGTCCTGTGTGTGGTCCTAATTCTGTGTTCATCTCCTTTTCTTACAGTATCTCTTCCTTCCCTCTGTTACACATTCTTCTTGTTTCTGTATATCTCATTCTACAGTACACCCCTCTGTCTGTCACTGTTGCTTTTGTTAATTGTCCAGGAGGGTGTGCTTATGGAGAAGTTCACTAGTCATTGTCTTCCTATCTTGGTGCCCTGATTTTGGCTGGGATAGAGTTAATTTCCTTTCTAGCAGTTCCACTGGTGCTATGCTTTGGATTTATGACCAAACCAGTGTTGAAAACCCACATTTTAGTTATTGCTGAACAGTGCTGACACAGCAACAAAGCCTATTCTCATTCTCACACTGCCCTACCAAGTGAGCAGGCTGGGGTACACAAGAAGAGGGGAGGGGACACACTGGGACACCTGACTCCAGCTGACCAAAGGGAAAGCCCAGACCATATGATATCTTGCTCAGCTGTAAAAGCTGGGAGGCAAAAGGAGGATTCACAGATATGGTATTTGGCTTTCCAAATCACTGTTGCATGGGATAAAGTCCTGCTTTCCTGGGGATTGCTAGATGCCTGCCTGACAATGGAAAATAGTGAATTCCTTGTTTTACTTTGTTTGCACACGCAGTTCTGCTTCACTTATTAATGTCTTTATCTCAGCCCACAAGTTTCACCTGTTTTGTCCTTGTGATTTTCTCCCCATTCCCACTGGGAATGGAGTGAGTAAGTAGGATTGTATGGGGCTGAACTACTTACCAGGGTTAACCCACAGCATTTGGATGGGGACCTGTCTTCATTTTAAATAATGACTTGCCTCTTGTACACAGTTTTTTGATTCCAGTAGTAGATTCTAAGGTGGATCAAAAATTCTGAAGACTTTTTTATGGTTAGAGATGTCATATTGACTAAATTTCTGCTCTTTGATTTCAGCTCCCTAGTGTGAAACAACCAGCATTACTCTTCAGTTCTTTAATGGAAGTGAATTAGATCAGCCTTTATGTAGAAATAAGTACTTTCCAGCTGTCTACAGCTGTGCAATCCCATGGCTATAGTAAGGCTGGTGATTATCTGTGTTACCTCCTTCTCTAACTGCAGTCAGGCTGCCTGGGAGGAGAGGCGAGTTTGACCTCTGAAAGTTCCTTCATGTTCTGTTTTCTGTCACCTGGTGAAAAAAACTTGAGGCAGATAATATTCTTCCTCTAAAGGCAGCATAATTACTGCATTCCCACTTTTTGGTAGGCTGCGGACCTGTAATTTCTGTAGTCATGAGAGAGTGCGAGGGCACTGCAGAACTTGTTTGTGACCCTGGGGACAGGGCACTTGTGCAGAGAGCAGCTCTCAGTGAAGTGTTAGATGAGCTGTACAAGTGGCCCTGTGGGACACGTGACTGCACTGGGAAGAGCATTTTAAGAAGGAGTCCACCAGAACATCCTTCTTTATAAGTGCTCATTCAGAAGCAATCCAGAGAGATAATAAAATGCTCTATCTGCAACTTGACAAGCTGTATCCAGACTGAACTTGCTCTTCCTGATAATTTGGATGGAGATCCTGTTTTAGTATACACCAGAGATTTTTCCATCTTTATTTCAGCACTGCACTCCAGCATTTACTGTGGGAGTTATTTGGCAGTCACCTGCCCCTAGATCTGGGTACTGGAAAGTTCTCCTAATCTGTTACAATAGATCAAGTCACAGAGATAAGGTTTGCTTTGAAAATGACTCTGCTACTACTCAGGACTTTTATAGGGAACAGGCCTGAATATCCCTTTCCTGAGTCAGTGTGACAGTCTTCAGCAGATAAGTGTTGATTTAAATCTTTTTCAATCTCTGAAATCCCATGTAATGCTTATCATCTGCCCAAAAAAACTTTACCTCTTCTGTACCAGTAGATAATGATATTAGTTTTAAAAGTAGAAAGTTTTAAAGAGGTATCCATCTTGAACTGGTAGAGCAGTGTCAAAGTTTTGGTCAGAAATGATTCTCAAAATGGATATGGTTGGAAGGGACCACAGTGGGTCATCTGGTCCAATGTCCTTGATCAAGCAGGGTCATCCTAGAGCACATTATTACAATGAGAAAATTCTGACCCAAACTCAACTGAAATAAAATTACTAGAAAGAAAGTCATGTGCTTTTTATCTACAGGGAAGCAGAATTACAGGCAGGGAGTAATGCCATATCATTTCTTCAGCTTCCTCACTTTTCTCATTTGCTTGTATAATGAGTATTTAAAGAAACAACTTGGAAAGAGAGGAGGCCCTTTAATGATTATTTGTTGTTTTGCAAGAGAACACATCCTCTGCATAATTATTTTAAAACTGCCTTTTCATGGCATACATCATAAGACTATCTGTGGTGTGTCTTTGAGAGTAAGTGCTATCTGGGAGAAGAGTAGGAGTTGACGTGCCTTTGTGTGCTGGTAAATGCCACTGTGCTTGTACTATGTAGAACACAAATCTGCAAAAAGCAAAAGAACTGTCTGTAGCTAACAGCAAAAAGCTTTTGATGTTTTGGAGGGAGGAGTTATTTCTAACTTAGTGGTTTAGAAAATGATAACTTTGCTACATGTCAAGCCTTTTTTTTTTTTTTTTTTCCTCCTTCTATTGCATCCATATTGCTGGTCACAGTATTGCAAAACATTGCAAGAGTGTTGTGACATGGAGTGACTGATGAGGGTTTAGCAGTTAATGGAGCAGTTAGCGTGCAAGGGGATGGAAAAAGCACCCAGCACTCTGAGACAGCTGGGATGGGTGCAGTGATGCTCCTGAAAGCATGCCTTACCACTCTGGCTGGAGGAATTGTGCCTGGCATATGGGACACTAGCCCAGACAGAGCTCTAGAGGGATAATGTGGCAGATGTTGGATTGCAGAGAATGACTGGTACTTTTCTCTGAACCTGGGGCAGCACATGATGGTGGCTTCATCTGCTGGGTTCTGCTGTGCTCAGAATGCACAGGATGTCAGGATGTGACAGCAGGAGATGAGCAGGCTGCAGAACCATAGGGAATAGAAACAGGAGATTGACGGGGTCTCTACAGAAAGTAGAAGAGCACATTGCATGGAAGGAGGGACGGCTGGAAGATGCATTTGAGTAAGTGGCAGATAGAGACTTCTGAGATGGGGAGGAATGGGATCTTGTGAATGCTGGCAGCAGAAGGCAGCTCCTTCTCTGCCTGCAGATGTGCATTTGTAGGATAGGTATAGTGCCATGGTAACAGATGAGGAAGAGCAAGCTCTGTCAGGGGAGGTGTTGGAGACAGATGATCCTGAACAGTAGTTGACAGTGGGAGGAAGTCGTGGGTGATGATGGCTGAAGGCTCCTTCCTGTGGGGGTTGGAGGCACCCGTCTGCAGTCTTGGCTTGATGACTTGAGAGGTTTTTCACTTGCTGGGGACTCAGATGTAAGGTATTGCGGAGAGTCTGCTGAGGCTGATCTGGACCTTGGCCTAATACCTCTTGTTGCCCAACCACAAGGGCACCCATGACATTGTGAGGGGTGACCTGGAGTTCAAGAGTCAAGGGCATGGGAGACCACCTAGCAGTGGTCTCCCACATCCATCAGTGAAAGGGAAGGGCTTGGGTAGGAGCTTATATGCTCTTGGACCTTCTCTGTTAAATGAGCTTTGCTGAGCAGCAATGACAAATCGGAGCAAGAGTGTCTTTGCCAACAGGTTTGCTAAGCCAAGTGAGAAGGCTTTAAAGTGGTTTCATTGGTTTGTAGTGACCAAAACCAGAAGAGTAGTAGAGTCATGCGAGCAGTGAGTATGTGTCTATGGGAAGCAAAATGGAGGAGGCTCTCACAGTTTTCATGAGAAAGCAGCATTTCAGATACCTGTTCATGAGTACACATAGCATAGGAAACACAGGAATCCATGCATGACTGCAGAGCTGTGATCTCACTGGGTTTAGACAGAAATAGTTGGTATGACTAGAGGGCTGGAGTGGATGTATACCCTTGTTTGTTGTATTGGTTTTGGATGGAGTAGAGTTAATTTTCTTCACAGTGACTGGTGTGGGGCTGTGTTTGGAATTTATTCTGGACACGGGGTTGATAATACAGAGATGCTTTTGCAATTGCTAAACAGGGCTTGCATGGAGCCAAGGCCTTTTCTACTTTTTGTACGACACTCTGGAGAAGAATTTGGGGTTGCGTGGGACGCTGTGAGGAGACACAGCCAGGACAGGTTGACTAACTAACCAAAGGGATATTTCCATGTGACCATATGACATCATGCTCTGTGTGTGAAGCTGAGGGAAAGAAAAAGGAATGGGAAGATGTTTGGGGTGGTGGCTTCCTACGTAACTATTATGTGTGATGGAGCCTTGCTCTCCTGGAGATGGGTGAACACCTGCCTGCCCATGGGAGGCAGTCAATTAATTCCTTGTGAAAAGCCTAAAGCACCTGGTGTTCCCAGGCGGTTTCCCATCTAAGTACTAACCAGGCCTACCCCTGATTAGTTTCTGAGATAAGACAAGTTTGGTTGTTCTCAGAGTGGTATGCTCATAGGCTTGGGGTTTTTTTTGCTTTTGTGTGTGACTTTTGCTTTCCCTATTAATCTGTCCTTTTCTCAACCCACAAGTTCTCTGTCTTTATTCTTCTGATTTTCTCCCTTTGGTGTGATGGCTCTACCTGTGGTCAAGAGGGGGCAGTGCTCTCCTTAACTTCTACAAGGCCTTTTATATGGTTTGCCATGATATCCTTGTCACCAGTTTGGAGAGATGTGGTTTGAACTGGTGGATGAGAAGGTGGTGGAAAACTGTCCAGAAGATGTGGCTTCGAAAGTAACAATCAGTAGAACAGAGCTGATCTTCTAATGATTTTTAGTGGCATCCCCCATGAGTTAATACAGGGGCAAAATGTGATGACATCTTTTTAAGAGTACAGGTGACAGAATGAAGTGCAGTCTTTGCCTAGCTGGATGGAAATCAGGTGGCAGAAAGGGAGCTGGGAGTGACAAGTTGTCCCTCTGTGAGCAGTGTCCTGGGGCAAGGGAGGCCAACCATACCCCAGGCTGCATGAACATGAGTCTAACCAGCAGGCTGAGGGAAGTGCATCTTCCTCTCTATTAAGCCTTTGTGAAACCACAGCAGGAGTCCTGTGCCTGGCTTTGGACTCCCCAGGATGAGGAAGTCATCAGTGTCCTGGAGTGAGTCCAGCAGAGGATGACTAGGGAGATGGGACGTGATGTACGAAGTGACTCTGAGAAGGCTGATTTTGCTGAGTGTTGAGAAGGCTGAGATGTGATGGGAGTGTGTAGGGAAGGCACTACCATGCTTCTCTTGGGGGTCTGCAGTGGGAAGAGAAGAGGCAGCTGACACAGATTGGAACACGGACAAAATTCTGAGAAGACAGTAGGAAAAATGTTTGTACCATGAGGGTGACCAAATGCTGGAGGCTTAGAGTAGGGAACTTGGGCAGATTGGTGAATCTCCATGTTTGCTAAGCAGCCTCCAGAGGTCTCTTCCAACCTAGATTATTCTCTAATGCTGTGACCTTGTACATTTTTTGGAAAGTTCAGCCAAAGAGAAAGCTGCTAAATTGTTTAAAGTGAAATTTTGCAAGCTTTGCAATACTTTTCTAGTTCTTTGCTACGCCTGTCTGTCACATATATTTATCTAAGTGAGACTCTCTCTTAATAACTTTGGCATTAAAAATCTGTCTCAGAAGCAGCTGAATCTATGACTAAACATTTTTAAGGACTAGAGTTAAATTTTGCATTTGTGCATGTTAACCTGTATTACTTGTGTTCTGTAGACTATTTTTTTCACATTGCTTAAATACCTTTTCACCTAGACAGTCCTCAACAGGGTTTCTATTGACTTTCCCTGTTGATTGTGACTTAGTTTCTTTTCCTTTAGAATATCTTCTTGCATATTGTGGATCTATCTAATCCCAAGGAAATATGGAAGTTTGCTGAAAAATTCCAAAATGAACATCAATTAAATGTGTTGGTAAGTTCATGTACTTTAATTATGTGTGTCACCCTTGGGAATGTGTATTTATTTGTCTGACAGGTCATGTAGACTTGACAGTTTGGCCCACAATTCTCTCCTTAATTTTCTCTAAATGTTTTTTTCAGGTGTCTCCATCATATGCTTGCTCTTATCCCTTCTCATTTAACACAGATGTGCTACAAAAAAAAGGGAAAAGCAGTTAATTTTACAGCTGCGTTTTTGGAGATGTCATACAGCTTCTCTTTGACTTTCATTGCTAATAACATTGACCCTCTTAAAGCTAGACCTTCTGAAAGGTTAAACTTTTGCAAAAAGTCCAAAGACTAAAACAGAGCCCAGGGGAGAGGAAACAGTTAATCATCATGGTTGGCAAAGGGCTCAGTGCAGTTCCCCCTTTATTTAGCAGTGAAAATTTTCTTAGGGGCTGTACTACAGCTGAGGCACCCAGAGCAGCACTTTGGTGCTTACTAGATGAGGAACATCTGATAAAAATGGGGAAATAACTTTGAGGGGTGGCAGTGAACATGCATGAAGTGTGTAGGGGATCTTTTTTTGATATGGGAAAGAAAAGTCTGAGCTCTTTCTGGAAGGTAAGGCAGTGAAAGAAATGTGTCAGAGATGATGCTAGCTGCACACAGCTTGCGATCATGTGTTATTGAACAAATAAAAGCTATAGTGTGTATTTTTTTTTTTTGCAGTGCCACAAAACAGCTAATTAACATGAACTGCTCATATGTGTGGATTTCCTTGTACATATTTGTGTAGATTGTTTTTATTTATAGGAGTTGTTTTACAGATCAACAATGCGGGATGTATGGTGAATAACAGAGAGTTAACTGAAGATGGACTTGAAAAAAACTTTGCAACAAACACTTTGGGTGAGTATTGAATGTTTAGCTCTGGAACATACTTATTTTGCTCACAGAAGTGTGTTTTTATAGCTGAGTTCGTAAGGTATGTATTCCTGCTTGAAGAAGGATCATAGCATTGCCATGCCAGGGAAGGAGCCTGGAAGGAAAAGAAGAAATATTACAGCTTGTTTGGAGTGTCATTTTTAAACTTCTCCATTTTTCAGTTGTTCTGATATCAGCATCTTTATTTATCACAGCAGAAGTGGAAAATTGCAGATTGATTCTGAAATTTGCTTGGGAACTTCGTTCCGAGCATTGCTGCTAGTGATGCTCTTTGTAATAATTGTGTTTCTGGGGTTTGGATGGAGCTTGGAGCATGTTCAGGTGTTTAAAGAGACATTCAGATGTTTGAGTGGGCTTGCACAGCCCTGTTCTGTGTGACAGAGGTGCTGTGGAGGAAGCCTGTGGCATATGTGGTGCCCTGGACGCTCTCAAACAGATGCAATCTCTAGTAAAGGGATTGAGCAGCAATGGGCAAGTCTTGGGCACTCCACATGAAAGGGCATTGTGTGTGAACTGTGTGGCAGTGGTGTAAGAGGGACAAATGATGGGAAGCAAGTCAAAAGGGAAAGTGAAGATTTGGAAGGGCAAGGAAAATGGTGAGCCAGGTGAAAGGTTTCCCCACACAAGCAGTGGAAAAGAGGTGAGCAAACAGCCAGCCAGCAGAGAGAAGAGCTGTCTGATACTGCTGATATCTGTAAGGCTGAAAGCTGCACCTCTTGCAAAGAGACACATGGTGCTTGCATCAGCCCAACAGTCCTGACACTCTTCCCCCTCTGCCTCTGTGCAGGGTAGGTGGATTTCTCAAGAGACTGTCTTTAATATATTCAAAAGTGACACATTAAGGAAGAACTGTGGTGCTTTGTTTCTGTTTTCCTCCTGTTCATCAGTATCTGGAGTGAGGAAGGGGAAAACCTAGTCTATAAAGATAAGCATTTATAGAACTAGTATAACCTGGAAATCATCGTTGGTTTTTATTCTTAGCCTTTTCCTGTGTTGGTTCCTTAAATTCTATTTATGTTTAAAAACCAACATTTTAGTATAAATCTTTAGTATAAAGTCTTGTGCTTCACTGTTATTGTGCATACAGCTCATTTTTTCTGCAAGTCTGAATACGTTAAACTGGCAATTAAATCAAGTATAAAGGCACAGATTAAGTTGCTTCAGACTAATCTTCTGCTAACATTCTTCTGTTTCTTATGGTCAAAAAATTCAAAAAGAGTTTTATTTGGCCATCAAATTTCTCTTGGCTGCACAACTACACTAACTTCTACCTTGAGGGATCTATTCACCTTAAATTAGTTTTTATCCTCTTGTGGTCTTTCAGACAAAAACCCAGCAATGTGCAAAGGTTCAGTTCTTCCAGAGAGAAGCAAAGTGAAACAAACACAACAGTCTGAATGCAAAGGCATGTTTTGGTTTAGTTTATACATTAAGGATATTAAGTGCTGAGGAACCGTACTAGTGCATCACTTGAGTTATATTTTATTGCACAAGTAGAACCAGCAAATTCTGCTTTTCCAGCTGTAAATCAGCCTTACTAGAGGTATACAGCTGCACAGAGGAAGCTGAATTATGGTTGTAGCAAATAGGAAAATGCCTGTATTATCTTTTGTGGATGTTACTTATAGATCTCCTTTATTCATTCGTGTATCACTTGCTGCATGATTGTATAAGAAGTTCAAGGAGGTAAATCATCCTCTGTTGTCCAACTTCAGAGTTCAGACAAGGACTAGGTTGTTTGCTTAGATTGCTTCTCTCTAGACAAAAATGAGGATTGAATTTTGAATCTTTTAGAAAAGAGTGGGACTTGGTTGAGCTGGAAGAAGCTGGCAGTGCAACAAGAAGCTTCTGTGCTTGCAGGCCAGACACACCTGAAGGACCAAGGCTACAAACCACAGCTTTTTCCTTGAAAGTCAGGGTTAGGGTAATAAATCATAGCATCACAGTAGGAGAAAGCTGTGTGGAGAAACACCTGTCAGAGTAAATGCTGTGTTATTTCTCTAAGTACTAGGTGCCTTTGGGTGTGTTTTACTTGGGAGAAATTACTTCTGTTTCAGTAACTATCTGTGGTTATAGGTTCCCAGAGAAAAACCTGGCTAAATTAGATATGGCTGGTATATAGGTTGGCTGTAAACTCAAATGTAGTCTGAAAGAACAAACTAAATTCCCCCCTCTGACCCAGTAATGCTAAAGCCTGAAGGGTGACATGGGCTCAAAGCCCTTGTTTGGAAAATGTGCAGATGCCCCTCACTTGACTAAAAAGATAGAATAATATCAATATCTTTTGCAGGTCTTTACATGTAGGGTGTTCCTTCCATGTTTCTTTCACTTTTTTTCCTACCCTGGATCTTGGGTCTAGTAAAGGAGTGTGTAGGTTGTAACTATCTAAAAATGCAAGACTGAAATATAGCATGCTTTAAATGCATCACATAGTTTTTGAATTCTGTATCTGATGTCTGATTAACATTTCTATAAGCTGTAAAGTTGCTCATTTATGTGTCTGAAATGCTGTGGAGCTTTTAAATCTAGTCTAGGAATGTTCCTCTTGACTGATCTGTTAGTCTATTTTTTGAGCATAATGGATGTCAGTGTTCAGTTCTAATTGATGATCTGACTTGTGAATCATACTTTATATCCTGATCTTTTCTTGGACATACATGGACAAAAATGACTGCATAAGTCCTCTTGTATGAATATGTACAAAAATAACAGCAGTTAGAATAGAAAGTAAAGTTCCCTTAATGTAAAACACAGCTGACTGGCTAATTCAGAGGATGGCAACTGAAGCAAGAGGTGCATCGTCCTCTCTGGTGCTGTCAGAATATGCAGGTGGATGAAGTTCAGGAAAATGTAAAATGCAGGTTGATAGTTAGGGCTTTGTATGGTTGGTTTAATACTCAAGTTCAAACTGTAAAGTGCTTTGAGCAGGTGATGGCGGCTGTGCTGGTGCCTGTAGCACCCTTAAAATGAGTCTGAGGCACAAGTGCTGCATGGCTCATTATGGTTCTTTTGTTGCTGTCAGATGAAACACCTTG
>JAOTQP010000001.1:63457977-63552066 GCA_026413545.1 Cichladusa arquata | reverse complement strand
CCCTTAAAATGAGTCTGAGGCACAAGTGCTGCATGGCTCATTATGGTTCTTTTGTTGCTGTCAGATGAAACACCTTGCCTTTTTTCCCTGCTAGATGCTCAAGAATTGTTGTCTGATTGCTGGAGCTCAGTGAATGTAGAGAGCAGAGTGGAACACTTAGACTGTGACCACTGGCCAGGCATGAGTCTTAAATAGCACTTTGCTGATTGAAACACACTTTCAAATAAATCAATTGAGTGACTTGCTTGGGGTAATGTGAGCAGATTTCCTGCATACCTGCCAGTCCTTATGGGCAGACTTTTTTTTCTCTGTCCTCTTATTTGTGTGATATTGCCTTTGTATTTCTTCTTGTGGGCTGACCATGTACTCAGGGTTGTACCCAGGAGCTGGGCAGCAACAAGCAATCATTTCTTCTGATGAGTCTTGCAGACTTCTGAGTCAAAACTTTTTTAAAATGTAATTTTATTTTACTTGTTTTAATATAACTCACCAGCAAAGCTGATGGTGTTCAGTCATTTTGGAAAAAAGCTTCAGCATTGATAAGCAAGTGAAGGCAAAATCAGCATGTTCTTTTTGAAGCACTAGACATTTAGCTGAAACAATCCTTTTTCCTCTGTTTTATTGCCTGCCTCACTTTGCTTTTACTCAACATATCTTGCTGCTTGACATGGAAAAATGACATATATGTTACTTTTTTATTGCTACTTAGCAGCCAAGGGGATGCTAAAACACAGAGATAAATGATGCTCCCAGTATGCATCTTTTCCTCAATCTAATGTGCTCTCATGTTTTAATAATATGTAGACATACACTTCCACTTTGTGCAAGAGTTAGAGCCAGAAGAAATAAGATGTTT
Organism: Cichladusa arquata; assembly: GCA_026413545.1. NCBI lineage: Eukaryota > Metazoa > Chordata > Aves > Passeriformes > Muscicapidae > Cichladusa > Cichladusa arquata. The sequence goes on along the minus strand of JAOTQP010000001.1, from coordinate 63,551,210 downwards.
ATCTGTCATAGTAACACTATAGCCCACCTGTGGCAAACTGCCTGAGTGGATGTCTGTCAGTCTCTTCCCTACGCATGAACTGTATCTAACTGGTGTTTCACAGAAGAAAGTGCAGCCTGGTGTTTTGAATTACTTGGAAGTCAAACAACTTAATCAGCTGTCAGTCTGCCGTAAGTTCAATGCCTGATCTTTGGCAAGACAACCTCATCTGTGACAAGGAGGCTGTGGTTCCAATTTTCTTTCTAAAGAGCTTTGAGACTTATGGATCAGAGGTGGTACATGAAAGGATAACGTTGAATATAATTGCACATGCAGTAACTGTACTGAAGCCTGGTTCCCAGGAGACAGAGGGACCCTTACTGAGATGAGCTTTGTCATTTGAGGGAAATGTAAGCCTTTGTGTTTCATGTTCATTAACTTTCCCCATACACTCTCAGTTATTGCTAGTGCAGTGGAATTGGCCCTCAGAGACAGCACACTAAAATCTTCACTCCTAAACTCTTACTCAGGCAAAGAGACTCAGGGATGTATCTTACTCAAACTGCATAAACTGCGGGTTTGAGAAGATAATCAGGCCAATGAAGAATGTCACTTTGTTTGTTGGGTGGTTTTGTTTCATTTGTTTCTGTGGTTTATTTTTACTTGGACTCAAGAAAAGCGAACCAGTTTAACTGGTTTCTACCAGATGAATGAGCCATTGAAATCTGTACAATAGTAGTTTTTGGTGGTGTTGGGTTTTTTTTTATTTGTTTGTTTAGGTTTTTTTGCTCCCACTTTTTTCCCAGTTGAAATAACACTGCTCCTAATAATACTGCAAAGCTCAGATAGATGAAAACCTTTACTGAGTATTGTGCAGATTTTAAGGTCACATTAAATCTTAAAGCAAATCAGAGTATGTGTTTGTGTACTTTTATTTTATGTGATATCCTGTTAATTTTCAACCTGAAATATATGAATCCTAAGGAGTCTTCCAGGTTCTGGCAGACTGATCTATACCACCAGCAGTTTGGAAATATGGTGCACTGTGTTTGTTTATATTTTCTGTTAGGGCTATCCTGTGTTTTGATTACTTTCATGTTTTAGTACAGCCAGACTTGCAGTTTTCTGTGAGAAAGACCAGTGCCTAATACACTGGAGACTGCTGTCCTGTGCACTAGAATAGCTTTCATTTTGTTCATGTCATGAGACTCACAGTGGAATAACTGTTTCAAGAACATGCAGAGCTACGTGCATGCATGCATGAGTCCCCTCAGCTTCTGCATCATGTCATGGGAAAGGTAACATACCTTTATTTAGGAGTTTGAGGCAGTCAGGATGATTTTTGTAGGTTTTGGGCATTTTTTTTTTCTAAACAACTTACTATATGAATCAAATGTTTCTCTCCATAACAATGCCTCATTTTCTATGCCTACATCATTACTATTTTACTCTGTGATTGTGAAACCACTGAATTAATGCTTATCCAGGTTGACAGAGGAGTTCACTGTGTGGAGTAAAAAATTTGAGTTGTTAGAGCACAATATCAGATTACTCAACTAAATTGAGAAGATCTCAGAGCAGGTAAAGCAATTACCAGACAGGCCACAAGGGAATGCATGGTGATTCAATATTTTTTGTGGGTTTTGTTTTTATATTTTTCAAGCTAACATGAAACTTAAATATTAATGTGCCTGAGCAAAGTATGTTCTCAATAAATGCCACGCTCATTACTTTTACTGGAATGACCATGTTTAGTGCATAGATTAGCAACCCACCCTGTCTACTTTACCATATGGTAAAAGTTGGTTTATGGTATGTAATTTCCTATTATGGGAGATCAGCTTCAAGGCATAAAGCCTACAGAAGTTTTTCAAAAGAAAGCTAATGTTAAGAGACTGTTTGCATTTAAAATAAATTGTACATCTATCCCAGGAGCCTTTTTAACTAGAGAAAACATGGCCAGCCAGTACTATGTCAAACCTCATTACAACGAACAGGGCTGTAGCTTGTCCAGAAGGTTTTGCAAGTCAACTCTTCACCTTGGCAGAGCTCAGTGAGGACAAAATTAAATCCTTTATATGGGTGTGATAGACTGGGCTCACCTTCTTCTGCATTCCTGCTGCTTCTGAGCAAACTCCCAAATTCATCTTGCTGGACTCCTTTGTGTCACAGCAAATACTTCTCATCAAAGGGAAACGTTGTATACCATTTATTTCACTGGTTTTTTTATCCCTGTTACACCAGTGGGAGACAAGCTTTCAGACCCTGTGGACAATGTACCTTCCAGTGACAGGTAATGGTGATGCACAAATCTGGCCCCTGTCACACAGTCCTGAATGCAGGTAGTACTAGCTGTATGTTCAGCATACAATAATTACTGCTTTCAGTGCAAGGCACAGCACTGTTGAATGCTGCCTTTCCTTTCATGTACTTCTGTGTTAAACCTAGAACAACTCAATCTGTACAGTTTGAACACAGTGCTAATTAAGCATTAACCACATTTGATATGCTTTAGCTTTTTAAACTAAGCTCTATGGGAAGAAGTTTCTCCTTTAACAGACAAAATTTTTTTTGCATCAAGTAAATGTGTTAGAATGCTCAAGTGCCCAGAAAGTGATAGTGCCAGAAAGGCTGATACCCAGTACATTGGTATTAATAATCAAGTATTTGCAAAAGGACATACAGTTTGGATGTTGCCTTGATTTCCTTATGTAGGGGCAGAGATTAATGTAGTTTCTTCTGCCGAATCAGTCTTGGTTTTTTTACAAAGTTTTTTTCAACAAGAAAAATTTCCTTTTTTTTTTTTTTTTTTCATAAGGACGGTGGCAGGCAATGCCTTCATTTGCTGCTTTCCTTTTGAGTCAGAAATCAATTTCTGTGTTAGTGCCTGCTGTGATACAGCTGTGCTGGACAAAGTACCTGCCATGAGGTGCACAGCTGAGTCAAGCCCTGCAGTGACCATACTGAGCATTCTCCCAAGCTGTTTGAATGTCACCATCAAACTGCCAGCTTTTGCACTGAAAATAAAAATGGGGAAGTCCCAGTGGATTGTGATGTATTGTAATCAGCAATAAACATTGTTAAGAAAGTATATCTGTTCTACTGTTACCTTCTAAATTTCTTTTCCAGGCTGTTTTGCCTGACAGACCAGCTCAGGAAGATAAGAATGTATAATATCCAAGTATTTTTGTCAAAGAAATGAGGAGCTTGTGTTCAAACACTTAAAATGGGGACAGTAGTTGGTGAAATATTTAGCTGTGGGAGAAATTAAATGCTGCAACCTTAGTGCCTGATGCATTGTGTCTGTGTGTGTCTTCAGATACTGTTGCTTCCCATGGGAAGCTGTAATCAAAACTGCTCTGTTTATGCTCTGTCTCGAAGCAAATGAGCAAGTGGTTTTGTGGGGCAAAAAGATGGAATGCTCTGGTTTTGTGGGATTTACTGAATTCTTAATAAACTTGAGGAATAGAGGAGATGCGGGCTTTGCAGTTAGTTTGTGGTTCTAAATAAGCACATAAACTTCTGACAAGCTGTAGTTGCTCTAAGCAGGATTTTTGGCATCGAACATTTCTCTTATTCGGCTGGAAAACAAAACAAAACTCGGTTGTTAATGAGGCAACATTAGTACATTCATCTTTGCAGCTCTTTAGAATTAACAAATCAACATGAAGCCCCTTAAAAGTGTAAATTAATCTGCAGGACAGTAAAATGGAGCATCGTCAGAGCTGGTGCATTGCAGCTCTGCCTTTAGGAGATGCAGCTTATTTAACCAAAACATGATGTTACTTTTTTTGAAGAATCCACAGCCAGACAACATTAAAACCAGGCTTTCAGCTTGTACTGAAGTGATTTTTAAAATTTTTTTTCCCCTCATGGCGGGAGCCTCCCCTGACAGTCAGCGGGAGTTCTTGTACCGATGATGTCATCGCTCAGTCTCCCCGCCGCTACCAGGGGACACGACTGGGCTCTCGTTATTCGCTGGCAACTGCCTCTGCTCACATTTTCTGCTGAAGACAGGCTGCATTTACTTATCTGCAGTGCATTTGCTTTGTTTGATCTGCCAGGGCTTTAAATATATAGTGTATGTATGGACATACCTCTCATTATATGGAGAAAGTGAAGGCTGCTGTGACTGCCAGGGGAACTGAACAGTTTGTTCACCAAGCATGTAATATGTTTGATTTTGGTACCGTATTTATAAACATGCTGTATTTTAACTGGGTGATCTCATTGCCTGTGTGGAAGAGAGGTTATAAAGACATGCTGAAGTCTTCATGTGTAGTGAAAAACATGGCCTCAGTAGCTCAAGGAAAAAAATGTGTTTATCACTGATAGAATTGTTGAGCTAGAGCCATTTGTAAAGACATGAGAGGGAAGTAGATGCAGAAACACTAGACTAAATGGGGCTAGATTAATTTTGAATTAAATGGAATTTTTTAAAAATATATTTTTAAATATATATAAATATTATATTAATATTATATATATAAATATTTTAAAGTCTTAAGTGCATATGCAGTGCCCTAAGAACTTAAAGTATGAAGCACAGTATCCTTCTCTTGTTCGTGACCCAGCTCAGATCTGTGTGTATATGCCAGACTTGCAGGTGAAGTGCATTCCCCATTTCTTCACTGGCATCACCTTCCCCCACTCAGGAATTCCATACCTGAGCCATTTTGCCTTCAGATCCTCATGGATGAATGTAGTGAGCGAGCTGTTTTCTCTATAGGTAAAACAAACATGAAAATTTTAAAATAATATATGCCTTTTCCTAAGTATATGGCAATGTGAACCACTACAAGTTGAGTTGGCACACTGCAGATGAAGCAGCAACAAAAACTCATTGTCAAATTCAGATTGGATTTCAGAGATAAAGAGACTTGGGGTTTTGGGTTGTTAAGGATGGTGGAGAGAGAAGAAAGGGTTTTTTTCAAAGGAAAAGTTAATGTTGGTGCCCGTCTGTCTTCCAGGTACATACATCATGACAACTGCCCTGGTGCCCCTCCTGGAAAAAGCAGCTGATGCCAGAGTGGTGAGTCTGTGATGCTGTTTAAAAAGGGTGTTTTACTATTTTTACCTTCTGGCTTGTGACAGCAGTTCCCTGACTGTGTTGGGATTACTTATAATACTGTAAGGATCTCTAAAATCCTCTTGGATTTTGCTAACAACAGCCTTCTCCTCTAAGGCAAAGCTCCTGCCTGCTGCTCTCAACCCTTCACTGGAAATCAGAGAAAAACACTTCATTTGGGAATTACCGTCTTAGATTCCCTAGGGCAAGTTAGCTCCTGCAGAAGACTGCAAAATACGTACAAGAGGAATATAGGCTTAAAAGAATTTTTCAGATCTTGGTGTAAAATAAGACAGCGGGTACATTTTTAAAAATGAAATTTCCCAAGTTTTGTATGGTTTCTAATTAGCTTCAGTAAATGCTAAACATGCAAACTGCAAATAGTGCTATTCTGCTACTTTTTTTCTCCCCATTACTTTTCAAAAGGAAGAAGCACAAAATTCCTGAAATGAACCAACATCACTTTGAATGAAAATCACTTCTTAAAAAACTTATGTATCTTCCACCTCATCTCCAGGTATGCTCTACTCATGAGCATAAGAATAATGCAAAGGGTATGCAGAGGAATTCTGCTCCATTGGGACTTCCAGCTGTGGCCTGAAGACTACATGGCATGCATGAGTGCATCTGTGGGGAGTTCCTGGTTTTGCTTTTCATTCGTTTTTCATTCATTTGTTTTTCATTCATTTAATTACAGATAACTGTTTCTTCTGGGGGCATGCTAGTTCAAAAATTAAACGTATCTGACTTGCAGTCGGGAAGTGGGCCATTTGATGGAACTATGGTGTATGCACAGAACAAGGTACAGTCCATGGGATTGAAAACAAAGCCCAGCCCTTCTTTGCTAGGTAGCTCATACCATCTGCTTTGCAAAAAGCCTGTTGGTCACTGTTGCTTTCCCATTCCATCCAACCCATATGCAGATGCACAGGCAATAATCTTCAGGAGTATGATGGCATGCCCTTAGGAGTGCATACATCTTGCATGGAGGAGAGCATGGCTAGACTTTCATTTGATATGAGAGAAGTCCCAAAGGGGAACACTGTCTTTAGCTGATGAACCCTGTCTGCCTGCTTAGTTCTTGCCCACAGTCTGCAGCAAGTAGACATGGTCAATAAAAGCAGTGCAGCTGCTTTCAAAGTAAATTTGTGGCCAGGGTATGGATGGCAATGACTGTGGAAGTCTCTTATGAAATTATCCAATAAATCCAGTCAGGATGAGCAAGGGAATATTTCTGCTGTACAGAAATGCTCTGGTATTTATGGCATATTTGATGTAGTTTATTTCCCTGGGAACTAATTTGGTAGACAGGCTGTTGAACTTGGTGCTAGTGTGGTTCTTACTGCTCTATCCTAGAGACAGCAAGTTGTCCTGACAGAACAGTGGGCAAAGGCTCACAGAAACATCCATTTCTCTGTGATGCACCCTGGCTGGGCAGACACTCCAGGTAACATCTGCTTCACACTCTGACAATAATTTTTTTCTTTTCAGGATTAGTCTAAAAGCAAAGAGAAATGAAACTTCCTAGTATATTTTTTCCAACAGGTGCAGTAGTTTCTTTCCTCCAGACTAGTGCTTGAAGTAGTTTTATATCCCCTTGGTGGCTCTATTCTGCACACTGTCTGCTAGCTGTGTATATCTAGAGAATAATAATGGGCAGTGAATACTTCCAGCCCTGCACAAATGCACAGCAGAGACACAGTTCTTTAAGGTAACCTTTAAGTTACATTTGTAGTGGAACTGTTGAACACACAGATGGAGCTTCTGCCTCTGTAAGTAGCAGTATGCAGACACTGGGAATCTATGAGGGCATGTAGAAGCATGCACCACTGTGCAAGCCCTCTACTCTTCCTCTAAACACTTACTGCTCTTGAGAAGCAATTTGGCCATTCAGCCCTTTGTGTGAGCTGCAGCTGTTCTTCAGTGACTGAGCAGGTGGGCCAGCATCAGTCATGCACTATGCATGTTGCATTCCCCAATGTTTCCATGCCCCAGTGCCCAAGCGTAGGATGCAGAATAGCAGTTGTATCTCTAGGTCTTTATAGGGATGCAGTTTCCAAAATTTGCTTCTGACAACAGGACTATTTAGCCTGTCTATTTATGCTTGAAAATAGCCCTTTCCAACTAAATATCCTGTTATTTATTTTTCTTTAAAATAAGTTTATTTTTGCACTTCCTTTATGGATTTCAAACTTAATGAACCATAAAGTTATCCCAGCTTAAAGTTCAGACGCTCCAACCCCCAAAAATAAACAACTACAGTGGATGGGTCCAGAGTCATCTTCTGTTGGACAAAATAAAATGAAGGCAGAGTTTAGACGGAAGTAATCAGTTTTTAAATACAGTGCTGCAACCAGTTTCCTAAAACTGGTGAGAAAATAAGAGCTAAAAATCCCATTAGAATCCTGTTCTTTGCAATTTGTCTTTCCTCTGTGTTTATCATTTTTATGGTTTAGAATAGAATTGGCAGAGGACCCTCTTACAGATCCTGTTGTCAGTTTAGTCCCTGTAATTTGACCCAAACAAACTAGTGATGCATCATCTGGCAGCTTAATGCTATTCTCCAACAAGCCATCCTACTCCCAGATATGAGGAAATACTCATTTTCTTCCATAAGCTCCAGAGATGCCTCCTACACACAAAATGGCAATTTGAGGCTGTTTTGTTTTGTTTTGTTTTGATTTTTGTTTTGGTTTTTGCTTTTTTTTTATGTATCAAAAAAGCCTGGTATAGCAGGCCACCATTCCATTGTTATCCTTTCCAGCTGTGAGATCATCCATGCCTGATTTCTACGAGAGGATGAAGAACTCACTGCGCACAGAGGCCCAGGGAGCTGACACTGTCCTGTGGTTGGCAGTGTCAGCTGAAGCAACAAAGCTGCCCAGTGGCTTGTTCTTCCAAGGTAAGGAGCAGTGTCTCACAGTGCACAGACTGGAGATTCCCCAGCCTGCCTGAGCTTAGGATCCCTGTCTGGCCTGGAAGGGGATGAAGGCTGACCAGGCAGCTTGTACAAAGGATAAAGCATTCCTCAGAGTTGTTTCAAGTCTAAATGTTCGAGTGACCATCATGTTAAATGTTATATTTCTGCTTTTGTCCTATAAAATAGCTGATAGAGACTTACAAAGCATTTCTTTATGGAGGGTTGGGGATTTTTGTAATGAAAATGCTGCATGTAGGACTGTGCCAAGGGAAAGTGAATCACAGTAAACAGCATCTTTTATGATGCTAGGCAAGGAGCATCTTTCTCACAGAGCACTGGGAGTTGGCTCTGCTTTGACAGGTTCTTCTTCCTACTGTTCCATGCTAGCTAAAACTGCCAATTCCCCCTTTCTCTAACACAGGGCAGAGACTTGGGCACAGTGGCATTTTTGGCACTGTGAGCTTAGGGAATGGAAAAGTAGGGCAGAGCCTTTCTTTTCTCCCAGGCAAATGACAGGCATCTTTGTAGGAGCAGCTGGAAGCAGGGATGCCTCAATGGTGATGCAGGTCAGTCCAGAAATAAAAAGCTCAGGGTAATTTCTTACAGAAGCTCAGTGTTTCTGTTGGATGTGGCACTCAAATCCTGATGCACTGAATTTCTATACAGAGAATGCAGGAAGCTCAGACTTCTGCATTTGGGTTGACTTTGTCCCTTCTGTCCCACAGACAGTCACACAGGGCTGGCTGACAGATATTTAAATGGACATTTTTCATGTCAGCATGTGGAAACTCCTCACCCCAGCTGGTCAGCCTTCTTTGTAGAACCAGGCTTTGCCTTTTTCCTACTCCAATCACTTTCTTCTTGTCCTAATGCTTCTGCTCAGTTGTTCTTTCTGTTTCTTTCATAATTCCACCAAGTTCTTCCCTTTGGCCTTTGTCTACTCCCAGCTTTGGTAAACAGGGAACATGCCCTGGCTCTTCAGCTAAAGCTACTGACTTTAGAGAGCTTTGGTCCTGGCATGACTGCTCTTAATGCTGCAAGAGAAGTTCTGAGTCTGTGTCTTGTGTTTATCAAATAGTGGTGAAGTCAGTTATTTCTTACTCCTATGGCCTTTTGGAGACCACAGCTTAGCATGGGCACTCTTCAGGCCCTTTCAGTGAAGGGTTTGGGGTGTGGGAGCACTTTGTTACAAACCCCATGCTTCTGGTCCTAGGCAGCCATTTTCCAAATCTGGCACAGTTACAGTTTCCCTCCATTTTCTGCATTCTCTTTTACTGTTCCCTCTGAGAGCAAACCAAAGCCAGCTTCTTTTCCTTTTCTGAGAAAAAAAATAAAGGGAAGTGAGAACACGACTAGTACTACCAGAATTCTCTATATCTGCTAAAATATATAAAAAATATTTAACAGAGACCTGCTTTCCAAAGATTAGAAGCATCTTCTCTGTGATGCTGAACTTGGCTTTCATACCTAGTTCCCAAACTTTAGCACAGGCTACTGGAAGCACTGTGGCTGGGTGGGGAGCCGTTCATAATCAGTGATGGAGAAGGGAATGTTCTCTGCATGTTTCTCTCTCCTCAGTTTTCCATAAGCAGAAGTTATGTGGTGTGTGCAGTCAGGTAAACATTTGCTCTTAAGAGAGCAAATATCTCTGCTCTCCTGGGAAGCCTAGTGGGAACCTGATAGGTTTTCAGGGAAATCTGCTGCCAAGGGTTGCAACAGCTTGTTCTTTTTGTCTCAGCTGGCTGCTGCAGAAGTTGGGCTCGTTAAATAGGCTTAACAGTGCTGCACCAGTGCTCTGTCTGTTGTTCCACAGACACCTGACAGCACTGTCACAAGGCTCCCAGGCGCTAGATACCATGTTTTTGGAGAGGAAAATCCCTTGGAGTGGATGGAGGTAACAGCTGTATTTACAGAGTGAGTGACAGGCATGAAATATGGAAAATCAAGCAAAGCATCAAACTGAGCAAACTTGGTTGGATATGTGTCACTTATGGTGATTGAGCAATAAGCTCAAGTTCCTTTACATTTAGAATTTAACCATTGTTTCTAAGGATGAAAGTAAGCATTTAAAGATTGAAAATAATCCTAACTACAAAGTCCCAGCTGAGGATTTGTACAGTATTAGAAACGTTATCCAGGAGGCAAGAAAAAGGTTTTTTCAAGTGCAAAACATCCTCTGCCTGCAGCAAAAAAATTCCAGCTGTTGCTCTTTGCCTGCAGGTGTTGCACTAGTGACAGGCATAACCCCTCAAGGAAGCCTTCCTTTTCCTAAACTGTCCCCAGCTGCAAATGGGGCATGCTCCACAGTATTGTGCAACAGAAAAATCACTCCAGCTCCAAAATACAAATTGAATTGGTTTAATTTTTGGTTTAGAATATATGCTTAACTAGAATTATTTACAGGTACCTAGAAGGTTAAGTTTCCTAGCTTCATGAGGTATATTTGGGCAGTATAGAGTCCATCAGAAAAACCTCCTTTCTGCTATAAGAAAGTTAAATGTACCCATAAGTGTTTTCTGTTTTTTTTTTTCCTTCTTTCCTTCCAGATAGGCAACCAGTCCCTACACACTTACCCCTAGCATACACCCACAGTCCACCAGAGGATGAAGAGAAACTAATGGAGGTGCTGGAAGAGTTCTCCCAGAAGTTTAAATCTGTTTCTCCAGGAGTTTAGTGTCTCTGCTGACGCAGTGTCACCACAAATCTTCTAATTACACAGTAACTTGCTGTTGAAGGGAAGTAGGATATCATAGGCCTGTTAAAAATGAGTTAGATTCAGGTGTTCTCAAAATGAGGTGGTAGAGTGGCACCTGTGTAATTTTTTTCTGCTGCCAAGTCTCTCCCACTGTGCATATGCAGCTTCTGCCTCAAGACACACTAAGGTCGTGCTCTTTGGATTGGAAGAAAAATTGAAAGGCATTAAAATAAAGCCTGTTTAAGTTTGTAAAGTTACCTAGAATAATTTAAAACACTCAACACAGAGAAATGCAGAGGAGTGTACTTTCAGTAGTCCTTGTGAAGGACTTCAGGAAAGAAGTGGGAATGTTTTAAACAACTTTGAACTGCTGTATTTGACAGGTTGGTGGTTTCCTTCATTGCATGAGGGTGATTTGGCTCAAACATGTAACTGGGAATGCAGAAACTCTCTTGCAGAGCCTGCTTAGTTTAAAGTGAAGGATTCCTCATGGCCTTCAGTTTCTATAAATTAGTCCTGGTATGCAGAAGTGATCTGCTTCCTCATGTTTAAACAGCAAGAATTTAGGAACACTGCCAAATGCCTTCTGCATTACTTTATGGAGCCAGGGCTAAATATTATCCCATTTATGTCAAAATACCATGAAGTAGGTTTCAACACAACACACCCAGACATGGCTGGATCCAGCACAGAAATGGCTGCATGACTGTAAGCACAAAAAGAAACAACACTAAGCTGTACCTGCTTGCCATTTCTGTGAGAGATTAAAGGGAATTGTTCTATCATTATGAATGGATTAAGAGGGGAAGGGAACACTGGTGGGGCACAGGTTTTAGAGGAGAATCCTCTCCTGATGAGAGGCTTGTATTTTGTCTGGATCTCTTTACTTCAGACAGAGGACGTGATTTATCTTACCTGATCTGTGCAGATTTGAATTACTCACTGAGTTTCTTACTGTAAACTGGTAGAGGGGAAAACAGGCTTTTTCACAGGGATCAACTGGATCTAGTTTAAGAAATACCACCTACAGTGCTGCATCTTTCTAATAGTGCTGAAGACAATCAGCTCAGACTAAGACATTCTAGTGGGACTCATTTTGTCTTGATTATTTCAGATTTACTGCAAAGCCAAGACTATTGTTAACAAAGGTAACATCTTTTCTCCTGATCTGAGTTTGTTTATTAACCAGCTGCCTCCAGAACCCAGCCAGGTTGCTGCACTGTTTCACATGTGGCTCACACCAGTGTTGTAAGACCAAGGACCTAAACACAAATATAACACAGTTCTTGAGTCTCTGCAGTGACTGGCAGCTAAAGACTGCTGATGGACAGAGGAGAGCTCCTTATGTCTGCCTCATGTAATTTAATTTCTTCCTGGCTGATAGCATTTCCTCATTATTCAAAGATCTCCTATTAAGTATCAGTTTAAGAAAAAACCTGCTTTTTTCAGCCTATTGTCAATCTCCTTAGACATAAAGACTTTACTGTCAGAGAGGCCCTGAGAAAAAATTTCCCATGATAAGCAATGCTGAGACAAGTCAGGCTGTCACAGCTCCTCCTGAAGAGGCTGGGTCAGCATTCAAACTATTGCTTCATTTATAAACTTAACTCCTTCTTGCACTACAGTGAAAGAAAACAACAGCAAGGCTTGCACAGAGGTTTATTTCCTGCAAATCTGGTACTAACATTTTCTATGGTTTCAACTGTTAAATGCAGTTACCCAAAACAAGAGCATGGCTGGAAGCATATATAGTAACTACATTTCTTAACCCAATAGCTGCAAGGCTAATAAAAACATTTGCATATTTATGTCAGTTTGCTTCTCAACTCTGTAGTACAGAAGAAAAGTTTAATGACTGGTATTTAAATAGTTCATAAAAGTAAAAACTGTGCACTATATATGTATATATTTAACACATTTTAGTCCACATTCTGCACTAGTCTATTTGAATAGCCTATATTTTTCATTTTGTGTCACAGTTTAAAAATGAAGCCAAAGTTAACAAAACTGCTTTAATCAAAGTTTGGTCACAGTGTCAAAGAGAATATGCTATGGTTTAAGAGCACTTATGATTTAAAAAGAACTAAACCACAGGAACAGAAACTAGAAGCAAAGTCCAGAGTCTCACACACTTTGGTATTATGGTCCTGCTGATGCTTTATTTCAGCCCAATTCCACGAGAGCAAACATGGCATGTGGCTGCAAGCCAGCGAGAGGATTTGTGTTAATGCAATCCAGAATGACTTGCACCTTCATGTAAGTGAATACATTTACAGACTCCCAGATTATGCTGAGTCAGAAGGGACCCACAAGGATCATGGAGTCCAACTCCTGGCCCTGCACAGGACACCTCAAGAGTCACACCATGTGCCTGAGAACATTGTCCAAATGCTTCTTGAACTCTGTCAGGTTGGTGCCGTGACCACTTCCCTGGGGAGCTGTTCCAGTGCTCAGTCACTCTCTGGGTGAAGAGCCTTTTTCTAATATTCAACCTCAACCTCCCCAGACAGCCTCAGGCCATTGCTTTGGGTCCTGTCACTGGTCACCAGAGAGAAGAAATCAGTGTCTGTCCTTCCTCTTCCCCTCACAAGGAAGCTGTAGACTGATTAGGTTTCCCCTCAGTCCCCTCTTCCACTTTTAAACCTTTGTGAGCAAAATAAAAACAGCATCCAGCGACAGATGACCAGAAAATGACGGTGGCACAGGTCCTTGCTAAGCAGTGCACACAGGGAGTTCAAGAGCACACCTGGTTCATGGGAATGGACTGACAAGCACAGCACACAGCACATGTGCAGCCCAACACTTCTTGTGGCAGCTTTGAGGCTTGTATGACTCTGACCTCACTGATGGCTTCACATTTTTCTTCATGTCATGAAGTCACTTAGTTGGGAAGTTTTTGCTCTCAGGGATCTTGCACAGGAATGTAGCACCACAGAGCACATGTGGAGTTGGTAATTTCCCTGCATCCTAGTGGAAAGAGAGCCTATCATCAGTGCAGCAGGACTGACTGCAGTGATGCAGGGGACACTGCAACTTCTCTTTTTGTCTTGGATGAAAATATTAGGAGATCACTGTAACAGATACCAAACAATTTTGTAAACTGCATTTTGTCTTAAGTTTCATTTCTGGATCATCTTTATTAATTGTTAAAAAAGAACCCAATAAACTATCAACCTGCTATTGAGAAAAGGTGTAAAAAATTGTTTGTTGTTTGCCTTTGAATGAGGGCGCTCCCAGACATACCTCACAAATTTGGAGTAAACTGCAAATACCAGTTGTTGGCATTTGCAGTAACACACACACTCCAGCTTCTGTGTTCCACTCAGTGGGAGCAAGGTGAGCAGGGCCACCCCTTCCTGTTAAACAAGGCTCAGGTGGGATGTTGAACATGCACTGCCTGTGCTCAAAGGGAGTTCTGCTATATCCTTCATTATAGCCTGATAAGTCAGTCCTGCAACCTCAATGCAAATAAATTTATTTGGTAGGGCAGCCTCAGCCATTTCAATTGTCAGTACAAGCACTAATTTGTATTTTTGTAATGACAGAGCCTTTCTAAAAGCCATGGCACTTGGAGCAGTAGTACTTTTCATTAAGCAGTGCTGAACTTGGTGAGTGGAGAGTGCACATGGAGTTATTCTTTCAGGGAACAGCCTGATGGAACAGTGGAGGAGGGCAGCTATGAAGCTGTTCAATCTGTAAGCTCCTCTGTATGGTACTGTCTCACCCTCCCTGCGAAAATAAAGCACCAAGCACCCCATCTCATGACACTGGATCATACTTACCTAAAACTACTGCTGGTCAACATCCACCCACTGTCATTTTAAACAGGCAGTTTCACTCTGGCAGCACAAAGCTTCAAATCCCCTCTAGCTCAGCTCACAGTATTTCCCTGTTTGGCTGTCAGGCTTCTACCTCTCGCTTTGTTGGGAGAGATAGTTCTGGAGACATTTGGACAGAGCCAGCAACTGATTACAGGAGATAATTTTGAAATGCAACTTAGATGACTCGAAAACTCTGTATGCCTGCAGTCACTGAAAGCACTGATCTAGACAATGAGAGAAAGAAGTCCTTGAAAAGGCACCAAATCTGATAGGGAGCAAGTGCAACAAAAACATTTCTGGGACTAAAAGTGATCAAATCCAAGAACCTCAATTTGTGAAGTATGTCAGTATTTATGTTCCTCTCTCTAGAGGGAGCCATCAGACAAACATAAAGAAAAATGATGTATTCCTCTGAAGGAAGTTTGTTCTCTCTCAAAACAAAAGCTAATGCTCAGCTTTACAAAGGGATACAGTGTCAGTCCGGCCAAAGATCTTCAGCAGGACAGGTTTCTACCCTGCTGCTAGGAGAAACAACTCAAATCTTTGCTGTACTGGCAGTGCCAGTGCCATTTCACACATAAAAATATTTTCCAAACAGAGGAAGAGTGGTAAAACCTGCATTGCACAAACTTCAGGGAGAGAAGTCCCAGGAAATGCCATTTTCTTTGATGGTTAAAAATCTTGAGCATATTCCCTTTACTTTCCAGTTCAGAATCCACAGTCCACAGGGAGCCTTGGAGTGATGCACAAAATAGTGCAATTGCTCCACTGCCCACACACCATTTCCTTTGGGCTGCTCACCCACTGCCAGGCACTCAGAGCAAGAATTTTTCCTGGCAAAGGACACATCCATACAACAGCAATCAGTTTTATGACAATTCACAGAACTGGCAGGTGAATGGGTCCAGTCAAAACTCAATAAACCAAATTCCTCATTACACATATAGAGAAGGAAAAGAAATAGCCAAAAGCTGATAGAAATTAATTTAGTGGGGTTAAGATACCACAATTTATTCAGCTACATCAGAAACACTTATTTACATAATGGAACAGTACCTGAAAGTGTTACAATGTAGTTGGTAGAAAAGGTGGTCAAATTGCTGAGCAACATTCCTGCAAAACACTGACCTGAACAAGCCAGTAAGATCTTTTTTTTCATACAAAATCCCTCTAATTAAAAAGACAGCAAAATCCACTAGGTATTGGTCAGAGTATGACAAACTTAACTTACTAAACAGTCAGAACTGACAAAGTTCAGCCTTTGGAAAGCAAAATCACAGCTAAAACTAGGGCTAACGACAAAGATGTAGCAAGGAAGTTTGTGTACTTGTTTATTTGTGAAAATTTCTTAATTACTTGGCCATGGCAACCCCACAGAATTTTCTTGGGACAGGACAAAATAGGGGTGTTAGCAGTGGGTCTTTCACATCTGAAGGAAGCCCTGACCTGTTACAAAATGTAAGTATAAAGGTGATAAATCCTTTAATAAATTCAGATTACTTATTGTCTAAAGAACAAATAATTGGAGGCAAAACTATCTTCATAAGGCCTGACACCTCTTCTGTACCATCTCAGTAGGGATGTGTCTCTTCCCCATCCTTTCAGTGTTGAAGTGCTTATGCATTTAATACAGTTCTGAAAAAACTACTTGAGGTAGATAAATATTATTTGGCAATTGAACCATAGAACAAGAAATGGAAGTCAAATCTTCATAGACTGGAAAAACTCTGTGTTCCTTGTGGCTTCTGGATCTGGACCATGGCTGCTGGCTAGCTTACAGTACTGGGATGGGGGGATGGTTTGGCTTTATATAGTTCTGATGAATATTCATTTCTATACTGGAGGGGCTTTCTGTTTTGGCTTGGTTTTTTTAGGTTTTGTTTGTATGCTGATACCATTCTTTCTTGGTATCCCCTCTTTGCACAGACTTTGCTGTCTTGTTTTCATTTTGGTTTGAGTTCAATGTCCCTACTTGGCAGCAGTTTCAATTGAACTCAATCTCTTTCTCTTCTGAGCAGTACAATGTGTCCTGCAGCAAACAAAATTTCAGAGATGGCCAAAGACTGGTCACAAGGGAAAATCCCCAAACTGGGAAAATGCAATGAAAAGTCACATTTGATCACACAAAGTTCATCTCAAATCCCAGAACTTCAGGACTGCATTTTTCCATCTGAGGAGCAAAGATTTCCTGCCAACATTCACAAGATGCAATTTTGAAGAGAAAAACCTCTGTCTTCTTCAACATTACATAAAAGGTCATTACAGAAGGGACTCAGAACATCAATGCACTCTGAAAAAAGAATCAAGTTTGTAGTTACTGTTGCATACTATTGCCACACATAGAAAAAAGTCTTCTAAGTCCTAACTGGAAACATCCCATGTGCTCAGTGTGGTCTCCTGGAAAGGACGTGGCCTGTAAAACCACACATTGTAGCCCTATTTCCTATGTGCTACAAAACAGAACTTTGCTTGCTGCTACACACATCCTGTTTGGAACAGCAAGGACAGACATAGGTAATATCTGCTAATTTGTTAGTAACTAATTTGGTAGCAGCTTAGATTTAAGGAAAGATACTTTTTTTTTTTTTCTTCTCTAAACAATAGAATAGAAACAGGCATTAAGTGGACTTTAAATCACAGAATGGCTGAGATGGGAGAGACCCTTCAAAGGTTATCTGGTCCTGCTCAAGCAGGGTCACCTAGAGGTGGTTGCCCAGGATCATGTCCAGTTGGGTTTTGAATATTTCCAAGGATGGAGAACCCACAAACTACCTGCCTGGCCAGTCTGTGCCCATGCTCAGTCATCCTCACAGTAAAAATTGTTTCCTAATGTGCAGAGGAAATCTGTGTTTCAGTTTGTGCCCATTGCCTCTGGTTCTGTCACTGGACACTACTGCATTCTCTTTGCACCCTCCCTTCAGGCATTTATACACACTGATGAGATCCCTCTGAGCCTTCTTTTCTCCAAGATGAACAGCCCCAGTTCTCCCAGATATGCTCCAGTACCTTTCACAATCTCAGTGGCCCTTTGCTGGACTCCATCCAGTAGTTTCATTTCTCTCTTGTACTGGGAAGCACAGAACCAGACAAAAATAAAAACAAAACAAAACAAAACAGCGCCCGACCCCCCCCCCCAAAAAAAAAAGCAACCCAAAAAAACCAAAAAACCCCAAAAAGTCGAATATTCCTTTCTAATTATTTCCTCAGCAGGCATAAGGCAATTTTTTCCCCTACAACTGTTTTGGATCATCCTTTTTGCTCATCCAGCCATCCCCCTTCTTATCAGCAACCAACCCCCACTCAGAGGGAACATATCCCTCCCTTTCCCAGGACTGGAGGTACTCATGCCACGCTTCAGGCAATGTGCAGTAACCACTACTAAGGTACTAAGAGCCCACATGCTGACATTCAGGTGATGGCCTCAAGTTCAGGAGGACAGAGCAGGGAGTCACCTGGGCTTGGCTGCAAAAAGCAGCTGCAGACAAGGGTGCTCACAGCTGAGCACACCTATGTCACTGTTCAGGATCATCCTCTGTCACACTGGCTGACTTGTAGCCCTATCACTATAGTTTCAACATCTAAACATGGTGTTAAGTCTTCTGGTTGACGGGAGGAACATCAATGCTACATTAAAGCTGATGCCTATATTCTTTTCCCATCACTTAAATATTTTCAGCTTAAAAAGACTGAATTTTGATGCTCAGGTTGCCCCACCTGGGACACAAGTGATCCTAGCAAGCTGCTCAACACTGTGTATGTGGCCAGTGCCTGCCCCATCAGTGCCTAAGCCCTACAGACACTGCTCATTTTAAAGCTGAGAATAGCAGGCAGATGCTCTGGAGAGCACTGCTTCTTCCCACAAGGAAGCACCAGCTAAGGGAGAAATGTAAAAGCACCTTTCCTGATGTGTAGAGCAGAGGGAAGCCAGCAATGTTTGTGTCCCCTTGTCACAGCACCAGGTATCACTAAAAGCTACTGCCCTTCAGCAGCCCCAGGGAAGGGGGGCTCGGCTTCATTTGAGATGTGTGTTGGTATGTGGCACTGCACAGTTTACATCTGTATCAAAACACACCTTCCTCCCTTCCTACAATAATGCAATTCATAAAAATAGCTCAGATTTGTTATTCAGTGGGTAAAATGGAAAAAAAAGGATGAGGCAACAGAGATCTCTTTTCATACAGATCTAGCAGACAGAAGAAACTGAGATAACTACTCTAACACAGCAGAAGAGGAAGGCAGGCATTTTAACTCTCCCAGTGTCAAATCCTTCTTGTTTCATGTGGAAAGTAAAAGAATTACTGAATTAGATACATCTATTTTCCCTTCATATCTCTACATTACAGCTCTTGAGGGCATTGCAAAGGGACAAATTTTCCTTCCTGCCTCAGCTTCACTTGCAGTTTATATAATTTTCTAAACCCAGAGCAGTTTGTCCTGAGACTGCAAGATAAGGAGATGTTTAGCTTAAATCCAGATAACCCTGCAGGTCATTCAGTCAGAAAGAACAGCCAGGAAAATTCTGCAGAACAGTTTTGCATACCCCACATCCACACATAAGCAACATTGAAACAATGGAAGACAAGGGGGGAGTGGCCACGAGTTCATTGCAGAACAGTCCAAACAAGTCATTCTCAAATGTGGTCTCCTTTGGAATCAGTTCTTCACCTTTGTTTGCACATTACATGTTCAGCAGTAGGTGTTGACCCAGGGGCAGATCCTCAGCTTGCTGACTCCACCACTCCATCAGTGTGAGCACTATCCATGCTGGAGTCCCAGACTTGGTGCCACTGCTGTCTCCTCAGGAACTGAGCACTAAACAGCAATTTAAATTCACTTCTGTGTTTCTGTCACTGTGAGATGCACTCCCTGCACAGCACAACTGAGGTCTTTGGCCAAAAGGCCCTGAGCCCAAGAGAGCACCAGAGTCCAGCAAAGCTTTGTACATATTCTCCAGCTGGAATGAAATATGACAGGCCACTTGCTCATCTTGCATAGCTTTGACAGCCAAGAACACTTCAGTCATCAGAAAACATGCACAAGGTGTAATGAAAAGCATTCCAAGAGGAAACAAACATCTAGTTTCCAGGAGAGATAGTGGGAGGACCGAGAAAACAACTTTCAAGCTGGAAAAATAATGTATGAATTATGTTTGAAAATAGGCTTTAAAATATGCTGTCTAGAGGGGAACCAACAACAGGCTGTACGACCAGGAAACCGAAGGTGGTGTTATTTCACAGAACATGACTGCAAAATGCTTCATCACAGCTGATAGGATGTTTCAAAAGAGATTTTTCCTGGAAAATACATAGCAGTCCTGCGGTGTGCACACAGAAGTCCACTCACCCTTTACTGCAGCAGCTCACTGGACAGAATTAATGCCAAGGATTGAGTTAACTAATTTTTTTCCCCTCAAAAGTGAATTGCTGCTGGGCAAACAAAGGAGAAGGTTTATTATCTTCTGGCATTCTCTCTCAAGAGAGAACACAAGGCTTCTCCAGTTAGCAACGTGCTCTGAAGGGGCAAATGTCATAGCTTCCCCACTGCAAAGGGAAGAAGGTAAGTCCAAAACATGGCAAGACTGAGCACCACCGATGTGCCACAAGGCCTGCTGAAACAGAAGATGCAGGAAAGCCTTTGGTCTGGTCTGCAGTTCAATTCTGAACACCAGTTTCTTTGAAGTGTGTGAGTAATGCCATGCTAAAAAGTAAAATCCATGGATTAATGAAATGGAGAGTTGGCTCTTCAGAGATGGTCCCTTTGGAAAAAAAGGCTTTTTTAGTTTATTCACCTTGACAATGTCATTCTAAAAAGGTAATTTTGGTCAATCCAAGTTTTTAAATACTGTTTATTTTTAAGAGAAACTGTAAAGTATGACAACAGGACAATGGGCATCATTCAGCAATATCACTTTTGGGTCTATAGAGGAAATTAATAAAAACCATCATTGTTTTAAAAAATAAATATGATTAACCATACGGAAAACAGGAAAAACTAAATTCATTTTCAACAACATAGACATAAATGCTGAAATGTTGCTGTGCAAGGTAGAGGTAGAGATAAACCAGACTTTTCAGATCTAGACCAGTTTTAGATCTGCCCCCCTCCATCCACACACTCCCAAAAGTTCCTGTTGCCAATAATTTCATTTGAATCAGACTGTCAGCATCATCAAACTCAAACAAGTCTGTGTGCTCCTTGTAATGCTCTGAGCTAGAAAACTATTTCAGTTTTCTGTAGAAATCAGTTGCTGAATAACCTGACCCCTGGTTCTGCGACTTGTGCAGCAAAGGAAGAGGCGGGAAGATTATACAGACCAATGAATGCTCTCTGGATGATGCCCACGAGGACAAGTGGATGGTAGAGCCCTTTTAGGAATTGCAATAGTCCATCAGCTCCTCAGTGATGCACCCAGAGACTGTGCCTGGATTTCCTCCTCTGGAGAGAGCATGGCCAGCAGAAATATCCCAAACCAACAGGTGCTGGCTGCAGGGAGAGCCGATTGCCTTACACAGTCTGTTGACACCAAAAACTCACAGAGGAAGACACAACCCAAGAACTCTCTGTATAAAGCAGCAAGTATCTTGACATAGAGAAATATAAAAACTAAAAATTGCACTGCACACAGGTTTTTCCAAATAAACTCAAGACAACCAAAGTCAGATCGTACAAACCGTTAGTTAAAAAAATACCTTCTTGTATATTTTGAGAAGAAGTGGAAAGAGTCTTCGTGCAAATGTTCAGCCTGGATCAAGCAGAGGACATAACGTTGTTGTAAACACATTAGTTCCTTTCTCATCTGCTGTATGCACCCAGTGTTATCTATCTTCTGCAGTATAATAAGGGTTAGGAAATCAGTTTCTTCTGTAAATATCACCTTTCAAGTTCCACTGATGTAACATCAAGACACTACTGGTGTCATATCCCACAACTGTTAAATACAATAAAATAAAACAACATAATGAATAATGGTAAAAGACAATAAAATACAGTAAAAATAGAATATTTAAATAATTTACACTTTTTTTTCTTCAATTAAGAGGGGCTACATGGCTACATGGTTAGAGGTGGATGCAACAAATCTGAAGAAGTTTGATTTAATTTTCCAGCACTTCTTGTCAGGATGGTGGAGGTTGATGAAATGACATTCTGTATGTCACCAGCTTTCACCTGTATAAGACAGGGTCATAGCTGGCCTTAAAAGAAACCAAAAAAACTCCCACTACATTACTAACTTTAATTATCACAACAGTTATAACACATTGTGAGAGTTTTGGGTTTTTTTTTTAATTACTCCAACTGTTGTAACTCAGTCACTATTTTACCTATTTCTTTATTTAGCTACACTGAGATTTGGCATGTTGAAAAACAGTTGGTCTTCCTCAAGGGAAAGCTACAGTAAGCACTTGTTCCAGTCCCTTCAGGCAATAACTTCACAGACCAAGACCTCCTTTGTTCTTATTGGGCAGAAATCCTAATCCAAATCCCAAGTGAGAAGTTTCTGGGTGGAAGAAGGCAGGTATGACATCCTGCAGCCACATGGGAGAGGGAAGGGAAATGAAGTACAGGAGAGCTAGAGCACATTCCTGGCTCCTACCTTAATAACCTTGTCTGTCCCCGAGGTCAGCAGCCATCCCCTGGTGGCATCGAAGTGCACGTGAACAATGTTGTGCTTGCTGTCATGGAAAGTAGCCGTGGGTGCCCGCCTGAAGAAAGGAATCCAAAAGTCAGCAAGAACTGTAACTGCAGGATTTGCCCACCCAGATGTTCTCTATTGAGGAAAAAAAGTATTTGACTGCTGCTGTAAGCCATTAATTCAGCAACCACGGCGGGGGCGGGCTCTCTATCCCTCCTGGCTTGATCTCCTCCTTATCCTGGTGAGAAAGCCCAGAGACCACAATGCCAGGCTGCTCCCTCCCGGAGCCTTGCACCCACCCAGGCCCATGCAGATGCAGGAGTCTTCCCCCCCTGCAGTGCAAGGCAGCTGAGTGTGCACACTTACTCCTCATCCGTGATGGACTCGTGGCAGCTGTCGCAGACCCTCACTTCGAACTCGAAGCCCATCAGCGGGATGGAGGAGCGCTTGGAGCTGCACTTCCCGCACACGGCTTTCCCGCACTTCCGGCAGTGATGCTGCAGGACACAACGCCAGGAAGACATCTCAGGCACACATCCAGACCAGGGCACTGCTCAGCTCCACTGGCTTGACCACCTCACTCCAGCAAGACACAGTCAGCTCTGCCCCAGAAGCACATGCAGCACTTCCACACCCCTTTAGTAAAAGTCTGCCATCTGCAGCCCTCTGCTGCTAGGCAGGAAAACACAGCAGCATGTTTCAAGCAGACCAGCAAGCCTTTCCCAATACAGCCTGAGCAGTTACAGATGTTTCTCCAATCTCATTGGAAACAGCTTTGGTTCCAGCACAATCTCCAAAAAATCAGCTGTAAATTTGTTTATGTAACTTATTTGACTAACAATGAGCAAAGTCCCATATGGCTTAAGTCATGGAAGGCCCCAAATCTTCTACTCAGCCCAAGGCCTATTATATGCATTTGCTATTGGGATTGATTGGGAAAAAAGTGTGTTCCTTTCAACCACAAAATCAAGCCACAGAGGGTAACCCACTGTCAAACCCTTGAGCACTTAGTGGAAGAACAAAGTTCTTTGAGCAAATTCTCAAAGCTTTAGGGGGAAAAAGGTTACCAGAATCCATTGAGAGAAAAGCCTAATGGCACCATGGTAACACACCAAAGGGCACATACAAACCTGCCTGAGGCCTATTTTCTTACTGTCCCACATTTGCTTGAAGTTCCAGAAAAAAGGCTGGTCACATTTTTGACAGGAGTCACTATCCAGCCACTCTGGGGTCTGCAACACATACACATAAACACAAAGTGGAAGTGAGCAACAAGCAGAAAAATTTCCAATGGAGCCTAGAGGCAGGACAAAAAAGATGTGGTGTGGTGTGGCAATATGGCCAGCTAAGCTTGATTTAATATCTCCATTTTCACAAGATGCCAATTTGACTGTTGATGATGATGACAAGATGATATGTGTTCCATGAGATGTCTTTTTTGGCTTAGCTTTGAAGGACATGGGAGGGACAGTTCTCAGAGAAATCATGAAGAAGAGTTTGATAATAAGACCACAGAAACAACCCAATTCTGAAATTAAACACATACATATATTTTGTTCTGTTCTGTCTGGACAGCATTTACCATCTGCTATTGCCTCTGGTGGGAGCTGGGGTCAATTAGTATTTCCAATAGCCAAGCAACTCATCTGAAGGGAAAAGGGAAGTTATGGGAAATGCTGATGTGGTCGGGGTTTTTCATATTCTTTCTTTCTTTAACACCCTAAGAGGAGTTCCTGCTGTCAGAGGTGCCCATGCTACAAATCACGCACAGGGAGAAGAAAGATATAATTCACCTGAACAAGCCTAAGACCCAAACCAAGCCCAAGCTCTTTTCCCTCATCAACTCATATTGTTTAATATTTTGTGAGGAAGTGCTATTAGCAAATTGCAGTTTTCTTGTCAGAGCCACTGGTTTCTCACACGCTACAAATTAAAATGGCAAGAAGCACAGCCAAGATTAAGAACTAAAAACAACAGAAAAGCCAGGCAAAGGCAAGTTAAGGGCAGATGGAGACCCTCAGCTCCCAGGATAGCTTTGACCCCCAGCAATAAAGCAATCACCCATTTTGTAATCTTTTGCCAGTTATTCTGAAGGCAGTTCATTCTGCTGGGGAAAATCCTCATCTTTTCTACCCACAACAGATCTTTCTTTTTAATGCCTACAGATTTACATCTCTGTGTATAACTTTCCATCTCTTGGGCATTTGAAAACTATAGATGAAGACAACATTTTGTTTGTGGCAAGTAACCACTTTTTAGTCAAACAGAAAGACAACTTATAGCATCTTTCAAATGTCTTCTTACAACTTTTTAAAAATTGTGTTGAAAATAAAGAATCAACAGCTAAAATGGCTTAAGTGATTCTAACACAATTTCAGTGATGTGGGAAAGTCTGACTGCAACAAAATGAATACTGAGTGTGTATCACATAGAAAAAATCCTTAAATAAGGGCAAAGAAACGAAATCCAAAATCCAAAAGAAAGTGATCTAGGACCCAAATCCAAGGCTTGATATTAACATCTCAAAGATTCATGTTTTGGGGGTGGTTTAGCTCCAAGAACACCCTGTTGTGCTGCTGGTAACAAGAACAAGCCCACATAGCCATAGTCTGGGAAAGCTGTGCACCATTAGCACCTGCTGCTTGGCCTTTATTTAGCTAATAATATTTCTCCTCTATTTTTTAAATCAGCCTTCTCACAGCATTCTTGCCTATTTGATGACAAGCCAGTCTTAACCCTTACTGTAGCCTTTGGAAGGCAGCAAATAAATAAAAGTTTTCATTTCTGAACATTCGAGCTGCAGCAAAAAGGAAACATCTGTTGGGAAGGAGGAAACCGCTCGGCTTTCGTTTCAGTTTAGGAGCTGATGACATACTTGGCCCCTGGATTTGCAATTAAAGAGAGTCAACTGGAATGCTAATTCCCAATAAAAAGGGAGCTCAGTTTCTGCCTCTGCCAACTTCAGTAGTTTTTTAAAATCAAGTTTTCCACTTAGCGTTTCTCCTTCCTCAAGGGAGACACACTCAATCCATGCAGGCCATGACTTGTGACAACCAGCAAAGCTGGTGAAAGCCCATGCTGCCAAAAGCCTTCCTCTGACCTACCCCCTGCAGGAAGAGGGCACAGGTTTGCTGTGACTCATGGCACCAGGATTTGCCAAGCTCCTGAGTAGGGCTGGTGCCTGACTCAGCCAGCACAGAGCTCACTCCCCCCTCTCTGAGTCAGGACTCAGAAATTGCCAAGCGGGGGCTGCTCCCACAGTGCCAAAGACCTGGGGAGCATTTTTGCACCCGCTCACATTCGTTGGCAACAAGGCACAAAGGCAATTAGGAATGTGTGGGTGAAATCTTACTGTCTGCATTACCAAAGCCATCATTTACCCCACTTCTATGTGGTTACACCAGAGAGAAGCAAGACTGAGAAGCAGGTGAGATTGAAGCCTTAGTTAAACAGCTTCTTATCAAGGAAAAGAAAATGCTGGGTTGTGTTTTTCCAGAGATGACCAAGAGCCTTCTTGTTTTACTTTTTTAAAACCAAAATAAATCAATCAGTCCATCCATTTACATCTGAACTGATGTATCTCATGACATGCTGAAAAACACAGCAGAGCATCTCAATACCCTCCTTACAGAATACCTTTCAGAGCAGTAATGTAATGAGCAAGAGCCATTTAGCAGCCTATTTAATACAAATTTTCTGCCAGGCGATTTCCCCTGTACCATATTATCAAGGGCACGGCATAATTGCTGTATAACAACTGGAGCATGTCCAGAAATGTTTTTAAAGCTTGGAATGATCTTATTTAGGTTGAAAGCTGCACATCTTAGAAAGGCCCCTTCTTCCCAGGACTGCTTCAGACCAAACTGACAAGAACTAAGCATTTACCTCCTGCCTCTCAACATCCATGTTCCAGACAACGATTCCCCCGTCTGCACCACAGGAGATGAGCTGCCGAGTGTGGTGAGCATAGGAGAGAGACTGAACTTTATCACTGAAAAAGAAACAAGACAGTTAGCAATCAACCACCTATGGCTGCTGCACAAGTGAGCACAGAATATCAATAAAGCAGTACAAACCATTTGTTTGCCCATATGTTTCCCTCCACCACTCATTGCACATGGCATTCATCAGAAGCAAATCAGTCTTTGCTGTCAGACTGGGACCACAATGAGAGTGTTGCTCATCTGGGCAGCATCCACAAGAGCAAAGACCTGTTCTAATAACTGTTTCTGCTGCTTCTGGGATAGGAGGTCCCAGCTGCATGGGAAGCCTCAACAGGGCTGCAGCTTCTGAAGGCACATCTGGATGCATAAATGCAGCCCTGGTAAGATACCTTCTTGGCAGAATGTCAGTAACAACTTTGTTTTGTACATCTCTGCAACATCTAGAAATGAATCACTGAGAAAATACTGAAGATTTTTTTTTACACTAACAAGCAGAAGAGTTTCAAAAATAATGTAGGAAACACTAAATTGTTCCTAAGCCTTCTCACAGTAAGGTGGTAGGTGCTTCTGTTTCTTCTTTTAATGAAAAACAATATGGGAGGAACAATTCAGCTTAACTCTCCAAAGGGCTCAGTCTTTCATAAAAGAAAGAAATTCAGGCCTCATCTCAGGCTATTTACAACCTGGGAAACAAAGACTGTACAACACCATTATGGAAAAAACAAGGTCGTGAAGACACAGGAACTGAACACACTGTGACTGGAAATCATGCACAACATTGGATTTTCTTTGCTACCACCACTGGTCTTGTCTGCCAAAAGGACAGGCATGCTAACACATTTATATGTGCCTATGGCTGAACCTGAACAGGGGAATGCATTCACAGGAGAGTTTGGGACAACACTGCCACCCTTCACAGTGCCTGCCTGCTGACACCAGAGGCACCCTCAGGATGTGTAGGATGCTGTGTTGTACAGTTCCAGCTGACAGCCATCACACAGATTGAGGTCCAGAGGCTAACTTCATATTAGAACTAATTTCCACAGCAATAAATCAAGCAGTGATGCATTAGCAAGCACCACCAGTGGGGTATGAGGGTGATCTGGTAATTTCAGCTAGAGCTCTGCAGTGCTCTGAAATCCCTGAGGCACCCAAATCACTCAGCAGAGTGCAGCATCACTCAAAAGGAATGCATGAATATGTAAGAAACTGCTAGCTCAAAACCACCATGGGATTTTGTCACTCCAGATCTGAGCCTGGCATGCAGGTCCCACATATATGCAGTCCCAATACTCTGACACCAACTTGTTGCATTACCAGTGTTAAAAGGTGAGGAACCATTGCCACTAGAGCCATTCTGATGTATAATCAATGGGCTTACCCATCTTCAAAGACATCTATGGCTGTGCCAATGTACATGCAAAGATGATGCCTCTTTGCACTGAGATGTGAAGGCTGCTACAGTTAAAGGTTAAAGCACATCACTTAGAATTCAGGCTGCAGGTGAAAGAGCATGGAGGAAAAAGGGATTAATTGTCCAAGCCCGATGCTCCCTCTAGGGGAAGAAAAAACCTTGACACCTAAAACCCCAGAATTTCCCTGCAGCTGTTCTCATTTGAGGAGCCTCCCCTTTCCAACAAAGCACAGGCTCTGGCATAACACATTCAGGACTACAGATGTGCATCCTCTTCACCACCCTCTGCAGACTCTTAAAACAGCCTGTGGGCTCAGCACTGGAAAAATATGAGCAAATTATTCCTGTTGTATACAGACCACCAGGAGTCACACATACAAGCTTGAGGCTAGTGAAAACTGTAACTTTTGGGCTGCTTGTTCCAGATGTGGCTTCTGCATTTAGCTTTTCTCCTATAAAAGCAGGAGGAAAGGCTTTGAACATACTTATGTCCTTGCAGCTCAATGGCTGTTCCTTTTCTTCCTCCAATATCCCACATTATAATGGAATGATCAGAACTGCCTGAGAATAAAACTCGCTGTATTGGGTCCCAGCAGAGAGCAGTCACACCACCTACAACAGGAGCACACACAACAGTAACTTTATTACAGAAAGTGGAAGATTGGAAGGTAGCTAAATATAAAGATATCACAAAAAATATGGAGTGATTAAAATGCAGAACTCTTTGGCAAAGACTATGCAACCATGTGCCTTCTAGTGGAAAAATAACAGTCTAGAAAAACTACTGAAACCAAATCCTGCTCTTCTGTGGGCACAGGGCTTCACTGCTGTTTGCATGGGGGACTTCACTGAGCAGTAAAGTGTGGAAGAAAAATGGTCACAGTGGGAGCTACACAACTTTCCATCTCCATAATTGCCAGAACATTAAAAAAGAAGCAAGTGTGGAATGCTATGGGCATCTTCTCAGTATCCTAGCACAAGGACTGAACTACACTGTGCTATCTTGAGCTATTACCACTTAGCTAGAGAGGAGGGATATGAAAAAAAATGCTGAGGAATGACAGCATTTCTTCTGTTAAATGTTAGGATCATATCCAAGATTGCTCTTTTCGAAGGGTCATGGGGCACAAGTCCCAGCAGTGAAACAAGCATTTAGTGCCTCCAAGCTGTGCCCATTCCACTTGGGATGAAGTATCTACCGATACAGATCTTGCCTTTAGCAGCATCCTTTCTCCCTCCCAGAACTACCACAACTTGTTCAAGTCTCACTCTGCTTTAATTAGCAGCTACTGATTGTGCCATTTTCTGCTACAGATGTGTTCTGCTCAGAGCTTCTTTTTACCAATGCATCTTCCCTGAACTGCTGGTACAGCTTAAGAGCAATGTCCCTTCCATATTAAGCACTGACACAAGCCAAGCTAGTGTATCACAGGACAGTAAAACCATCATGATGCTGAGCACAGATGAAGACTCCCCTGAGCACCTTTCTGGGTCCCCTCCTGAGGCCTTACCTGTGTGTCCCTTAAATGTGGTAACAAGGCTGCAGGACTCTTGCTCTAGTTTGAGGATGGTCACTTGCCCAGAATGGTCACCAACAAACACGTGCCGGGTTTCCACATCAAATCTGAAGGATAGATGCTGAGGAAAATGTATTATTTACACAACCTTTACATTCCTTTCATGGCTTCCTTTTGACATAAGTATCCTGCAATCTTGTGAACAGTGCTCCAGTCTCAAGGAGGTATTCAGAACGTACTTTAAGGCACCTGTTCATCTTAATA
Organism: Cichladusa arquata; assembly: GCA_026413545.1. Lineage (NCBI taxonomy): Eukaryota > Metazoa > Chordata > Aves > Passeriformes > Muscicapidae > Cichladusa > Cichladusa arquata. The sequence continues at coordinate 63,521,955 of JAOTQP010000001.1, read as the reverse complement.
ATGCTCACACCTGTTCATACTAACAGTGCAGTATCCCTGGGTGAGAAAAAACAAGACTATTCCAGAACACAATTTGTGGTTTTGTTATGAAACACCACTGAAGTAGCCCTCTGCCATGAACATAAGAGTTGTCTCCTCAGGCTTTGTAACTTAAGTGCTAGAGTTGGATGGTATCCACTCTCTCCCTTCCCAAAATTATACAAAATACAAGGGAGTACTGATTTTAATCACACAGGACACTGCAGAACAAAAAAAAAACCCCAAACCTGTTCCTGGTTATGTCAGATATTTTTTGCAGTATTTGCCAATAATTCTCCCTTCCACTGCTTCCACTGCCCTCCACCACAATAATCAGATGATCCAAATTAAATTGTCCTCCAAAAGATTTTATCAGTCAAAATTGGCTGTTCTCTAGAAAGATCTAGGGAACACAGCGCAAATTCTTGCATCATGTTTTCAAAAATATTTATCAATTAATTAAAAAGTAAGTTCAGTCTTTCTGCCATTTAGATTGACTGAATTACCAGCTAATATACAGCAAGTCCATCTTGAAACAATAATTTTGAGTCAGTATCACTTCTCATGAACTAGGAAAACACACATCATCTATACCACATCCACTCTGGGGCATTAAAATGTCTATTTATGCTAACCCCTGTTTTCAGCCTAAGAGCTCATACCTTTCCATTTCCCTTTTCATTTTCAATAAAGCTGAATTAATATTTCTTTTATTGTTTGGCGCTGGGGCAGGTCTATGTGAATAAGCCACCTGACTGCCATTTCTGGAATCATTTACTCTTTAGTTAACCCAAATTCCCAACACATAGTGAGCAGCTCCAGAGTGAAGGACAAGCGCTCATTATTTTATATTAAAGTAATTTAATTTTTACCATGCATACACACAGGCACTCTGACCTGATCACCAACCTACTTTTGCTACCACTAATTCTCTGAAGAAAGCATGCACTACATGCTTAAATGAAGGCCCTATGCATATTTATTAAAATAGCAGACCACAATAGGTTGCAGACTGCCCATTGTAGAGCTCAAAAATGGTTAGACCTAAATATGCCACAACGCATTAAGGAGACAAAGCAAGGAGAACTGACAGTTTTTTAAATTGGCTTTAAATAACAGTTTCTCTCACGAAGCAGTGAATCCATAGAGGGCACAAAATGTGGAGGCCAACTAGACAAACAAACAGAAGGGGCTGTTTGAGTGCCCAAGAGCAGGGGCAGAAGGGAGAGCTCAGCGGAGGATACTGCAGGCCGCAGGCGCCGGCGCTGGTGCGGTACCCCCCCAGCCGCTGGCCGCTCTCCGAACAGTGCCACGTGAAGTGCTTGTCCTGGCCGGTGCTCAGCACCCACTCCATCTCCAGCACAAACAGAATCATGATCACCCTGCTTTGATGAGCTGAAAGTCAAGCAGACAGACATACAATCACATCGCAGAGAAGAACATGGGGGCAGACAACCATTGCAAATACCAACTGCACCCTACTCCCCCACTCTCCCTACAGAAGCAGCTGGTGTTTAATAAGCCTGTTGACATCAGCTTCCATGGAAGCTTGTAAGGTCCCTGCTCTGCATGTTCAGCGTTTGTATGAGAAAGACTGGAAGCAAGACTTAATTTCTTCCATGCCTATAGCAGTCATTTATCTTCTATAGCAGCACAAGTCTTCCCTCCATCATTGTATCATCACCAACAAAGCTGCCAGAGTGGAATGGACTTGGGGTTCCATTTAAACCTCCTTTAAGCTAGTTTTTTGACAGCAGTGAAAATGCCTACACTGCTGCTCCTCTTGCTGTGAAGTTTTAGTGGATCTGGGCTGTGGTACCCCAGTAGAACAATGAGTAACAGCACAGGCCCAATGCTGCACCAAAGGGAAGTTTCAGCATTAAAAGTTTACTGGAATAAAATTTATATAAAAGAAAAAAACACAGCTGTGGTAGATGAATAAAACAGCTGAAGGAATAAACTACCAAAATAAAGCCATCAAAAGGTTTTCATTAAAACAAGGGAACACATGCTTGTTTTTTGCATGAATGACCAGTGGGCTTGGTCATGAACTGCTGATTGAGCTGATATTCTAATAAAACAAATGGCTGGAAAGACATACAGAACTATTCCCAGCTCTACGGGTTTATTACCATTCTAAGATGCAGCAACATGTGCTGCACAAAAAAAAGACTGCTTGTATTTGTCTGTGTAAAAGCTGACACAAAAAGAGATCAAATATGTTTAGAAGCTTAAAAACCAGCCCCAAGCCTCCTGAAATGCAGAGAATCTCAGAACATTACGGGAAGATTGCTGTCTGCCCTATACAAATATGCAGCATATATGGGAGCTATGTTCAAACCCCACAAGGGGGAACTATCTGTAGGAAAAAAAGTTGGCTCCCAGGAGCCAGCACCAGCCCTGATCCACTGCTTTTTCAGACTGAGATTTCCTGAGCAGGAAAGTCAATACATGTATTGACACAACTTGCCGAAAGGCAGATTGACAGCTAAACCAAAGTGTCAGGTGTGAACTGTGCCCAGATGCTTTCACCCTTGCCCATTAGAAGAGCTCAGCTTTTGGCTGTCATTTCCACACACCTTTACATTCCACACAAAAGGATGGGGACCGTCTAGGAGTCACCTGAACTCTTTCAAATAGATTCCATCTCCTGTCTACCCTTGCTTTCTCTGGGAAGAAATTCAATGGCCCCCTAGGTGGCTCATGCTTATCTTTACCCATCTGTTGGTCTCTGGGAACACCTGCACCAGCCAGTGGAATGCTACACTTAGAGAGGGACACAATTGCTGCCACAAGCACCTCATGGGCTCACAAACATGCTCCAGGAGCTTGTGTGAACCACCAATGCCACAGACACACCCATGCATTTCCATTGGATGTGCAAAGCTGGCTGAGATCTGACTGCTCAAGGCCTGTCCAGGAATGTTTTCTCAGAATGTGGCAAATGCTACTGGTAGTGACAGCTTCTTACGGTTTGAATTGGTTGTGAGGATAGCTGGCACCACCCAGCTCTCCTAAATCTCCTTCTACCTCCTAAAACTTCTAAAAGAGGGGGTTTGTAATTTTTGGTAGAAGTACTGCCTGTGGATGCTGAGGCAGCTCTTTCTGGCAAGTAAGGAGTAGACATTAAAAAATGGTACTTGCCAAGAGGTGGATGGGTGTGTATGACAGCTTTGCTTATCCTCCCTCCCCAAAAAGAGCTTTCAATTCAGCACTCTGTTGTCCACCTGCACATATTAGCTGGTGCCACCACACACATGCTGATGGCAGATATATCTGAAACAAGTAAAAGTGCCCAGTGTAGGTCATCTAAGTAAAGAACCAAAGAGAAGACAAATGCAAATAGAAAGTCACTTGTTGTTAAGTGGGAATTTGACTCATGTAAGGCTTAAAGAAGCAAAATATCAGAAGATTGGAAGCTGATAGAAGAGCAAGAAAGGGGTCTGGGCCCTAGGATTAACATAGGTTCAGCACCAAACAAAAAGCTGGTCCTTCATCTACTGAAGACTTGATCACCATTGGTACACAGAAAAAATGTGGAGCAAACAATTCCAAAGCTGCTAATTTGTAACAACAGCAGGATGGAGATGGAGGGATGGAGTAGGAATGTGGTCACAGTACAGGAAAACTCTCAACAGGCACCTGGCAAGAGCAGATCTGTGTAAGCCAGAATGAGAAGAGAGCCATTTGTGGGGAAGGATCATTGTGTACAGAAGGGAGAGAAGTAGCAGGGAGGAGAAGGGGACAGGTCCATGTGCAGCTGGAGGGCAGGAGGGAGCAGGGTGGCTGCTCTCCTCTATGAGAAAGCAGCAGTGAGCATTATGCAAAGAGCAGGTGGGAGAAAGGATGGAAAGGCTGAGCCCAAAGAAAAGAAGCTGCAGCCAGGAGGTGCACAGCAAGATGTCAGCAAAGAAAGTGAAGTCAGTGCTGTGCATAAAGGAAAAAGTCTGAGAAGCATGGCCAGTGCACAGCCACACAGTGCTGGGCAAGAAGCTGTTCTGAGGGGTTACAACAGTAAAAAGTATCAGCAAAAATCAAAACAGAGGAAATTGTCAGGAAGAAAAAAAAGTTTAGCATGAGCCAGAAAAGCACAAGCGAAGAGGTTGTGCTTAGAGAAAAGCAGAAGGAAGGACGTGACATGAGCTGGCCTGAAAGCAGAGGGCCAGGGGGACACCCTTGAAACAGGGTGCACAAATATGCACAAATATGGGGTAGAAGCAGGTCTACAAATCTGGCTAGGCAGAAAAAATGTGTCAAATAAATAAACAAACCAAAACACTAAATCAGGAGCTGTTATCTCATCCAGAGGGAGCACAGTGAGATGGTCTAATTGCAAGAAGCAGGGTAGAGGAGATCATAAAGAATGGGAAGTAGCAACAGCCATATGGACCGCCTGTGAGGGGCTGGAGGGGGCTGGAAGCCAAGGCTGCTGATGGAGGGGGAAAGGTTCCTTGCAGGAATGTGGGAGGAGTTGCCCAGGGAGAGAGTAGAGGTTGTCTACCCCTTCAGCTGGTGCTGTGACTGAAGAATGGGGATGATGATATGAGAGACACATACACAATGAAAAAAATTAATTTCCCAGAGCACGCCAAATGGCACTGATCAAATGCTTGCACTACTCCTCCTTATGCAAGGGAATGAGTCAGTGCCTGCAGGAGGCCAATGCCACAAGACCCACCCCGGAGTCCTGACTAATCCTGTGTCACATCCCCCATCTCTGCATTCAGATCCCTTTCAAGAAACAAGATTTCACAACTCCAGACACAGTGCTGCTGCAAAACCTCCACAGAGCACATCCAGCCACGTACACTACCAAGGCCAGGCTCCATAAGCACCCTGGCTGCACACTCCTAGCAAGACCAAAGCACAGCCTATCCATGTGCTGTTATTCTCTATCACCAGAATATCATTTCACCAATATATTGGCCTTTCAAGACACAATAAATGTTATTTAATCACTCCAGCAGTTTCAGCTATTTATAATACCTTGTTGTTGGAGATGATCAATAGCTCACCAGTCACTGGGCAAGAGCACTGCTGACTATTTTTTGGTTTTGTTTTTTTGTTGTTTTTTTTTTTTTTTTTTGTTTTTTTGTTTTTTTCTCTTTCCTGCCTTGCACTGTCAGAAAACTGTTCATTGCAATTGTGCAGCTGTGTGCAGTGAGACACTGGCACAAGTTGTCCAGAGAAGCTGTGGATGTCCCATTTCTGGAAGTGTTCAAGGCCAGATTGGATGGGGCTTTGAGAATCTGGTCTAGTGGAAGGTGTCCCTGCCTATGGCAGGTGGGTTGGAACTTACTGACCTTTATGGTCCCTTTCAACCCAAACCATTCTATGATCCTATGAAAAACCTTCCCATGGGGAGACAGGTAGGCTAGGAAGAAAGTGACTCTAGTTAGGAGTGTGGTCAGCTGCACCACCTCTCCATTGATGTTAGTGGACACTCATTAGAATCCTTGGCTCTCCAATATTTGGAGAATCTGAGCCCTCTGGTTTCCCACCAGAACAACCCATGGAGGTTCTCCATGACACCTTCCTATCCAAAGGCCTCCTCTAATGTTTGCAACACATCTGGCACATTGCAGAAAAACACAAGCACAGCTTCCATTTTCCTTCTTTTCTTTTTTAATTTTATGAAAGCTTTTCCCCAGACCTTCAGTGGGCCGTCACAGCCAACTGGCTTTTCTGAAAAACTGCCAAGAAATCCATTCCCCTCTTCCAAAATTTTCAGCATTTTCCCTGAAGAACTCATCAAGAAAGTTGCTCTCAAGCATATGTTGTTCTGCATATACGGAAGAAAAGACCTCAGCTCACCCTCTTCAGTGCCACGACATTTAAATATGAAACTTAGTTGCATTAAACTTTGGGGACTACAGAGCAGTCACAAATTTGGATACTTAACACCTGTACAGTCAGACTGTAGCAATCTTATTTAAGATTCACATATATATTTTTTTTATCATCATTGGATATTTCTTTTCAGTTTTTTATAAGCTAAGAAAAAATGCAGGCATTCTAGCTTAATTTTACAACACACCAGACATTCATTAAACACTCACATGTTAGCCATGCTCTGCAAAAATCAAGATTCTCTTCATACCTTAAAATTTAAATGTTACAAAGTGATCCCCAGAGCCTCCATTTAGAGATTTAAATTACCCTCTCAATCTTTCAAGGTATAAAACTCAAAATATATGAGTAAGAACATATTTTAAAATGTATGTGAGAAATGTCAAGCTAACATGTCAGAGGCTTCTATACAGAAACATAATGCATAGTATATAATATATGATACCATATAATATCATACCACCTCTTAGTCTAACAGCAAAAACACATATAAGAATAAATTGCCACAAGTATTTGTTACTTTTATAAGAATATCTGTCCATAACAGTGTCCTTTAGAGGTTTGAAAAGGATAAATAGGTAGGTTTCTGAAAACATCACATTAGTGAACACCAGACTCTAATTAGAAAAGGTATGGACTGGCATTTCTTGATCTTTTACTAGAAGAGGTATTCACTGATAATCTTGTGGTTATTAGAACTGACAGTTACTGAAATATAACCAGACTAATCCCAAAAGCTTCAGTCTTTAAAGATGGGTTAGATTCCTAAGTTGTTTCAGTAGATACACTGGATTACTGAAGACTGAAAATTAAAACCCCTATTCCCCAAACGTGGATGGTTTGCTGTCTACTGTGATACTCCAAAGGAACATTTGAAAGGAAAAACAGAACATGAAACAGCTCTTTTAAAAATCTTGTAATCTCAGAACAAAGCACATTATAGATCTATTGATAAAACCAGGATTTACACTAGCAAAAAAAAATCTATAATTGTAAGGGAAACTTTTCCATTCATTCTCCTTAAGAAAGCATTAACAAAAATTAATGATAATACAAACCAATTAACATGGATTGTGGTTCTTACCCTGGTAACTTTTTACTAGTGTCATCTTGTTGTAATCTTCTGATAAAATGAATTCCTGAGGGAGAGAAAGAAAAAATAAAAGAAGCAGGGCTTAGAGATGTAAAGTGCTTGAGACTATTTACATTTGAATACTTCACCAAGGTAAGCTCTCCCTTCTTCACAATCACAGCCCTATCTACACTTTTAATAATTTTGAGTACCTAAAAACCTAAATTATTTCATTTTTAAAGCTGCCTCAGACAATATTATGAGTGCTTCTGAATGGAATGGATAAAAGAGGAACCATTAAAAAAGAAGTCAAAAAAGTGGATAGAAATGGCTGGCTGTGAGCTGAGGTGCCACAAAATAAGGAACCTGAGATCTGGTGAACACTCAGGACTGCCTGGGCAGAAACCTGCATGTGTGCACAGCAATTGTGTGCCCACATGTACATCTGTGCATACACATGTACCCATGTGTGTGTGCACACTAACTACACCCCAACCTGAACACTCAGGAAACACAATATAAACATGTAAGAGACCCTCCAAATTGCTTAGTCCAGACTAGGTACCAACAATACATGATGGGAATGGAATGCATTTCAGGTTTCTGTTAAAAAGCCTCTCAGTGCTTCAGACAATCAGAAACCCAAACTTTTCTGTGCCCAGGCAAGAGCACACCTATAGGGACAGGCTCTGTTGTCTTGGTGCTGCTGTTTAATTTCCAATGTGGCTTTTGCATGGCGAAATGTTGAGCATGGCAGCTAAGAGTCTGCATGGCAGCCTTGGCTCCTAGAAAAGTCCCAGGCGGTTAAACTCACTGACCACCCAGGTGTTCCTGCAGATTGTTTTGAAGAGGAGAGTTACTCAAAACTGGGGAAATGAAATGGCCACAACCAAACTCCTGCAGCACCTCTCTGGAGGAAACACCCAAGCAAAGGGTAGGCTTTTTGGCAGAACCACATGAATTAGCTTTCAGAGAGCTGTCAGGTATCTATGTACATACATCACATACTCAGAGAAACACAAAAAATGAAGGCATGTAAACCACATCATTTTAATAATTTACAGCAAACTACACAGAAGCTCCCTGTGCTGATCTGCATGGAGGACAGAAAAAGTAAAACCTAACTCATTTAACCTGAAATAGGATGGAAAACTAAAGTAAACATTACAAACACAAGATAAGCGAATTTGATAAACATTTGATTGTGAAATGCTCTTGTGCACATGCCAAAAGCACTGAAGAAGACTGGACTTCAGAAGCCTACCGACTGTTTAAGGCAAATCAAATGTTTAATGCAAAAGAGCAAAAGACATTCTGACCTCCAACAAGACAGTATTTCCCCTCAGAAGCCACAATTGAAAAAGAAGTCACTCTGCATTTTTGGTTCAGTCACTGCAGGTAATCTGCCTGGCCTTCAGCACCAGAATTACTCAAACGCATCATATCTCCTGCTTGGCACCAAGGTGGAGAGTACTCATCTGTGGGACATCTACAGACCCCAGCTTCCAGAAAAACAACTGGGAGTGATTTGAGGCAGCTGTGTATTCTGCTCTCTCTCTGTTTCTACCCATAAATTTGTTATAAATGCGTTCTCTTAAATTGCTCTACTTCATCTTCCTCTCCTTAATCTGCTCCAGCTCCCAGTAGGTTTCCCTGGCAGCTGAGGACTACAGTGGGGAGTGTTACTTAAACAGCAGTAACAAATAAATTAAGCCAGATGGATTTCTGTACCAGGGTCACCTTAGCTCTACAAACCATAGAAAGTTCAAAATCTTTCCAGCTACTAACATGGGAACTTGTTTTCATTAACCACAGCCTGAAGAATACTCCATCACCATATGAAATGCTTCACTACAAAGCCTATTTGAAGCAGGACCCTGTGCTAGAATGCTTTCTGCTATTGCTACCTGAAGAGAAGTTGCTCTAATTGCTGCAACATGTGATGGGAAGATATGCCTGCTTTTCCCACCAATTTGGCTGTCCTTGTCTCTGATTGCAGTGATGCACAGATGCTGGTGACTTCAGGTGGGATGCAGAGAGTGGATTGCATTCTCACTTTTATTTGCATTTTTCTCTTAACAAATTTGATGTGGCCATTCTGTTTTGTGCTCCAAAGAGCCCCACAGTTTCAGTGGAAGACTGAAAGGCTTTTGAGTATCTCCATTATAATACAATAAATCACACAAGTGTGGTTTGTAAGGTGTATCCAAGTATTGATTATCACTGTATTCTTTAATATAAACCACAGCTATTTACTATCAATACACTGCTCCATCCAAAATAAAAACAAATGTAGTACAAAATAAACACAGTTTCAGTGAACCTAAATACTGGATATAATTTTTTTTCCCCTGAAGACTCCTTGAATATAATTTTCTTCTTTGAAATGCACTTGTGATGCATTTTCTTATCTTTCTGCAGGTCTCCCTGCCCCCCTTTACACTCCCTCGTGTTCTTCCATTGCACTTATGGCCCTTTCCCTCTTTCAGGCGAAATGCATTAGTTTTGTCCCTAGACAGGTATTTTAGCACAGGGCACCTTGCTCAAGCAATGCATGCCCTATTGCACATACAGTGTATCATCTGCACTACAAAAACACCAACTACATCTCTTTAACATTGTACCAGCAGAAGCTGTTTTTTTTTTTATCCTTGCCTACGTAGATGTTTTGCTCCTTCAGAGCTGCTGACATTCAGTTCTCATTAGGCAGCTTCTGGCTCTTCTTAATGAGCTGGAAAAGCTGGGGTCACCTACACAGCTCAGTCAGTGCTTGTTAAAAGAACAGAGAGACTTCTGAGTCCTGTGTATGCCTCTTTTGCACAGGAGGGGTTGGGACACATCAGAGCATTAGGATGAACACCCTCCTTGCAGGGATTAAAAACAACTTTGGCAAGATCACTCCTTATCCTTCAGAGGTGATTTTGGAGCTACTTTACTACTTTTTTGTCATACTTAAAATGTTAATGCTCAGTCTTGAATGTTTCAGGTAAGGTTATTATTACAATAGCAACTCGGTACCATGAAAGTCTTCAAACCACAAATTCTTGAAGACTGTCAAAACCTAGCTGTCCACTGATGTACAAAGAATCCCAACTATTACTTGGTGTAGCACACCTCCCTCACACTGAAACACATACACCCACCACAAACTACTTCCGAGAAAAGGACTTCTGTGAAACCTCATCCTAGAAATAGTATCAGCATCTTGGTTTAAATAATTCAGAGTCCTTGGCCATGGGGCTGGGTGGCATGGTCCAGGAATTAAGGAAGATCCATACCTTCCCAGAGCTTCAGGTATATGCCAACTGGCATATTGCAAAATGGAGAACTCTGCTTAAGCAACTGAATCCACCTCTGAGTTAATCATCTTTATATATTAGTTATGTGTTACCCATGCACAGGCTAGTTCCCACCCTGGGGAATTTACAGTCTGCTCTTTGACAGATTATGCCATTTTGACAACACACTACGAATCTCCATATAGGCTTGACTTTATCCTGTTAACACAAGTGACTGAGTGCACTCTCAGGCCTTCCAGAGAACAAAAAACCTGCCTCAGAAATGGAAGAGAATGATAATTCTTAAATCTTCTGTCAGACACTACATCTATATCTATTGGGAGAAACACCAAACCTCTGTAAATAATAGCAACATTTTCACTTTATTTATTATATAATTCCATTTCATTTCTTGAGGTAAAAAATACTCAACTCCCCACAGCAGAGGGGAATGCTGTAAAATCAGCAGGTAGAGCCTGACTCAGTCCCAGGTATTCAAAATACTGTTAATGGCCAAACTTGTAGACAGCTGCAAGATCAGATGAGATGGAAGATGAATTCATCTTAATAAGTACCAACTCCAAGGAAAAATTCTGAAGGGATTATTCTGATGCCCTGTTGTCCTTGTGGCTCTGCTCAAAGTATGTAACAGCTTCATATAGACTTAGGTGTGATCAGCAAAAAAAGATAAATTTAATTCATCTTCAGCTACCTAAAAACTAAAATCTTCATTTCAATCTCCCCAGAAATAACGAGAGATATTTATGCCATTTCTTAACAGTTTCTAAAAAAAGTAACATAGGTGCATCCAAAGACAATCCATCTCTCCTTTACTGGCTGCAGAACCTACTGCTTAACTTTATCTAGGAAATGAGTTTTCATATGGATGAGGCAAGTAGTCTCATCTTGGCAGTGGAAGTCTCCTGTTTATTGCAAGTGGAAGACCTTTCTTCTGTTTCTTGTGGTATCTTAAGAGCCTTGCAGCCATTAGAGTATGGTTTTTTCCACTTCTTAGGAAGGAGTTTATGTCGAGGATAAAGTCTTTTGGCTCCCAAAGGGGATTTCAAGCAGTCCCTAAGATGCAATTTCTTCTCAAAAAAAGGTTTGTGAAGTGTAAAAGAAGTAAATTGTCGAATTTTTTTTTTTTTTTACATTAGGTGTCACCACTTTTCAAGCAAGATGCTAGACATTCTTTACTCAAGATAATGGTGCGCTGTGCTGCACAAATGTTTGTGCAGCCCCCATGCTGAGAAGTGACAAAAGATTAAAAACAATCTCTTTCTCTGTAGAAGCAGAAGTTGCTGCCTTGTTTCACACAAGAGGTGGCCATGCAAGCTCACCTCAGGTGGCTTTGCTGGAACTTCTTTCTATGCCAATAGTGTTGCTCCTGTCCTTCTCAAAGTGCAGCATATACATTCCTGAGGTACCATGCTTATAACCAAAATTCACACAGCTGACAAAAATTTCACACAGAATAAAAAAAGCCAGTTCCATTTTCTTATCTCCATTTAGACCTGAAAGTACTTCCTTGCACTGTAAAAAAAATCATTTGAGATTATACATCACTCTCATGAACTATCAGCTCACAGCTGTTATCAGGAATCCTTTCTTTCTACCCCAAGTGAAGGTGAAGAATAATTGTCAGGGTGTTAGTCAGGTATGACTGGATGGTTTTTTATTTGTGGTTTTTTTTTGGCCCTGCATGCAGCATACACAAGTGTGCTGGGCATTACAGAAGTGCTAATGTGGAAGAGCTGACTAGTTCCCAAATATTTCAAGCTGCTCAAGCAAATTGCCTGTACTTTCCCTTTGAGGAAATTAAAATAAGGGTACTAAGGTCACCTTGCTGCAGTAAGTTCTGTTATTTTGTGGCCAATGTGCCCCTGCTTATGTATTTCTGTGCTAAACTAATCATCATAGCGGGGCCCAGGAAAGAAAATTTATCCTTTCCTCCACAGCATGGTTGTAACATTCAACACCTGGGGATGTTCTCTACACCCCAGTATTGCTGGGATTAGAGAACGAGGCTCCTCTTGCTCTTCCATTCCCACCTTCACCACTTCTTGTAGCACATTACAGTTCTGGCTTCTCTTACAAGTAAGTCCTAGGTTTGCTACAGCTGAAAACATTTCATCCTTTGTACGAATTTGTGGAGTGCATTTTCCCCAACCACACGAGTGCTTGCAGCTACAGAGGACTAAATCAAGCAACACAAACAAGCACTTCCCTCTTCCCATATACTTGTATCCAGAAGACTAGGAAAAGAAAAACCTAGCTTAGGAAAAAATAGAATCTGCCTTAGACGTGGCAGTATAAACCTATAAATATCCAAAGTCACATGTAGGTTTATCACCTGCATATCTCATTTACCTTTTTTAGCTTCAGAATGGAAAATATTTGACCCCATTTACTCTGAAGCATCCTCTGACTTTTCAAAATAAAATGCCCCTAAGTCAAAGGACACATCTCCCATCACGCCAGAGTATTTAAATACCTTATTTACAGTTGCCTTCACATTCCTCAAAGGCCTGGTGAAAACAAAAGTGCCTAGTAGGACTGGCAAATTTCAGCTATTTCAGAGTGGGAAGGAGAGAATTTCAGAGGTGCAGAGAATTCTCTGGAATCTGTCCCATCTCCTAGATACAAAAGGAAAAATGTCCTACAGGCACACACACACACAAAAAAAATCCCTGCTACTAGGCATTAATAGCTTTATAGGTCAAAACCTTCACATCTTTGATGGAGCTTACATGCAACAGCTAAAAGGGTCACATTCCCTTTCTCAACCACCATACAGGCTTTAGTGCAGACAGCTGCCCTTATATCAGCCTGGAAACACTCATTCAGTTATAAGGCCCACAAGGCACAGAGAATAGCAGAAAAATCTGAAGTGACGGTAAACTGACCTTGAACTGCAAGAGGAATCTATTGAAGAGGCATAGGTGAAAAAATACCTCTGACCCATGACTCTTCCACTCTTCCAAGTGATACAGCTTTTTATTCATCATCCCACAAGAAAAAAACCAATTAATAAAGTCAACTGCTACCCTTTATCATAGATCTAACAGATACACTCCTCTTTTAATATCCTACTTCCTTTCCACACATCCCAGATGTTAATGAACCAAATCTCTCAGCAACCTCACTGCCAATTAGAAGCAACTCCTCTGAAGAGAGAGGAAAACAAAGTCTGAACTCTGAAGTTTGGAATAGCAGATAGATAGAGCAGAATTCTACCTTTTTACTCTAAGAAGATGATTCTTGCTCCTAATTGCTGCTTTCAGAAAACTCTGGCATCATGTAATTAACAAGTCACTTAAATTTAATAAAACAACAGCTGTTTTTCTGTGTTATTTTTTAAGAGATATGCAAATTAAGACACTTTGTTAAATTGCCTAATAAATACTGTAAACCCCACCCAATCTCTTTGTGGCAGTTGGAATAAAATTTTTAATAATCTCATATTTTCTGCACTACAGATTTAGTTCCACTATCATGAAAAAGTCTGTCTCCCAAACACTAGCAAAAGTATTCTCACCACATCATCACACACACACTTCTCAAAAAGGAAGCAATTTCAACTAGAAATCTTTGGATGTACTTACTGAGATTGTACCATTGTCTAGACCTATGGACAGCCTTCTGGTTTCCGGGTTAAAAGACATGCATGAACATGGAGCTGAAAAAAATGAACATGTTGATGAAGTTAACAAAACTGTGATTCTCATTTTCTTGGAAGTTCTGGAAAGCCTAAAATTAGCTAACATGCTTTATGATGCTGTGCAGCATTTTGAGCTTACCAATAGACAAGCATTAAAATAAAAGTGTTCTTGCAATTCATTCAGCCCTATCCTATTAGGACACGGAAAAATAGCTATTTCTTGCTCCAGTTCCTTCCTTTTTTTTCTTACTAGTTATCTGTAAACAAGCCTTTCATATAAGAGCAATGGTGCTGCTTTGATATGAAGCACTTGACATTTCACTATAAGTCAGAGATTCCTTAGCTGAATAATTTTTTTACATTTGCCTGAACTGTGCTGACAATAAAACAAAACACTACGTTATGTCAGAGGCTTGCATCCTATACCTGCACTAAGAAAATTCCCCAGTAGGAATCAACACATCAGCTAATATTAAGGACTGAGTTCAATTGTCCCCTACTCCAATTCCCTCACAGACAGCACTATGACAGTATCACATACTATGGTCAAAATAAAAGTTTGTATCTAAAACTAGCCATTGCTTGATTACATTGATATTACTCTAACAAATACCAGAATTTACCCTGAAACTGCACACAAGATGGTCACAGTGTGCTCCCTCGAGAATGTGGCAGAACTTGTATCAAGGGTAAAACCAGATTTCCCTGCAAGAACTCGAGATCTGTGCTTGGTTTAATTGAAAAATTGTGAAGTTACATTCAGAAAGCAGGAATTGCTTTTACTACCCAACAGAGCAGCATGCAGCTGGAAATCCTGCTGTCCCAGCAGAAACCTTCAGGAATTATTTCTCAGGAGCAATTGCCAACTGCAGCTAGGATAACAGTAAGAGTGTTTTATAAACCATATTCTTATGATAAATATAGAGTACAGTCAGATACACTTTTAGTTCTGCTTTTTCCCCCCCTCTTGGTTTCTACTCTCGGTTGTGATTGCTCACATTTGTGTTACTAACAAGGTTGGAGTCCTCTCTTTTGCAGTACTGTAATCTAGTACCTTCTCAATTTGTGTAATGTCTCTCTTAGGACTAAACAGCCCAGAGCTTAGCAAATCTTCCTTGATAGCTTAATTGGCAGCAAAGCTATATAAAGAGGAAGAGTCAATGTTGACTGTATAATAAAACTTGTTCCACCTTCAGTATTGACTCCGTCTTGAAATGTTTCCTGAAGGACAAGTAAGCATAAACAGAAAGCCCATCAGATCCACATCCAGGCATGCACCTCAGTTTATTCCTCTCCTGGAAAGGTTGACCGAATTGAGTCAATGAAAAGGCTTCAGTTCAAGGAAACTGACAGAAAGGAAACAATTAAATCAGGCCTGGAAACAGTGACAAAATTGCTCCTTTCTGTACCTCTCCCTAAGAAAAGGCAAACTGGAATCATCCCTTCCAAAGGTGGTGCATTACTATTATACTGAGGTTTTTATGCCTGTAGCAGAATAAGAGTTGTAGAAAAAAAAAGGACAGAAAACTCTCCACTTCTAAGCATAATAAACACCAAATAAGTTTAAAGGCACTTAATGCCAGAACAGGCATATTACACAGCAGCTTTTAAACACTGGACACTGTGCATACATTGTAAGAGCTACCAGTATTTCTGAAGGCGATGAGCAGCTCACAGAGAAGTTGTCTCAGGCAAATTAATTATTTGAAGTATGCTTTTCCCAAACACTTCAGAAGCAAATGATGCAAGCAGTTGCATGGCACAATCTGATTACAAAAGAAGTAATTTCTGTACACATAGGTCTGGAATTCAGAGTCACTGCACTGTAAAGATACTTATTTTGCTATAATCATTTTCCCAAGGGAACTCTTTAGTAACGTGCACTTGGAAAAATCATTATGTCAGCACTAAAATTATGTCCATACCAGCCACACGGATGTAGTCAGTTGTGCCACTTGTAACAAGACTGCAGCAGTTTAGTCTGGTAAAAGTAAGACAATATCCAGGTACTTAAGCACTTAGGCACATTAAAAAGAGGAGAAGAAAAAAAAAACAAAAAATAAAACAAAAACCTGAAACCTTACGCTTCTGAGATATTTAAGACCCTTTAGAAAACATATCCAGGAGAAATAACAGCACTCTGAAGACCATCTACTTTAGTACCTAGCTATGATTTGGATTTCAGACTGAAAAAAATCTGAACTACTGAACTGAACTTCATCTGAACTATTATAGAGGACAAGCAGGATATTCCTGATACAGAAGTCTGGCTGCAGTCTTTGTCTTAAATATAGGGCAAATATACACTGATATTTGCCTTTAGAAAATGAAACATGGAGGAAAATCTCAGTTACATATTTCACACTCTCAAAAGAGTGTCACTTTTATTAGAGGCTGACAGAATCAGAAGAGAAATACAGACTTTTTCCCTGCAGTTTCTGAGACCCCCCATCTGAAGGGCCTAAACTTGACACAGTTTAAGACCACAGGAACATGTTTTGCATTGCAGTTTTTTTACCCTCCTGTTCAAAGCAAAGTGTTAGTTATGAAAACCATCATAAAACAAGCAGTGTATTATCTGTCTCAAAGACTGGATACTCCATTGTTCCCCAGTACAATAAATCCTTTACTCCATTCCACATCTGTAATAGGGATTTTTGGTTGTATTTGGATCTTTTTGTGTGTTTTAGTTTTGTTAATTTTTTTATTGGAAAAGTTTGCTTGACTCTTGACTAAAATTTCTTTACCTTTCATAAATTTGTGTCTGTGAAGTTGTTTTTTTAATCCTGTGCCCAAAGTGACAAATCTAACCATGGTTACATGTGTAATCAAGAATACACATCTAACCAGGGTTACATGTTCACAGAGGCCTGTTGTTAATCAGCTGTTGAGACAATGCTGGTGTGAAGAAAATGGATTAGCAAGGTTTCAGCTAGAGCTCTTTTCTTTCTCATGGGCTAGAGACGATGATCAAAATTATGGCTACTGTGTTTCCCAGAATTTTTTGACCATAGAATCACCTACAGGCAGGGCATAAAACTTTCCCAATTAGGAGAAATCCTGCCTCTAGAACTCAGAAGAGATCTATAATCTTGACCCTTTCTTACCATTGGTTATTTAATGGCTCTCACATTCAGAAAGTATTGATGGCCCTGTTTGGGTGCAGAACTTGACCAAAGCACGTCACTGAGTCAACCCAACTCCTGATCCTTCTCATTTCCCAGAGGACCTAGTCTCAAACTCAGTTGTTAAGGCTATCTAAGGATATCCAATCATAAAATTGATTGGGTCACACATCATCACAGTCAGTCACAAGTCATGTTAATGGGATATCTATAGGTAGGACTGCCACTCACAGTTTTCTAAGCAGCACAACAGCATCACTGTGCCTACTACAATTTTACACAGAAAAACTCCCAGCAGTCATTGTTCTTTAAACAAAACCCAGTGTGAGCCTAAAGCAGAGCACCATCAAAAAGGTGATCAACACAGAAACAGACAAAAACGTCATTTCCAGTCAAGTGCAGACTTGTGCAGATTCTGACTTGGAGCCCTTTCTATGATTTCCAAGCTTAAAGGCATGACTGATTGTAATTGCTTCAGTTGTTAATTACACCTGACGATTCTTGAAATTGTTGAATAACACAATATAATTTCAGTATCTTATGCCTCAAAAGCTTATCAGCCTTCAAAGTGAAGGAGCTCTGTCAAGTGTTCAGATTTATGAAGGAGCTTTGAAATAGTCCCCCTGTAGTGGAACTGGATCTACTCCATCATTTCCACTGAAGCTGTTATTACTGGCAATAACACAGCTTTGCTAAGACCAGAGGAGAACCTAATGAGATTCAAAAATGCAAATATATGCAAAAATACCACATGGAAAAAGAAGTATCAATGCCAAATAGCTAGAAATGCCATTTCATAACAGTTTGGCTGGGAAAAGCAAACATCTTAGGACAAGTCAATGAACTTAGGCCACTGCTACTGATCACAACAGAGCTCTACAGACTGCCATGTCATTAGCTAGTTCCCAATACCTTCTTGGGTAAAATCTTGAGCAGAAAGTACCTTTGAGGATTGACAGTTCTTATGAGCGAGGCCATCACCAAAGGAAGACAAGGGGTCCTCCTCTCTACCAAATTGTTTTCTTAAAGCAGGCAAACACCATGGCTGCCCTAAAGTCCCAAACTGATGTTTTTGTACTAAAACTTACACCTATTAAATATTTTAGTTATCGTGGAGACAGATGTCTCTTCCAAATCTACCTATTTTAGCTTAAAATAATCCTTTCTCCAGACAGTATGAATACCTCCATGAGACCTGATATGTGCTCCCCAATCTGGATTTAAGGTCAGCTTTACAAGCTTTCCAAAGACAGGCTAACCCAGCACATCTGATTGAAGCTGTCTGCAGAGCATTAGCATTTGCCTGCCTCTGATGACCTACAAAATTATATTCCTGCTCTCAACACAGGGGTTACAGCAAACAGCAAGGGCTGTCATTTCTTCAACTCTCTTGGAAAAATGGACATTGATCTGCAGTTTCTCAAAGCATGAACATTCTCTTTGGGAGAAGACACATAATGGAAGGATCCATCAGGGAAATTTGGTTTTCCACATTTAATTGCAGAGGTAAAGTGATTCTGCTTCTAAACTGGGAGAGCTGCCTTCCCTGTCTAGTATCCTCTCTATCATATTAGCTGCCATGGAATATTAAGTTCTTTCCAAATAAAACCATTTACCATTGCACTCTAATGGACTGAGCACACACAGTAGGAAGGACAGAGTGATTTATACCGGAGACTTACAAAGCTTTATGGACTCCATTAGGGGCAGAATGCAAGACTACATTTTGAGTTCCCACACTTTAAAACCTATGTTTGCATGAAATGCTCATCTCTTGCTAACACGTTTGTATCCTTTTACTGCTATAATCTCTGATGCCTCTCAGAAGCATTAACATGCAACTTTGTAAAGCTTCACTGGTACCAAGAGGATTGTTCAAGAATAACATTTGATACAGAGAAGTAAGCTTGCAAATGGTCAATAAGCATGAAGTTGCATCCAAATAGCTTTGCAAATCCACAGTAGATATAGATATTGAACATCTCCTTATACTTACATGGCATTGCATGGTATATGCTGGGCCAGTACTGCCCACTGTCTCTCTTCAGCCAGACACGAACTGTTCTGTAAAAGAAAAAATACAACATACACGTGAGGAAGACTTAAAAAAATAATCATGACTGAATGAAAGCAAAGTGGTCATTGTGAATGTACAAGATGTCAACCAAAATTAAATTATTTTGGGAAAGTAAACCTGTGAACTCCTACACCAGCCCAATACATCAGCCCCAGATTAACTCCTATAAGATGATGAGGGTAGACCACTCCTTGGTTCCACGTATTCAGCATCTTGGCTGAACATCTCAACAGTATTTGGAAACTGCTATGGCTTTTAGTTCTTTGCCTTTACAAAGGCTTGAACATGACTCTTCATTCAACACTTCATAGAAGAATTTGGGACACCATAGGCAGCCCTGTAGAGCATTGCTGTATCAGCACTTCCAGTCTCTGCAGAAACCTTTCCCCTGCTCTCAGGGCAGGCCTTGGCCCATCTGCTGCCTGTTGTTTCATTGTTCTGCTTCAAGAAAACCTCAAAGAAAAAGGAGGAGATTCTGAAATTTTCAGCTGCTTATTACTAATATCATGACCATTTGTGCCAAAAATGACCTCTTCAGCTTCAGGACCTTTCCCTCTCCTCCATGCACACAGAGTGCTATCAGAAGAAGCCACTGAGTCAAGAAGTGACAGATAGAAGAAGCCAAACTCTTATCCTTCCCTGAAGAGGATGACCAGTGTGACAAGCAGCCTTGCAGGTCTCTTCTGCCTTATCAGTTTGGAGTTGTTGTCTTTGAATAGAGGCACTTAGAACCACACAGTGCTCCCTACAGACACATCAGCAGTTTTCTTTCTACTAGAAGATCTTCCCAATGTATCTCAGGATTACTTTTGCTTTCTCATAATCATTATATAATTATACTGTCAGATCCCTGTTACTCAATCCATGCCCTTCAGACAATTGAGACATTTGTTGCTTGTTTCCACAACAGAGAATCTGGACTGATGCGTCATCTGGGTCATTAAATATTTATCATTTCAGCCCTTTTTGTCATTGCTTGTTTTAGTCCAGTCTCTGAAGCCTCCTTGTAATTGAAGCTCTTTCTTAACTTCAGTTAATCAGTTACTTTTGTCAAAACATGTCTAGTAATACTGTCAACAGTTAAAGCAGCATTAACCTCTTGCTTGCTCCTGTTAGCCCACTGCCACTTCCCTTATTGTTCCACTAATCCTTATATCTAATGCTAACTAGAAAACTCTCCATTTAATACTATATTCATGCTTTATTGATTCATACTGAATTTATTAAGCTTATCTAGAAAACAATTATCCATAGTTATTCACCATGTTAGCATAGCACAAGAGATTTTGACCCATCACCTACTTCTATTTAGTCTTTTCCATCAAAATTATTATGCAACAGCATATGTAGGAGGGATCTAAAAAAATATAGGTTCTATAACTTGCACCTGATACTATTAAGAAAAAAAAAAAAGGCAACAATTGCTCTTTCCAGTACATAAAGCAGGGCAATGCAGCTTATGGAAAAGATGGCATAATAATTTTTACTGTTGCCTCATTTTATTAAAAAATAAGATTGCAGCCCTCTTTAATCATATCAGAGCAATATCATCATAAAAGAAATGCAAGAAATATATAATAATAGATTATAAATTGATCTAAGGCATTACATACACAAATACAGTCTGATTTGAGATGTCATGCATAATAAAGCAATTCAAGAAGTACTAATCTAGCCTCCAAACTTCAAACCAAAGGCTACACCATCTTGTCTTCTTGTATTGCATATATCCAAAATCTCTGCTCATCTTACCCTGCACTCAAACTCCTTTTACAGCAAATAATTCTGAAACCTTGCATATTTGGGCACTACACAAGCTGAATCATTGTAGAAATATCTCAAGCACACATTTTGACAGGTATGTTGCTCTAAAAACTAACACTTCACTGAGTTAACGAGTCCCAAGGTTAGAAAGTGCTCACAAATTACTTAAAACATGTAACATTCATTATAATTATCTCCTAAGTCTAATGGCCTTTTTGTGTTGAACACAGCAGCAGCTCTGAGGCAAAGCCACCAAAACTTTTTATAAGGCACAATTCACCAGCCAGTAACAAGGCTGACATATCTTTGATTGTGAGAGGGACAGACAAATCTTTGTCATTTCTCCCTGTAGCTGGCCACAGCTGTTGACCAGAAGCACACCAACCACTCTGCTTCCCAAATGTCCTTGACAAGTGAGGTTATTGGGGCAACGACTGAGTGTGCACAAAAAAAACAATGGGATGAATCACAGGGAGCCAAAACAACCGAATCTGAAACTACCCTGAGGAAATGCACCTGTGAGAGACCTGTCTTTCTTAACCATCCCAATCTATGTATTGGAGTGCTATCCATTACAAAATGCCCAGGCTTCAACAACATTGCCTTTCCTCTTCACTCAGGCTTTAACAAATAATAAATCCAGTACAACATCTTACAGATAATTCAGCTTGCTAGGAAAGGACTGTGTAGATCTTTCAAAAGCTGCAGGAAATAAAAATGAATTTTATGTGCAAAAATAGCCAATAACTTGAATGCTTTGGGTTGGTTTTGTCATTGTTTATTAACTGTACCCTCTGCAGAATTACTAATCAATTTGACAATTGCAACAATTTTAAGACTTTTAGATGAATGATAATGAAGCAAAACATATTTTCTAGTATAGCTTTTACACAAACAAGGAAAAAAACTGCCAGAGGTTGTATTAAGAGTGAAACTACTTTTACTAATATAGGCCTCTTCTATAGGTACAAAGTATGCTCATTTTTTTGGGTAGTCAAATATATTTCCATTCAAAGACTAAATCATGTGACTAAATGAGAACTAAATGAGAAACAAAACATTCTAAGAATAAAATTACCATGAAAAGATGTCATCTAACTGTAAAGTATGTGGAAAGGAACATAACCAGCAAGTCAGTTCATGTAACTCTTTAGAGAAATAAGTATCGACTGAGTTAATAATTTGAAATAAAAGAAAATAAAAGATCTTGTAAATAATTTATTTTAAAAAGGATGATTATTATGCATATCTATAAAGCAAACATTTAAAATTTATATTAAGAATTATAATGGAATTCCAATATCTATGCATAAGTACACGTAAAAGCATAAAAACTATTCCTTACGCCAGGAAATGACGATTCAGAATTTTCTTAAGTTCACTGAAATAGATGAAACATTTTATTGAAAGAAGGAAAACTGACTTTAGTTCAGCAACCTTTTCTAGGTAACACTTTCTCAAAGTAGATTTGGGCTAAAGAACAAACCATATCAACTACTCAATTTGGGAGAAGCCAAATGTTCTTGGAAGAGCACATCCTTCTTCAGCTGAAGTTCCACACATTTCTGTATAGTTTTTTAGAGAATACTACCCACTAGATGTGAAACCTAGACCTGTTGCAGCTTCTAAAGAATGCAAAGAAAAAAACCCAAGCATGAATGAAACGCTTCTTTTAATGGATATCCAGCACGAGCAGTACTTGCTGCTTGCATGGCTACTGGACTTCAACAGCATCAAACCAGGTCAGGATTAATTCTTCAGCTGCTCTAGAGTGCTTCAGTCAGCAGTGCCATGGAAATGAGTTGTCCTTTCATTCTATTGCCAGCAAATTGACTTTGAAAGATTTTTAGAAGCTGTCAAATCAAGGGATATTCTCCTAGCCTTTTCATAACAGAGATGATTTATTTCTAAATGAGACAGGTGATACAGAAATAATTCTGCCATACAAAAGACAGGCTATGTCCTCATCTATTAAGGGGATGTGAAAATTTACAATTTTTAAAAGAAAAATTGCTTCTCTCTGTTATGATGAAGAGAATTACCACAGGTCCAGGTGGCTGTGGATGGTCTCAAGCACACTGTCAGGCTGTGCAGGAGGTGGGCTTCACTTGAGCAACTACTACTCATGGAGGTGCCCATGTTAACAGCAGCAGGTCCAGCTCTGAGCATCACCATCTACAGAAACTTATGCAGTCACTGGTATCTCATTTAGGATAAAAACAATTTGCTCATACAAACCCAGTTTTGTGCATTTAGGCTGCAGTGTGCCTGCAGTGAAAATGTGCACAATCTGCCAAGTTGGATGTGAGATTCTCTACTCTATCCCTACTCTGGCCTGAGCAGCCACCTCACTGCTGAAAAACTCAGTGTTCCTTGGAGTGTCAGAGTTGAGTTTCTGTGAGTGACCCATAGCAGGGCTCCTGTCTTTTCTCCTTCGTGCCTTGCACAAAATTAAGGCAAAAGACAAACACTGGTGTTGCATACAGAACAGACATACTGATGTGTCAAAGCACTGGTCCAAGATGTTTGTACCCTACAATACTGGGAGATCCATTACCTCAAGAAACAAGATCCCTGTAACATTCCACTTCTCCAGAACATCCATAAATGCACCAGTTCTAGTTTCACAGTCTGAGTGAGGAAATCTAATACGTACATTTGTTTCCCATAATGGAAACCCCTTCCTCTCTTGTTCATTTTTTTCCTTCCTCACTTCTTTTTAAAAGTTTCTCCTTGCTGAGATGCACTTCTGTAACATTATCACCTTCATGCCTCAGACATACAGCAGAGTACAACAGAGCAGAGGTAACCCTCAACGCATACAATTTACTAAATTAATATAGGTATTCTTGGGCTTCAGGAAATTGTTTTAAATGGTATTTTAATGTATTCCTTATTGTTTCTATCTTGGACCATATAGTACATATGTCTTGTGCATATTGTCTTGCTGAGTGACCAAACCAGTAAGCATCAAATGAAATGTGAAATTATTTTTAAGTTTTCATTTTATTATTTTATAGTTTTATTCTTCTTTGTAGTGAGTACACAAATTACAGAGGTACAGAAACTTTCATCTGTCACTTTCTAAAGTCATGAGGTTTATTCAGAGACCCTTTGCACATTAATGCTCCTTGGGAAAGGGGGATATGTCTACAGTGCAAAAGACATGGTTAAAAACAAGCATTTCCTACGCTCCACTGTTCTAACTACAGAACTGATTTAACACAGTTCCAGAAGAGTTTTGAAAAAGGAAAAGGAATACACTAAACTATTCTGGAAAGTCCTTTAAAATACTCTTGCACCTATTCATTGACAGAAGAAACAAAAAGATGTTAGGATAATATTATACAAGTGTTAGTGCAATCTGTGAGGTTTCAGGCATACCTAAGGGAGTATCAGCATTATTCTTACCATCAATACATAAAGACTTCTTTAGTGTTGAAAAGAAATTCCACCTATTCCTAAATATCCAATAACAGACAATTCAGAAGTACTCAAAAGACATGTTTCTCTAGAAACTATATATCTGCATTTGCAACAGCTCTACCTAATGTCATTAAACAAATGTGACAATAGCAGCCTTTGAAGTCCAAGTGTACCACTGATGGCTTTATTGGCTTTAGCAGCAACATTCTGTCATTAGAAGTAGGATAAGGAAAATTATTTAACAACTGCATTAAACTGAATTATACAGTACTATTAATCCCCCAACGTCTCCAGAGACTTTTGCAGGCAAGAGATGGGAAGAGATTTTGACTTCCACTGCTTAGTGGCATGGAACCCTACTGTGAATAAAGAATCTTTGATGCTTAGTAGCAGTTCACAGACCCTGCCAGTGTACTGGAACCGATGATGAGGAGCTCCATCTCTCCAATAAATTCTGAAAGCATATGAAAGCAAAAATCAAAACCAGAACTAGTTTCTGGGCCAGCTTGTGTTTCAGGGAAAACAAACAGAAATGTAATAGCAGAGTGCCAAAGCCTCAGGCAACAAGATGACTTCATCTAACAGTCCTTATCCTATGTCTTCCTGAATGAAAAGCGAAAGAAAATCAAGACAAAACCCCAGTACTTCCACACCACCCCCACCACACCCAACACCCAAAGGCCCAGGGAAGTGCATGACTGTCTCTCACTCAGACTCAACCATACCAGTTCCCCCAAAGCCTATCACACACCTGTGATGGAGGGGTCTGCATACACCCTGAAATGCTGGGGAACATTCCAGACACTATCTTGCTTCCCCCAGTTTTGATGAACAAATGCATGAGTTAAGCTAAACTAGTCAAAGATTAACTCACGGGAGCTTTTCTGGGACTGATGCTATACAGCCACAGTATAAGAAGGATGTAAAGCTATTTAGAGAGCATGCAATGGAGGGCCACAAGTATGGTGAAGGGTCTGGAGGGGAAGCCATATGAGGAGTGGCTGAGGTCACTTGGCCTGCTCAGCCTGGAGGAGACTGAGGGGAGACCATAATGCTGTCTACAGGTTCCTGCTGAGGGGAAGTGGAAGAGCAGGTACTGATCTCTTCTCTCAGGTGGCCAACAATGGAATCTAAGGGAATGACATGAAGCTGAATGAGGGAAGTTTAGGCTGGATATTAGGATAAGTTGGATATTTCAGTTCTTCACTGGAACAGACTCCCCAGGGAAGAACTGGTCACAACACCAAGCCTGCCAAAGTTCAAAAAGCATTCAGACAAGGCTCTTGGGCATGTTGCAAGTCTTGGAGTGTCCTGTGCAGGACCAGGAGTTGGACTTGATGATCCTTGTGGGTTCCTTCCAAGCCAGGATACAGATTCTATGACAAAGGGCAGGGAAAGGTTCAGTTTCTGAAATAAAGGGCAAGAACCACAAGTTCAGGAAAGGGGGAAAACGTGTGGGGAAAAGATTAAAAGCTCTGAATGACAGACATTACTTCAGGGCTGTTTTAGAGAGGTTCTCTCAACAGTGATTACACAAAGGCATTTCTAGAAGATATAATAGCCTCATTGTAACCTTTGTCTGTAGCTCATCATAGGGCTTCCTATAAAACGAAAGTATTTTGAATAATGATGGCATTCCCTACTCTATATCACTCAAGTCCTGCAACAAAGCCATAGGAGCAGTAAGATCTGACTTCAAGAGGAACCTGGGCCAGTTCCCAACAGCCAGCACCTTTGACATCCTGCTGTTGTACCCAAAATGCTGCTGCCACTGTCACCAATCCAGAAACCCGCATGTACAAAGCTCAGAAACACCAGAGAAACAGGATCACAGCAAGGCAGGTGAACCAAGCAAGGACTTCACACAGTCCTGGATGTAAAGAGTACAGGGAGCACACTAAAACCCACATGGGGGCAGCTGGATCTCATAGCAGTAGCTCAGGCACCAGCTGTGAGGAAGAAAGGAATCTCATGAGCACTTGAACATTCAAGTGCACTGTCAATCCCACCCAGTGACAGAAAAAAAACACATTGCACAAAACAGAGTACCAAGCAAGCAGGCAGATGAACTGAAAGGTGGGATTTTTTTCACACAAAGCATACTAAGCAGTCAACCCATGCTTAATAAGATGTTTCCCCATTTAATTCATGTTGCTGTAACTGAATGCAGATGCACTCTGCATAACAGGGAAAATGCCAAAGTTTTGGTAGGTTATATGCAGCTAGGAGATTGCATGGGTTTCTCAGGGTATTATACCCACCAGTTGTACTTAGACCTCAGAGAAAGTGACACCATTTTAACACAGTTTTGTTTTACATAGAAGGCTTTTTGGGTATTTCGTGGGAAGTGACTAAAAACAATGATTCATAGGAGATAACACCAGGATAAATGAATTTTTTTAAAATTACTTAAAAAAAAAAGGAAGTCACATGACAGCTTTACTACTCAGCTGTTAAACAGTTTCCAGTCGTTTTTCAGTTTTCTGGACAATGAGCAATGCAGTTCAGTGATTTTTGCAGATACCCGAGTACACATGCCTGGGAGCAGTGCAAGCTCTGCTCCTCAGGCACGGGGCAAAAAAACCAGATTCTGATCAGTTTCCACTTCAGAAACTTTGGTCAAGTAGAGACCCAAAAAATGAACCATAAGTCACAACCACAGAAAAATACTCTGTCACGGTGAGGTTACTAGAACAAGGTTCAGAGAGCCAAGCTGCCTCAGGTCCTCAGCAGCTCCACAAAAATCAGTTTTCACCATGTTTCATAAGAAGCAGCCTAGTGAGTACATCACATTCCAGCTGTAGGGAAGTTAATTTTTTCTTCAAATGCAGGTAAATGCAGGGCTGCAGTTCCCAGTGAGCATCAACCTACAGCTTTGGAAAGAATTAAAAAACAAGCGTTACATCACATTGGGAGTTTTTTCAAGCAAAATTTCAAAATTCCCTCCCTCATTAAAAACTGCATCAGTCTTCCTTACAGATCTTTGGGGTAACAAAATGATTTTCATCTCCTTCTTACCCAGAGACCTCCTTCACCCATATCCCACCAAATGATTTCCCTTCCAGAAGGGATGCAGCTTTGGAGCTGCCTACACTGATCAATTCCTGTTTGCATTCAGGAAGCATAAAACACATTACCTTTTGAAGGTAATTGCATTGGATGATTTAATTATTGCAATCCAATTACTTTCACCTCCTTCCCACATTCAAATGTTTCAGTAATGGAAGTTATTAGAAAGATCCTCATTAGATTAAAGTACAGACCTGCTATGCAATAAGTGACTCAGTGGAGCCATGCTAAAAATACCCAGTGGATCCAGAATTTGCAAGAAAGAAACTCTCCTACACCCCTCTAAATTGCCCATGTAGCAAAGAACTAGAACCCACCAGGTCACCGTCCTACTTCCAGCTGCCTGGTTGGAACATCTGCCCAGCAAAATAAACTTTTTTTTCCTCTACAACTCCTATTGGCTATCAACTTGACAATAATTTTTAAGTTATGCACGCTTCATTCTGCATAAAAACAAATGAATTATTCAACTGATAAAAAAGTGGGTCTGTGAAGTGAAAGCTGAACAACCTCATTTTCAATATACGTACCACCAGTATGGCATTTTCTAATAAATTACAGTCAAATAAAGGTTAATTTACAGGAAAAGATTGATATTTGATTCCAAGCCCTAAATTAAGTCATACCCTTAGACCTCATCTTATTTTTCATATAAATGTTTGGTTAACTATCCAGTGCAACATCTTGTAAATTATGCCTTTACTGCACAGGAAGGAAGACACATTTCCACATGTATAGGATGATGCCCTCTCTCAGCATTTTAATTTCTGGATCTAAGTCATCTGCATCATTCACTGCAAGAGGCTAAATTAAATCATTAACTACTTCACTGCTTCTTGCAAGATATCTGATGTATTAAAGAGTATAACCATTCACTGAAGATATTTCAGAATCCTGGTGTGAGGAAAATAGGCTCCCAGATACAAAGATGGACATGCACAAACTCTAAAAATGTTATTTTGTCTTGACAGTGTATTTATCATATTCAGTCAGAAAGCAGTCAACATTTAACCTGTGTAACAAAGTTGTAAGGGAAATCCTATGTTTCTTGGATTTTGAGAAAAGTGTTGTATCCCAATGCAAATAAACCCTTTTTGAAGCAAGCAGCTATTAAGTCTCAACATCCACAGATTCCCCATAAAGTCATTAACTCCCAATGTGCACACTTATTTCTGTTACTACATGAACTATCACTTTGATTATTTCTCTGATTTTGCTCTTTTTGGAAAAAAACAAACCCAAACCAAAACAACTGTGCTGAGTTTTGCTGGATAGCGTTAATTTTCTTCACGGTAGCTGGCAAGGGATTGTGATTTGATCTGTGCTGAAAATAGTGCTGACAATGCTGAGATGTTTTTGTTAATGCTGAGCAGGGCTTACCCTGAGCCAAGGCCTTTCCTGCCTCTCATCCCACCCCATCAGCAAGTGGGCTGGGAGAAGATGGGAGGGGACACAGCTGGGACAGCTGACCTCATCTCACCAAAGGGATATTCTATATTATACGGTCTCATGCTCAGCATTTAAAGCTGGGGAAGGAAGAAGGAAGTGGGGGATATTTGGAGTGATGACATTTTGTCCAAATAATGGCTACACACGATGGAGCCCTACCTTCCTGGAGATGGCTGAACACCTGCCTGCTGATGGGAAGTAGTGTCTGAATTCCTTGTTTATCTGTGCTTGTGTGCCTTTTGCTTTGCCTATTAAACCCTTATCTCTAGCCATGAGTTCTCACTTTTACTCTCCCAATTCTCTCCTCCATTCCACCATGGGTGGACTGAGTGAACAGCTGTCTGGTGCCTAGCTCTGCCTGAAGGTAAAACGTGACAAAAATCCAAACCAAAACTCAGCCCCCATACTCATACTGTGTAGTTAAATTCTTTAGCCAATAACTAGGGCAATCAGCTTGTCACATGCAGCTGAAAATGCTGAAAGCTTATTGAAACATCCTCTGTAAGAAGAGATGGGCTTTTGGTTTTTAAATACTGCTGAACAATTACAACACTGTTTTTTCAGTGACAGCAAACATATCTACTTGGAATGTATTCATGTGCTCTGTGCCACACCAAGGTGTCTCTGCAAATGCTCTTCTTGAGGCATCAAGGACCTTCTGCAGAAGAATTTCCAGTTCCTCCAGCTGAACTTGAACAATGATTCATGGGTGATAAAATGTTCCCTCAGCTTTTCTGCTCATTGCTGTTTTCCCTTCCGGGCAGCCAGACTCGGAGATATTGTCACTGTCCTCACACAAACAGAACTCTTACAGGCTTTGTTCTTCTAGAGAAGGTAAGAAGCCACTCTGCTGCTCTGACCCAGCAGGACAACTTTGGCTGGGGAGTCTCAGCACTCTGGGAAGGAAACCAACAAGGTCGACAGAATTAGCACCAGCAAAAAAGGATGAAAAAAGCAGAACAAAGCTATGCAAACCAAACCCTGTCCTGAAAGGTTTGTACAATAGCTGCAAAGGAACTGTAGCCCTGAAGTACTTTACCAAGGGCTCTCAGATTTCTTCTCATCATGCATACTGCAGTGTGTTATGAGGTGCCAGCAAAGCCCAAACTTCTGACTCACTAATTTAGAGGTGATCTGGCATTTCAAGCGCTTAAAAGCCAGTTTGTCACCTCTCCATTCCCCTGGGGGGTGCATGGGGAGATAGAAATCAACAGAGTTGAACAGAAACCATCTTCAAACCTGTATTATGAGACTGAATATTCCATCCTAAACTTTTAAATTTTATTATTTTAAAAAATATCTCTCTCAAACATGCAGGACCTCTTTACATCCAGCTACTTCTTTCATACGGCCTAGTTGCAGCTTTTCCATTCTCCAGCATTCAACTTCATACTGTAGCAATTTTATTCTATCATGTTTAAAATAGTAAATTTCAAATTTTAAACAGCGAATTTCAATGAACACCCTCTTGCTCTCCTCTAACAAGACTAGAAGTTTTGTTGTCACTACCTTCTTCACTGGTTAGTTGCTGTGTATACTCATATCATTTCTTACATGCCTCCTCTTTAAGGTAATCAATCCTTCCAGTCTCTTGGAAAAACTGTTATTGTGCTCTGTTCCCCTTACCTGCTTTCCAATCCCTCTAACAAGACAATATCCTGTCTGAATAGACATCTTCTGTACTAAATGCATCAATCCAGAAACAGACAAACCTCCTAAATTACAAGAGCATTATCATTCTTTTCTTTATGCATCTTCTTCCCGTATGTACCCTAGCAGTGTTTGTTTGCAGCAGTGAGAACAAAATTTTTATTCATGCTGGCAGGATTTAGAAACCTAGACTATGGATGAAAGAGAAAAAATACATTTATCAATATTAGATTCTATCTGCAATACACTGCTATCCACTTAGTAAGCTCTCCTGCAGTTCACATCCCTCCAGACCCAATCAGCTTATCTGCTAATTTGGGTTAGACAACTAGTCCAGACTGTTAGGGAAGGGAACAGAGGATTCATCAACCACAGCTCTCAGGGGCAATCCCAGAACCACATGTCTCCGGCAAGAGAGGTAGAAAGAAGATTATAAAGGAGAGAAATAGACAGAGACTATCAAATACCAAGAAAAACCTTAACCCTTTGCATCAAACTTTCTCCTTGTGAAAACAGGACAGGAAAGTCATGTCTATTGCAGCAGCATAGAGAAGACACAAGACCATCTCTCCTCAGGTACAAAAGAAGACATTCTCTAAATATGTGAAATGGTGCAACATACTGCAGTGCAGTCTTGTAAAGATGTCTGGTGGAGCTGTGTCCTGATAGGATACCACTGCTTAGGTGACTGACCAAATCAATAAAGCCTGTAGCAACTTCAGTTCAATTACCTGGTCACTGTCTCAAAGGTAACTTCCTCTTTGCTATAAGGGACAAATTCTGGTTCATGGTAAAAGCATGAAATATTATAGAAACCTCTTTTCTGGCACTTTATTACTACCTTACTTTACTGTCATTTTTCTTTAGAGGGCTACAAGAAGAGTCCTTTGCAATTCCTGTCTAGATGCTGTCTCAGCTTGCACCCTCCAGATTTTTACTGTGGCCATTTATAGAGGAAATATCAGTATTATCTTGGAAGAAATAGATTTGAGGTTGTGAGATAATTTTATCTCTAAAGACTTGCTTCTCTGTTTGGTAGCCTCTCACTTTTAAATCTTATTTCAAGCTAATACAAAATATAACAACCTCAGGTTCAAAAATAGTGAATACTTACTAAGTCATGCTACTGGACATGGTAATTACAATAAAGGTGTCAGTATTTATATATTTACAGGAATCAGGGATTCAAGACAGAATAATTTCAAAGCAAGGATTTTCAAAGTCATTGCTGATTTAAATAGTGGGCAACTCTACGTGATCCCTG
The DNA here is from genome assembly GCA_026413545.1 of Cichladusa arquata. Taxonomy (NCBI): domain Eukaryota; kingdom Metazoa; phylum Chordata; class Aves; order Passeriformes; family Muscicapidae; genus Cichladusa; species Cichladusa arquata. The sequence continues at coordinate 63,490,252 of JAOTQP010000001.1, read as the reverse complement.
GAAAAACATAACCAACTTTCCCCATCCTGAATAAAGATTAAGCTCCTTACCAGAGAGCTACAGACCACCTACTTCCAACACCCCTGCCATAGGCAGGGACACTTTCCACTAGATCAGGCTGCTCAGGGTCCCATCCAATCTGGTCTAGAACACTTTCAGGGATGGGGCATTTGCATCTATGGATGTGGCACTGCAGCGGAAGGCTACTAGTTAGCGTAGGCAGTGCAAAGAAAGGTGTCTGAAGTAATAACGTGGCCTATTCAAGGACCATCAGAAGCAGAGAATGGTAACAGAGTGAAACAGACCAGATTTATTGCTGACCTTGGCAGAGGACACCAGATTTTAGATGGCAATACAAGATAGAAGACAGCTAGAGACAAACCACTGGGCTAGTAAATCCTTGTGCTATTAGGTATAGCATAAAATCAGCTCACAGCATCTGCTGGGGGAAAAAATGAGCTGAGATGGGGTAAAGGCAGTAAATAAGGGTCCTTTTTGACACTGTGACCTTGCAGACTCAGCACTGTCTGAAAAACTAAATCATGTTTGTAATTCTGGCTGAACTTTTTCACAGGTCAGACAGGATTGCTTCTCACACAGAGGGCAGGGAGAGGAGGAACAGCTTTCCTTACAGACAGTTAAATGACTATGCAAAGAGACAACATGTTCAGTTACCTCAAGCCACGAGACATGTCCCACAGACTAAAACCCACTCTGTTGATTTCAAAATCCATGCATGCTCTGCTGTGTCAAGCAGTTCCTCCTCCCACTCTCCTGTCCTGGTATCTGAGACATGCTGAAAACACCAGCTGCAATCACCTGACAGTCCAGTAAGTCTCTTCCACATGTCATATCCAATAGAAGTAAATTGTGTTGTCTTATCAGGCATAGATGGTAAGCTTTGGAGGGATGCATTTGATTTGTGAGGCAGTTATCAAGAAATGTAAATTATTAACAATCTGCAGCAGGTTAAGCAGTTTACTTAACTGAGAGATGTCCCAACTATTGAGCATCAGAGGGAGGCAGTGCACATAGAGGCCGGTATCAAGAATCAATTTTTATTCCACTTGGAGGAGGGGAGGCAGAAAATACTACACAGAGCAGTTCTGTGGACAGGATCTGGTCCCTAAAACAGATCAGATGGACAGTTTGCTCTAAATAACACCAACAGACAGGAACAGCAAGTTTACAAGAAAGACTGAGGGCAGTTATGACCTCAAACATTGCAGTGAACGAATGGGCTGCTTTGGAAGTACAAACATATTCCTCATGTACACTGCACAGTGGAAATAAATACAAACTAACAAAGGCTGTTAGAAATGCACAACCACATCACAAATGCATCTTTGTCCCCTGGCACTGCACCTTTAAAATACTTGCTTCACACTCCTAAGTGTGAAACATCAAGATTCATCTTGGCTTTTCCTACTCACTTTTTCTTTTTTTTCACAGCATTTAATGGTTTTGTTTGATCAATTTTTGAAAGGAGAATATTTCTGTAGAAGGAAACAAAGGCTGATGGTATGGCAGGTCCATGCTAATTAAAAAGTCAGTGAATGCTGAGGATCTATGTCCTCCCTTTCTCAGTGGTCAACCATTAACTCTATTTAAAACATAGGAACTAAAGAAAACAGTCCAGTACCTACTTCCAAGCCATGCAGTTGAAAGCTTAGAGATATTTTTCTGTACTGCCATCAGTTCTCCCACACTGTCACTTCCCCTGGCACCCTTCATTTTCACACACATTTCAACCACACTATTTCTCCCCCCAGAGTTTTGCCTCCAGCATCTGGTTCAACAAGAGCTGACAGTGATTTACAAGTCCTGCTAGACTTAGGCTTTTAAAATTACTCATGCTATTGGCAAGAATTTAAGCTTCAGATGCGTATATGTTTGTGGGAAAGGTGCAGATACTCCCTTTGCATCCGTGTTTTTCTGTTTTCAGGAACACCTGTAAACCAGCAGGTACGAGGCTACCAAGGTCACCTCTCCCTGGCAGTAGCAAGTCTTCAGCATTTGCACCCCCACAGGCAACTGCAGAGGTAGCCACATTCCTCCTCAAGCAGCTGATGTTCCCTTCCTCACCAAGACAGCTTTGAAGCACCAAGGCAAAGGCAAATATTGCCATTCCCCCCACCCACTGCAAATGAAAGCAACTCTTCCCATTTGATTTCCATTTCTCTACTGCTTGTAGCATCCCACTCCCTTATATGCCTGGCAGGCATCACACATTCACTGTCTCTCAATTACTCATAACAATTCAATGCATTTTAATAATATTTAGGCAGGTTTTAAAAACCTAGTAATAAACTGGGAATTACTGTGAACTGCTGCTGGACCAAAACAGCATAGAGGAGGTACTTCAGGTTTTCAGAAGGCAATATTCGGCAGATAAAACAGCTAAACACACTAAATGCCTTTTCACATCACCAATGCACAACGTGGTTTTTACCACTTTCTGGTGTCAACAATTTTCCCAATCCAAGCTGCCCCACTTCACTTTCATATCAGCTGACTTGGATATTGATATTTAACAGCATTAGAAAGGATGTGCAGCTGCTCCAAGTTCATGCAGGAAGGAGACAGCCTGCCTTTTTTGAATTCCAAATTGATAAGAGGAGGGTCACTAAGAGAATTAATAAACAGGAAGGTGAGGAAATGAGAAAATGAGTTGAGAGGAGTTAGAGACAGAACACAAATGGGAAGAACAGCAGTAGGGAACAGAATATAAAGTACAAACACTACAAAGCCTGCAGTAAGGACGGCAGCAAATATCTGGTTCAGTAACACTCAGACAAGGAAACTGAAAGAGCACAGTGTTTTGGTAAGAACAGGTCTAACCCAAATGAAGGTAACAGGCTAAAGAAAAACCTTTTGAACCCCAAGACTCTCCCACCACCCCAATTACTGTGGTATCAGGGCAGTTTTGTGCATGTCAATTATCTCTCACCAGAAGAAAGGGCAGAAGTCCAGCTCCACGTTGGACATTTATGAAGCAGCCTGGTGGCACACAAATACGAAGTTCTTGCTATGTTACTTGGGACACAAAATCCTTTAGGCTCTGTTTACTTTTAACAGACAGGCATTGGTTTTTGAATTTAAGACAAACAAAGGTTCATTATCTATCCCTGTGAAACAAGCATAGAGAAAAAAACCAACGTTTGAGAAAGGAAGTTATGACCATTGCAGGCTATCTGAATTCAATGTCAAGTGTATTTTTCCCCAACTGCGTATTGCAAAATGTGTACATATTCTAAGGAAGAGAAAAAGCTCCACTTCTGTTGTCTTCCTCTGCAGTGTTCATGGAAAATTTCAAGTCTCAGCCCTGGCTCTTAAATTCCTACTCTTTTCTTCCCCAACTTGGTCAAGTTATTACTGGGTCTCAAGAATGAAATATTTTTCTGTTCAAAGCAGCTTAGTTTTTGAATAAACAAACACACAGTATCAAACTTTGTCCTGTTTAGGAAGTATTTACAAAAATGACAATTAGTGAAAGATAAAAACCATGTGTTTGAGATGCTTCTAAATCAGTCCTGGACACAAAGAAAGCAGCACCACAACCCAGTTCCACAAGAGAGCTTAAGACAATGATACCAAACACCAACAGGTCTAAGGTAAGAGCACAGGTGTGGGAGTTCTGCTTCCACTATAGAGGTAGGTAATGAAAAATGGGATTCTCATGAAACACCACAGTGCAAGCTAATCCACACTGTACAAGTTCATCAAAGATGCAGCAGTTACATTTTTCTCATAGCATTTACATTTTTTCACAGCATCAAGACTGAATATGCACTGACAGAACAAGAAGTAAACTTCTCTGCAAGGCAGGATGGATAATCACACATTCATCCCATTCTCTCTGCAAAGAAGTCCTTCCATTTCAACTTTCAGCTTTAGCAGATGATTTTTCCTATTTTTTTCAGATAATACATAACCATCATGTTGCCAAACAGCAACACCAGTGTCACTCTGATTTGATTCCAGAAAATAATATCAATTTAGTTTCACATGAAGGAGAGAGCTAAGTTAGATATCTTGTTCTGCTTATTTTTATTACTTCTACATAATTGATAGCTATTTGTAATTTGATTTTGACTCAAAATACACCTCTCTCAGTCTATGGTTAAAACTGCTGTTTCTATAAGATTTCATGAAATGAAGGCCAAGTAGAATTTCTATGTGTGCTCAAAGAAAGACAGTGCAACATTGTGGTACAGTAAAAGGAGCAGAGTTTGTAGAAAAATACAATAAAGATTATTGTACAACTCTTATGCCCCGGATATTCCAGGCATACATGATTTAAAGGAAATTTTGTTGCTTTCTCAGTCCTCTGATGCCTTAAAGAGCAATCATAATCTTATAATAGCTCAGGATTCGGTTAAAATACTCTGACACCAGATCTTCAATATCAAAGGACCTGTACCAGAGCATTTCAGACAAACAATCTTGAGAACAGTTAAAGCAATATTAAAAATTAAACAAGAAGCTTTTCATAGAAAACACAAAAGGCTCCTACAACAAGACACTCCACAATAAGAAGTTTTCTTTTCCGCACAAGAAAAGAAACTAGAATATATAAATTCCTTCACAATCCCAGAGGGAACAACAACATACTGTGGAGGACAAGTCAAGTCCAACAATCCTTGTCACTGGAAAGCCTGGCTCCAAGACACAAAACCCAGCTTAGCAACTTGGGCCAAGCTCAGGTAGAGGAGCAGAACACAACTGCCACAGGGCAGCACCATGGCAGAGTATCAGAATAATGATGCAACATCCAACAAGTATTTTCTGACTCTGTTGCTGCCCCATCCCAATTACTGTGGCAGCGACAGCTAAGGGAAATCTATCATCCTTGTGCAGCTATACCTGCACTCACTCCTCCAGTAATCCAAGTATCACCTGTCCTTTTGAAATGCTCAACTGATCCCACTCACAAGGTCAGAAGCAAAACTCTCAAGTGACACTGGAGCAGGATGAAACCAGTCATGACAATTTTGCTGTTTGTTTGCATATTGAAGCAGAAGATAACTATTATTTCTTCCTAACAGGAGACACATCACTGTCCCCAAAACAGTGGGTAAAGAAGAAGAAAAAAAGAGAAGGACTGAAATACTGTGTGAATCATCCACCAGATACTCAAATGGAAAGAGCTTGTACAAAAACAGTAAGATTATGGAAGAGACTCTCCACAAGACTTTGCACCACCAACACCTTTAACTTCTGTTAAATTATCAGTGTCAGGTAAACTGGACAAGGCAGAAAGATCTATGTGATAGATATAGAACAAGCATCTCTAGCTATAACATACTTTCTACTGAAAACAGTTTTGAAGACTAATTTAATTATTGTGTCTGAAGTTTCCTTGCTTTTTTTTTTTAGGTAGAGGAGCTCACAAGCTATTGAGGCAGCCCACGGCTACCTCAGGCAGAAACTCTTCATAGTTTCTTTGTGCCATCAACACTTTTACTAGAAAATGGAAGTTTCTTATTTTCTGTCCTTCTTGAAGTTTTAATACAACCTACAAAACCTATTAGAGTTTTCTATAATCATTTGGCAGCAATACCAAATGTATGGGCAGAAAACTGCTTGGGGTAAGGTCTGTGACCACTGTACATCCATCTTCAAGTATTTTAAAGTCATGGCTAAGGCAAGACAGATAGGGCTGGCAATACCATCAGCCCTTTCACTGGCACTCCTTACCAGTCTTCATACACAAACTCCACCTATTTTCAACTTCAGTCCTTATTCTCATATAACTCTGAGCTCAACTCATTTTCTTCTACAGACCTTTTTCTCATACAACACCGTCTCTTTTTCTCATAAGCCTCTCTATTAGTTCTGCACAACTCTGTCTCCTTATCTTATAGGTCTCTCTGTTAATTCTGACTCCATTCTCTTGTTAGCAGCTTGTACTGATTCCTTTACTTATGAGTAGTTTCCATGGCTCTGGTTCCTTCTATCTTTCTGCATGGCTGGCTACCCCAAACTATCCCTGTCCCGGCCCCCCAACCCTAGACTGTCCCTCATATAACATATTCTTACCTTATCCATCCCTTACATGACTACATGTCCCTTGGCTCCTCACAGCACAGCCAGAAGCCTTCTAATCTCACTGCACCTCCACCTAGAAGCACCTATGTGTGTGGAAGTCTGGCCTACTCCTTTATATCCTCAAAACTGATTGGCTGGGCACAGGTGTTTCTTCTTCGGTAATCAGCACAGCTGCAAGTTATTGGGGAAGATATCCTCCTGCACTACCCTAGCTCTCCACATTTTAAGACTTGAAAGGAGCACAAATGTCATTTTTATGACTTTTTGAAGATGTAATGCTTAGGTAAAACTTCATAGCAGAGGGTCTCTGGACTGCCCTGATCTTCTTCAGGCTGTGCTCTAGACTTGGATGTCCCTGATGAAGAATTCTCTTCAGCACCTAACGTCCAACTGTCTGTGTTTCCGACGTGGATGATTGGTGACGTGTATTTCAAAACTGGTCATTACCACAGCTTAGCACAGTTCTACAGCTTCAAAAATACAGGACCAAAGCTTCTATATGGCCTGAAACAGTGAAGGGACTGTCACACTTATTAGAGCAAACCTGGGTACTTTTACTGGCAGGCACAGTGCAGCTGCAATGACACTAAGCCCACTGGAAGGATGCCACCCTGGGATGGTGTAAGCAGGAAGAAGCTGGCATACAAGGACGCATTCATCATGTCCCAGCTCCCAGACCTACAGGACATGCAATGCTCTGCTCAAAGTGGCCAAAGATACATCTCTGGGTGTCAGAAACAAAGGCTCATGGAGAAAACATTCCTAGGCAGCTACTGAGGAATGCCAGAAGACGTATTCACTCGGTTACAGGTCCAATGGTTGTGCCTCCTGTGATGCAGGAAGTGAGCACAGATATCTAACTGGAGAACTTGGCCACAGAGGCCATGAATGCAACTTCAGTGCTCCAGCTGGGCTCCAGCCCTGGCTGCAGCCCTGTGGGTCACTGGCCAATGTCACACACAGGAATTTGGCAAGCACATGCACTTCTGCTCAGCACAGGGGCCCTGGGAGATCTGTCCTCCTCTGGACATCTGGTTGAAGTTATCTTAAGAATCTCAAACTACTTTGGTCTCAAATTCAGGTTTTTTAAACTTAGTGTTACAGATCTCCAACCACCAGAAATGTTTACAGGCATGACAGTTTCAAGGGCTGTATCTTGTTTAAACCAGTGGCTTAGTTGGTTTGTTTTTTTCTTTAAATCACAGAACCAATTTCCTGTAGGCAATCCTCTCACCAGGAGGAACAGCCACATTAGCTGGGTGCTCCAGAGATGTGAAACACACCTACATGAATAAGTGGCACAGGCCTGAGACCAGCCTCCGGCAATGAGGCCACCTGGCAGGGAACCCAGCAGCTGCATCCAAGCTATGTCCTGGGAATAGTCCCTGGTACAAACTGACTTCCAAACCCTGTATTATGGGCACTGTCTGATGCTGTGCAAATTGGCTCATGGCAAAAACAGTGCCTGATACCAACAGCTAGACACCACAGCCAGCCAGATCCCTGTGCTTGAAATATACTCTTGCACTACTTAATTTATTGGAAATACAGTCACTATAGCTACTGGCCATGGGTTCAGCTGCCTATTTCTCACAGCTGTTCATGGAGGCATTAAAAAAAGGAAACAGACAGTATTGATCCCTGTATACACCAACCATCTTGTGCAATACTGGGCTTGTTTGAAAGATAGGAAAGTGACGACAACAACAAGAGGTTTGCTGCCTATCCTCACAACAGCTTTTCTTTCTTGTGACATTTTATGACACAATAATAACTCAAGGTGGTCCATATTTTCCCACTTTCCTTCCTTCATTTTTATTAGCCTGGGGTCCGTATAATGGCATTGGTCAATAATTGAATGAACACCATTTTTTGGCTTGAAATTATTGTACACAGCAATAAAGGGAAATGAAAGTCAAAACAAAAAGATGACCATTGCCAGGATAATGCTTCAGAATATCACAACAACCAGCTTGCAAATTAGGAGCTTGCCTTCAAACACAGGCAACATCATTTATTTCTGGAAAAATACCATTGAGTCTGAGTGTCAATACATGCACACACATCACTTTTTGAAACCACTGTCTGCACTTTTTAATCCACATGCTAAACACGAACACAGATCACTAAGCAATTACCCATGTCATTTGCTTTTCCTATCTCCAGGATTTTTATCAAAGTGGTTGTTTATCTACTTCTCCCATATCATTTTGTATACAAAACACTTGCCTACACAAGGTTTTGTGCTTAACAGCTGTATAACAGTTACACTTCTTTCTAAAAGAATTTGACCCTAAGAACCATGTAAAAATGTCTGTTTGTGTCAATAAAGAGCATGTGAACACAAGTTCAATTTTAGAGCAGAGGAAAGACCACAGGAAACAATGATTGAGGCAGATCAAGCCGTTTCTCAGGTTTACCCATGCTCCTCTTTGGTGACCTCAGTAATTTCAATCTTTGGGCCATCCATTCAGGCGTGTTCACACTTCATAAAAACCAGACAACAATGTTCATGCCTGCTTCCTTGAAGAAGAGATCTTAGGTCGTAAGGTTTTTAGAAGAACAAATATAAGCTGTGATCAAAAGGGTGCTGTGGATGAAACTAGTTGGGGATGGCGACTTTTTGGCTTGGTTTCCTGGTCACAAAAACTTATTAAGGAAATCCTCATCAGGCTTCTCTCTCATCTACAAAAGAATGAAGGAAGGAGGGAAAGAAGGAGCAAAATCGCAGTTCTGAGGGATTGTGCACAGAGGAACTTTCAGAATTCAGCTGAAAGTCATGCATTTTTCAGCCACTACAGTACGTATTTTTTTAAACAATCAGTACATTCATAGCTCCCTTTCTCTACTGCTTTCTCTGGTATATAATACAGATTAACAACAGTATTTGTGGAAGAGCTTATTGCTGGAAACCAAAGGACAGTGACCAACAGCATTCACAGCATTTCTTGTTTAACAAAAGACCCCCTACCCTTACTTTTCATCTTCCACTCCAAAACCAATGCTTTGGAACCTGAATTAGTGGTACAAGCTATTGAGGGATTTCCTCCCTTCCCCCTGGTCTTATGCTCCCCAACCATATTAGCAACCATAAAGAGTGTGCAAAGAGGAAGATGAAATTCCAAACAACAGAGGTCTCAAATATTCCCCCAGAGCAAAGCCTGCAGCTGGGCAGCCTGTAGAAATCCTGCCTGCAGAACAACTGAGAGAAGATCTCTGCAACAGCCTATCCCAACATAGCTCCTCATCTGCTGGTGCTTCATAGCTCAGATTGCCATGGTACACCAAGTATCACAGCAAGCTCTCTGAAAGTTTATGGGCTTTGGCCTTTTGGCTACAAATAAACTTGGCAACAACAGGGATCAGAGTATGAAGCTGGAAGTTCAGTGTTTGTATGAGTCTGTCCCTGCTGGAAACCTGGCAGGATCATTTATCAGTTAATATTTCCAAAGCATGATGATGGATTAATCAATTCCCACTCATTTACTGGCAGTTACAGAAGTTACGAAGAAGAGATTAGTTTATGAAGTCTGATTCATTTCCTGAAGGGAAGAGACTGAATTCTTCTGTAGAAATGGATGAGTGCCTATACATTGTGTAACCAACCCCTGTATGTCATACACTGTGCTAAGTGAAGTGGTCTACTACACATTGCAGCTGATATCTTCCTACAGGAGCTGCTTTCCCTGCTTGCTCCTGCCTGAGGGAATCCAGCAGAGGTCCATTCTTAGCTGCCAATGCCAGCTCATGCAGTCTCAAAAACTTCAGATGTAACAGAACTTAGAAAACTTGAGGTAATATCAGACAGCATTGAAACTCTTGGCTGCTAAAGCTGCACACACAAGCATGGGCAAGGCTTTGGTAGACCCAAACCCTCTTTTTAGGCTGAATTCAGTCAGTTGGTCTGACTGAATGGGACATATGTCTCAGTGGAACAGAATAAAACACGTCACTTGAGTGCTGCAAAAAGTATTAACTTCTTAATTTCAGTAATTAAATAACATCAGGGGACAATAAAGTGAGGGGTGTCAATTTTGATTTGACAGATACATTATCTCTTCACCCTCTGCCCTCAGCACAATTAACACTAAGACTGCTTTAGTCCTCTGTTTCCCATGTTAGTACTACCACACTACCCTACTTAGATCTCTAGTTTTTATCAGTATTTGCTTCTGCCTATGCTAAAGTAAATTGTTCCCATGGCAGATTAAAAGCACAGAGAAGATAAACACAGGACTATTCAGCAAAGACCCTTTCACCTATCATCAAGCTCCTGGCCAGGAGAAAGCAGGCTATTCTGAGGCCTGATCAAGGATTCCTGTGCCACAGGAGTCTGAAGCAACAGGACCAACATGACAAGAACAGGCACAAGGGCTGTATGCCTGATGTTGGAGAACAGAATAGGCAGGACCTTTCCTGCTGGACTTCCAGTAACTGCAGAAGGGCAATCATCCTTTGACAACTGCTTATTGTTGGTGGAGCTGCTGAAAGAGCAAGTGAAGTCAAGGCATAATTCCTAAATCCAGATAAGACATGTAGGGGACCTCCATTGCCATTAAAATGCTGCAGCTGCCTTTAGCCAACCCTGCATACAGCAAAAGCTAGGCTGGACAACAGGCTATGCCCTTGTCATCAAAGCTGAAAGCATCTCCTTGGAAATCTACTTTCATTCTATCCAACAGAATGCACATGGTGCTGCAAAACATGAAGCCTTTGAAATGCCAATTTGAACCATTCATTGGGTGACTCCACAAGACCACATGTGCTCTAGCAAAACACAGAGCTGAGAACAGGGGCCGAGTTTCTCTGTATCTGATGGGGAAAAGGGAATGGGATATGGGAATTAGAAAATACAGCTTAATAACACTTAGAATCAAGAAGAAAATTATAAAGTAGGGATAATTTGGCACATAAGCAAAATGACTGCAAACTTTTAGGCCCCAAAGTATTCCACAAAGCAGATGCATCTCCTGCTTAAGAATACAATTCAAGCTTTATTTGCTATTATGTGAATTTGAAGCCAAAGGTGAATTTACCACATTTGCACTCACTGCTGGAGGTGCAAAATCTCATTATCTGTCACGTTCTCAACATAGGCAAGGATCTTCTCTCCATACCCCTTCCAGACAAAGCACTGTACTTGTTCTATCACCTGAATCTAGATAATTCAACCTGATGGCAAAATAGGCCACTTCACATTAGGACAGCCTTTACTCAGATTTCTCTCCACAGGACTCAACTCCGAAGGAAACCATGATTACAGGCCTGTGAAGGTCAAAAGCATTGCTTTCTGGGGCTAATCGATCACTACTGTTATTGCAAAAACCTGCTAATTACATTGATCTTTCACCTCACAGTTGGAGGAAATGGTACAGGACTTGGAGAATAAAAGACAACATTAGACAAAACTTTGCAGTAAATTTGGCAGCAGAACAGCAGTGCTTTCTACCCAGACTGTGCTTTGGCAGTGCCTTCGATTCAGTGCTCAAAACCTTAAGAGTTCCCTGAAAAACTTAATTTAAGTGGTGAATACACATGATGTGACAAGCAAAGCCCATATGTTCAAAGTCTGGCCAAGGTTAGTTACACAACATTATTTCCTGCAGCCTGACTAAGAAAAATTAAAACACCACATTTTTTAGCCCAGCCTCCACAACTGTTCTCCCTCTCATGAGGATGAAGGCAGTATGTTGTCCATCTCAAGTTTTGGCACAGTCTAATTTATAAAGTTTATTATTTGTTTTCTGATAGCCCAATATAAATTTTGGCTATTTTTTACGTGCAGTTTCAAGCCAACAGGCATGCAGACTGTAACATGTGAAGAACCCCAAGAGAGGCATATGGCTTTGTGATTATGCAAAGGTCCCTGCCTGGAGGGTTGCCTGGTAAACTTGCCCTCTCCTGCTGCTTCTTTCACAAAACTGTCCCTTTCCTTCTCCAGGCTCGCTCCAGTCACTCACCCAAATGCTTGCAAGGGTACCTTCAATTCCTGCATGGATGTTTGTTTTGCAATTTTCCCATTTACATCATTTCTTTACCTCATAAAAGTATAAATAAGGAAGCTTCATTTTCTCTTTCCTGAAATGCCCCATGCAGGACAAAGCTCTGTTGAACAGGATGTGCCCTGCTGTATGTAGCTAATCTCAATACTCCATGGCTGCTGCTCCTATTCCCTCCCCATGGTGCCCCATCCCATCCAGCCACATCCAGCAGTGCATGGCTGCATACACCACTCCTCACACTGTATGTAGAAGGGAAACAGCCACGTTTTTTCTTGCTTCTGGTCTTGCAACAGAATGCATTATGGACTATAGCAATTCTTATCAAATCCCTGGGCAAATACATGCAGATACCAGAAGTTTTATACAAACCCACTCATATTTGGGCAGTGCGTGATGAAGCAAAAAGAGCAAAGCAGTGTTTTTATGTGAATAATCTTTCAGAGCCTGAGAGGTTACAGTGCACAAAACACAGTGATGCACAGAAGACAATTGTACAAAAGCCAGTTGCTCCCCTTAGGGCATTGTTCGTCATTTAAGAAGCTTTTACAGCTCCTGACCACAGAAGCACCAACACAGTGTCTGCATTATGCCCTCCTGCTCTCCTTTCCATTGATCTCTGAGCTGCCAAGTATTTTCTGACTTCTCTTAGGGCTGTAACAAACACCATTATATAAAACTTGTGCCACTTTCGAGCAATTCTCTTCCATGTAGTATCACACAGCTGAAAGATGTTGCTGGGAAACCTACGCACAGATCAGTGTTGGCAGATACCATGCAGGCACCAGCACAGCTGGAGAGAGGAAAAGAAAAGTCTGTTTCAGTAAACAAAGTACTATAAAGTAGCTCGAACAAGCTACTGACATATTTCTATTGTGTTACAATGTCACATGCTATTCGAGACCTTCAGTCTGCTAAGTGACCCACAATGAAAGGTCAGCCTTATTTAAATAGCTCAGTAGCTTCAAAACTCTTGCAATTCCTTCAGTTTAAGGTATTGCAGCCATTTTGTGTTGCAGCATCACTGCCTCCTATAGACATCTCAATCTTGAGGAGAAAAACCCACCAAGTTTCCTGCATTTTTAGTTATATGCCATCTCTGTACTGCATGGACTCCATAACTGGCATTTGTTTTTCTTCCAGGGTCCACAGGCCACACACAGAGGTGGCATTGTGCAGTCCCCTCTTAGCAAGAAGCACTCTTCAGCTGCAGAACTGGAGACACTGCAGGGGAAAGTCACCAAGCCTGACTGACACACTGATGAGAGAACCAGTCTCTGTGTAAGCAGATGCCAGGGAAATTAAGATGGGGTCAGGGAAGACAAGCAGAAAAATGAGAACTGGTTAATACGGGAAGCAGATGCATCATCCCGAAACTTGCTGTAACTCAAGAACACTGTTCAGCAACAGGCAGAAAAAGAGGCTACCAGGAGGCAAACAGAAGGTGTGTTAAGTAGCTCTTCTTATTCCAAATAAAGCTTGTAAGACAAATTCACCCACATCTTTTATAGAAGGAATAATCTCTAAAACACAGAGGGGAGTAAAAAACATTGCACCTCTAACTCAAAAGGCTCGAGCATCTAAGGTTCCACTCTATTACACTGCTCAGCTGTGCTGCTGAAGCTGGGTCTATCCAAACTGTGGTCCAAGTCACATCAGAGCACATTTTTGCAGCTGTCACCTCGCAGTTAACACATGAACTTAATGCAACTGCAGGAGCTTCCTCAATCTGTGCATTGACCTTCATGAGCTAGTAGTTTCAGGATAGCTCAAATCAGAGAGATGAGACTAAATGCTTGTACTTTAAATCTTTAACTGACACACAAGAGGAGAGCATCTTAAGGCAAAGGATCCACAAGCTTGGACAAACTTCAACAAGCAGCAGAAAGTGGCACAGAGTTAAAAAAGCACAACATTGCAAGGTCTCCCACAAGTTACTAAGCGGAGTTTATCACTCCCAACAAGCACTCAGCAACACGTTTTACGTGCTTGTCTCAGATTTTGGCATCTCAACAGGATACATGTTAGTCAAATTAGGAACAATTACTTTTCAACTCTGCAACAATGTCTGATTCCAAGTGCTTTGGATCTTCTGTCTTCTCTCTTAAGCCTCCTGCCAGCATCTGCTTCTTCCTCACAGACAGCTAGCACTAACCTCCACCCTGACCTTTATTCCAAACACACTCATCAAATGACAACATATCCAAAAAATTTAGTTAAAAAAAAAAAAAAGCAACCAAATTGCATCTACAGCATTAGGTCTCTTTAATTCCTATGAACGCTTTTATTGGCGACTGATGTTTTTATCAATATTTAAAGAATCTCCAGGCAGGAACAAGTCCTTTTACACTTGTGAAGAGCATCCACACCTTCTGCATTGCTTGAGCTACTGCTCATGCTGCAATCACCTGGGTGTGAAACCTACAGGCTGAGACTGATAAACATACACAGACAGCATCAAAATCAGTTCTCACAGCACCTGCACTTCTGCTGCCAGCCAACAGCCACACGCAAGGCAGAACAGACATCAGTGGTGTAACCCTGTGCTTAGATAAGAATTACAGACCTGTACTGCAACCACACTGCTGGGCAAAGCAATCACTTTCTACCACTTCACCTCAGGAGAAAGGAAACTCAGTTTACCAAGAGACTGCAGTTCTTTGCGCCCTGCCTGAATGCAGCACTGTGTGAAGAATCCCTCCTTTCCACTAGAGCTTTTTCACAGGCATGAACTGTGATGCTGGATGCACAATGTTCTGGATCTGGACAGGAAAACCACAAGGAGAAAAAGATTGCTTTTGATATACTTAAGGGTGGAAAGATCACAGTTCTCCATGTTAGAAGTCATGTCAGCACAAAGCCAAAGACAACTCCCACATTTCTCGTCACATATGCATATTCCCATTCCTAGTCCACTGTTAGTTTAGCAAAGAGATTTTCATTTACACAAGATGCACATTAAGTTATCATGCCCCCTAAAACACCTGCTAGTTAGCACACCCAGAATACGAGCCTTGGACAACAGCTGAAGTGCACATCTGTATTTAAAACCCTCAAACTGTAAACCAAACCTAGCAATACAAGCTCTGTGCAGTTTTCTGTATATGAAATGAAGACACTAATAAGATAAGCTGTCTGAGCTCACTGTTTATACAGTGATCCATATGAAGAAGCTGAGCCATCTGAGTACAAAAAGAACTTAAGATAATGAAGAAGATAAAGGTCTCTACTCCCTTAATATAAAAAAATTAAATAAAATTTTTAAAGTTACGGGATATAGGAATAAATATATTTTTCCTAAGTCTTGTCACCTTCTAGGAGACTAGAATGCCCATATTTTAAAATAAAAGGATTTTGACAATTTTCAGGTGACTGTGAAAACTTTTACTTCTCGTGAATACTCCAAGGAGAACAGTTCTTGACTGCAACACCTGCATTTAGAAGGTCTGTAGCATGGAAGTGAGCACAGAACTCCCACCCACAAGACGGCACAGACCAGAGCTCACAATTACCAGGAAAACTGTTTACACTAGCCTCTGTGAAAGTTCTCCTCACTCATGATCCAGCTAGTGGTAACAAGAGGGCTATTGGCAAAGGGCAGGTTTACCAGGAGGACAGCCAGCCCCTCCTGCCAGTCTGGCGCGGTGACACGCGGTCAGCACATGGGAGGTCCAGCTGAGTTAGCGCTCACAGCACCAGCAGCCTCTTGAGAAACACACAGGTGTGCCAGCAGCGAGCAGAACTGCTTGCACTGAAAGCTGGGTGAGTCAGTGCACTTGTCCCACTGTATCCCATGCTCAGGTAAGATTAATGACACTAAATCTCCTCTGGAGCACGGAGTTAGATATGTCTGAACTTGACATGCCAGTGACCTACTTTTCAGACATGCCCAACATCCACGTCTCCCTCTGAAGGCAACAAAAGATAATTTTGAAATGATAGAAGATGCTTTTAATACTGAGGAAGCTGATTACAACTTTGGATCAGCTGTGCACATTAGGAAAATCCCACTATAGCTTCACATAGCATACAATGCTATGGATCACTCAAGTCTCTAAATGTTTTTCTATATACGTCTGTTGATTCAATGTGTTTGCTGGCACGGAAGGAGCATGGATGAAAGCTAGTAACTTCTTAGAGTCCTTCTGCATTAGATTTATACATTCCTGGATACCAAATTTTGACAGTACCTGTCTAGACAGGTGCATCCTTTTCCTTAGAAGAAAAACACAAAATACCTATCCCTTCAATGCATACCAGCTGTACTGCAGATACAGGCTCAGTCTATTTTGCCCAGATATAGAATCAGAAAACCCACTAAGATTAGGACACAATGAACATCACTCAATTACCATGAGTGACTAGGACTCATAAGAGAAAATCTGTGTAGATCTTCTGTAGAAATGACATACACTAAAAAGGAACTCCAGCCTTGCTGGGTATACAAAGTTTTGAGAATTTAGTTAAATATGTAAACCCATTTCTCTCCACCCCCTAGATTCCTTCCTCCCCCGCTCTTTCTTTATGAGGAATAACCACACTCTCTATTATTAGATAGTTTTCATTTTATTTCTTAAAAATATGCATGTATGTGCTAAACATGCAGGGCCAATATAATCCATCACTCTGTCTGCAAGCTATAGCTAAAACCACTTTTGTGTCTTTTAAAACCAGATAACACCACTGGTGCTATATAAAATTGAGACCAGAGACCAAGCTAGCTCCTGCTTTTAAAGATTTAAGTGTATAGAGCCACATCATGCAACAAAGGAAACCTTTAAAGTGGTACCTAGCTGTTTTGTATGCAAAGACTACCAGCAACTTCAATAATGATGTGTTCAGCCATTCATCAGCAAAGCAATTCCTCCTTCACCTCCAGATGTCCCAGCCTGAAGCAAATGCTAGAGATGGCAAGTCATTCCAGCTGAAGTTCCCTGGGGAGGTTTCAGAACATTTTCCTCATAGGGGCAGTGCATACTACAGGCTGGGAAATGTGGACAAAACTCACTCATTTGGTTAACAAGTAAAGGGACAGATAACATCTCCATAACCATCCTTAACAGTTGCCATGAAGCTCTAAAAGCCCTCCACATTCCAAGGCCATTAAACAACCATGTCAACACTGACAGGGGAAGGCAGGTCCAAACAGGAAAAAGTACCATAATGATCTGCACAAGCATAATCATAATATTCAGATATTGAAAGTCTGGCTTTCACCCCAGGTAGCCTAAAATGTGCTATTCCTTCCAAGTCAGTTTTAGACTCTTAACCTTTTAATTACAATAAAAATGCTAATGCAACCAGAAAATGAAAGAAAGACCCATCAACCCATCATGCCTAAAGAAATAAAAAAGGCAGACTTGTAGCAAGTCAAGGATGCTGCAAACAAGCCCCGCAAGCAGGCGCATTACCTGGTTAATTCCTTTAAACAGAAAATAGCCTGGGAACCTCTGGACTTTCCTAGTGTGAAACTCCTGACTCCTTCTTCACTGCTTTTTTCTTGAAGCTGAAATCTCAGTTAATAGTGAAAATAAAGATCTCATCAATCCCTTTTCCGACATAGAAATATCAACCTGGAGCATCAACCTGTTATCAACAACTAAAGCTACTTATTTTTGCAAAGGTGAGGGAAGATGCCGAGACTGAGAGAGATATCTATATGAGAGGAAATAAATTGCAGGAATACCTTCTTACAGGTAAAAACAATTGGCTAAATAAGCCTAACAAGCTACAATGAACCAAAACAAGCTCAAGCTTTATTCAATGACACATTAAATAAATAAAACATGTGAAGACAACAAAATTGTCTTCAATGACACATAACTATGAGCACATAACAATGCAAAACTCTACTTAAAGTTCCTTTGACAGTATACTTGTTTTAAGTAGCTCAGCTCCTCTTGCTGCCAGGCATATGAGAGTTCACTTGGAGACCTCAGCTTAGGTGAACTTAAATGATCCTAAATTTGCACATATTTGACAGCTGAAAACTAAGTCAGAGTGAGGATAAAGATGAAATAAAATACTGCCCGTTTTTCAGAAAGCTTGCAGAGACATAAAAGCAGACAACAGAACAACAGGCATCCATGAGAAACAGTCCATCCAAATACCCGTGGGTATCAAAACATACTGACATGCTGGTCAACAACATGTGTCTTTCAATCTTAGGACACAGGTTACACCTGAGCGGCAAAGAAATCCTGCTTAAAATAACTATTTATGGACGCTGCAAGAAAAATAAGCCCTTATTTTGAAATAAAAGATCTTCAAGATAGAATTTTGAAGCTCCAGCTGCAGACTGAGTCAAGTTTGAGCTCTTTCAGAAGAGACAGAGTTGCCTCTGGGCAGCCTCAGTCCCTGCGAAGCCCTGCTAAAGGGCCTGGAAGCATTCTCCTCCTTGGCAGCTTTTCAACACGGGATTTAACTCCGAGATCTTATCACTGATTCATGGTATTTTTAAACAATTACCAAGAAACGTTTGGAGAGGGGAAACGAGAACCAAAACTACTGTTACAGCCAATGCCACCACAATCTTTAGGCAAGGTCAAAGATCTCCACGCACCCCCCGGCAATCCTCGTGACGAAGGGGATCTCATTTTACCCAGGCTAAGAAAAGTCACACAAGTCCCGCAAGTTTCATCGGCGCCCCAACCCGGTCACTGTCCTGAGGCACACAGCAGAGGAGGAGGAGTGGGACACTACACTGGAGACCGCTGCCCCAGGCTCCTTCCCCTCCAGGACGTGCTGTCTGCCCAAAGCACTGTCCCCATGCTGGACCACCCCACCTGGAACGCTGGCCGGGCTCCGGCTGGTGGAGTCTGCAGTCGCACGGGGATGCTGGTGGTCTGCCTCCACCACCGCTCCCGGCGGGACCCGCCATCCCCGCCGGTGATGCCGGCGATGGGAGACACCGGCCGGGACCCCGCGCCAGGGCCCAGCACTGCCTCCACCTGCGGCAGCAGCGGCGGAGCTGGCAGACCACCGCCGTGGCCCCGCCGAACACCCGCTCCCGGTACCTGTCTTCGGAGACGCTGATGACCCCGTCCTCCTTGGGCACTATCGCTGCCATGTTCACCACCTCCTGCGAGCCCTCCACTTTGTTGAGCAGGAGGGGCTTGCGAGTCAGCGCCTTGGGCTGCGGCTCCGCCGCCATGGGGCCGGCGGGCACCGCCGCTGCCGCCGGAGGAGGCTGCGGCCGGGGGAGGGCGGGAGGCGGCCCGCACTGCCGAGTCGGAGGAGGGACTTGCCGGAGCCGGGCGCTCCCCGGGAAGCAGGAACAGCGCGGCGGCGGCACCGCCCCCGAGCGGGGCCGGGCCGGGCAGGGCCGGGCGGGGCGCGGTGCGGTGAGGGGCGGGAAATGGCGGCCGCCCGCCGCCATCTCGCAGAGCGGGGCTCTGGAGCCGCGCCTTCGCCACGGGAAACCTGCGGTCCGGCGGAGGTGCGAGCGCACCTCTGCTGCCCGGGCCGCCTCCCAGCGCCGCCGGCTCGGCCCAGGGCCAGCCCGGGGAGCGCATCCCTCTCTGAGCCCTGCCCGGGTATGGACTGGCGGCTCCCCGCGGTCCGTCCCGCACCGCTGTGGCCGCCCGCCGACAAAAAAACCCCATGCGAGTAAAGATTATACAGAATGTTGCTGCGAAAGTAGCTGCATCCCTCTGTTTACATTCTCCTGTCTTAGTTTTTCCTGGGACTGAAGGTAAACACGGGATTTCTGCTGCTGCATTAGACAGGGACGCTGGCAGGCAGGGCTGCGCCGCGGCGCCAGCAGCAATTCACTTTCAGGAAGAGAATTGTCCCTTATTCCTAAGGGAAACACAGCAGACTTTCAGCAGCTCGTTTTCATCAAGCGGCTTCTTTTCACTCGCTTTTCCTGACAGATTCATTGAGCTCGGAGAAAGTCAGATCACTTGCCCAAAGCTCTGTGCTGAAATCAGTGAAAAGGCAGCTTCCTCCCGAGGCGTATGCCAAACTTTCATAATATGTCTCGAAAGATTCTGGAAAATCAAGCTCAATGTCTGAACTGCTGTCCTACGTTGCAGAAGTTGTCAGCAGATTGGAAAGCGCTATTTCAGCTGTAACTTTAGATTTATCCACACTAAGCCCAATAAGCAGCAGTTCTCTTAAAAAAAAAAAAAAATAAATAAAGTCAGGTATGAAAAAATCCAAGATCAGGAGGTTAAATTTTTCTGCAGGAGTAGAACACAGCAGCATCTGCAACAGAGCAAATCTTGATTGCCCACTCACACTTCTGTCGCCTATGTAGTCGACAGAGGCAACAGAGGAAAAATAAAGTCAATTCCTTGTGACAGAAATGTTTAGTAATCTCTGTCCTGCTAAACAAACAAACAGTGTCTGTAGGAGTACAGCAAGACATTTAAGCTTTCTCAACTAAACATGACAGGTCCACAAATGTACTGTAGAGGGAAAGGTCTGATCAGCAACAGCTAGATTACATGAAATGAATTTACAGTCTCAAGCTATTTCCCTGAGGATAAGTGATTGGACTAGTTAGTATATCTTCCTCAGAATTCTTAAAAGGGAGCTACTACTGAAGAGTCAAAGACCCACCTTCTTATGCTATGGATGATCCTGCAGCCCTAGGCTAGACTTACAGATAGAAATGCTTGTCTCACTACTTGGTGAGGTGTGAGGTATTCTTTGAAGATTGATAGACTTGTTAGTTTTCAGAATATATCTAAAAATGTATTTTAAACGGAAGTCTGGTAACTGGTACTGACCTTGCAGTAGTTTGCTCTCAAGATTAGACATTGTGCATCACTGACAGATCAACAGGGGTTGTGCATATGCTGGAGACAGGCTGCAGGCTCTTGGGAGACCCAGAACACATTTTCCAAAAAGGCTTTTAAGGAAGAAAGTAGTTGAGGAAATGAGTGTCTTGACAGGCAAAGATGTGGGTCACAGGACTGGAAGGAGGTCCTACATATCCCCCAAATCAGCTAGATTATCCTCAGTTGCCTACTGAAACATCACTCTTATCACTCTTCCCTATGAATCTTGTTCAGATCCAACTACTCCTTCAAGGTTTAAGACAGTGTTTGGATGAAAACACTGAAAAGCAGGCATACATTTTGGACTGAAGTAAAGTAATAATATGAAAAAATCAAATACATGCTTTATATAAATGCTTGGTCTTTGGAAATAAATTACTCTTTGGGGAGAAAGGAAGGAGGAAAAAAAAAAAAAAAAGACAACACAATGCAAGAGAGATTCCAGATAAAATTCTTAAGGGCTTTAAAATTCTTTTAAAGCTTATCTGTAATGGTGATTTCCTCTGCAAGACCAGGAAAGTACTTGAATAGTAGAAAGGTGTCTGGAGGTCTAGTACATTGTTTTACCAGGTGTGCAAACTTGAGGTCAGTGCTCTAGTCTCCTCGATGAGATGGGGAAATAGGGTTGAGGATTTGTGGCACACAAAAGCAATTTTGCTATGACTGATGGAAGAAAAAGTAATGTGTGGAAACCTGGGGAGAGGAGTAAGGGAGGCAGAGAAGAAATACAACGATTTCAAAGTGAGAACCTGGAGCTTCCTCTTGCATTCTCCCCGACAGGCTTAAAGAGTATTGTGATGGTGGAAAAGACATGGAGATTCCCAACAAGACTCAAGTGTTCTCCCAGGTGTACCACTGTCACACAAAACAATCAAAAACTTCTTGAAAACAATTTTCCTACAATGACAGAAAGTTGGTAATCATGTCTTGTGTGGCAGTTCAAAGTTAGAATTGCTGTAGACATCAAGTTTAATGAGAATTTAGAGAAGCAAAACTAGGGTACTTTAGAAAAGTGTTTCCCCATATTACTGAAAAGAAAAATCAAGCAAATAAATCTCATAAATACTTCCTAGAATATATTTTTTCATTTTCTGTCATAGCTTTTAGGTCAGATTGCATAGATTAAAAATATTGCTAGGACTGAAAGCAGGACAACAGTATCTGAATCTGAAGCCAAGAAAAGCAAGCTTATTCAGTTATTTTTCTGCGTTACAAAAATGTTATAGGATTAAGAATTATAAGATACTCCTTTGATATTTGCTTTTTTGCAGGAAATTGCAAAAATTACACGATGACATCATTTAAATGTTCTATTTTTTGTCTAGTAGGTATGCTTGGATTATGTGAACTTCCTTGGAAGAGTGTATCCACCAATAAGACAGAATGAAAATCAAGCTGAAAAATGCAGCTTACTTTATATCGAATAAATATTACCTCATCTTTGGTTCTTAGCATCCTTTCTCTTACTCTGTGTCCTGGCATGACACCACAGTAAAGGAAACATCCATCCCTCTGTTAGTGTGGCCTTTCTATCCTTGGGGCAGGCTGACTTTCCCTCTTTTAGGGTAGAGCAGAATTGGGCTCCCTGCCTGCAAGCAGCAGTCGTGGCTCATGTCATTCATGTGCAGGGTGAGAACAGAAGATGCTGGGTAAGCAGCTGTGCTGGTTCGGACTGATGTGCTCACACACAGTGCAGCCTCCTTCCATGCCCTCGTACTGCACCAGAATCTTGAAGGGCTTCCTCCAGTTCCTTAACTGCAGTCTTGTTTGGAGCTCATGAGCTGGAGCAAACCGAATTCCCCATCTTCTCTGGCAATTTGCTTTAAAAGCTGCTCTCTGGCTCCATCTTCTGTTTGGTTGGTTGGGCATGGGATTGGTTTTTTAGTCTTCATTTATTTTGACATACAGGGGTGAGATCTTCTAAGTTTTACATACTAAAGTTCTTTTAAAAAGTAGGTAAATCACATCTTGTATGACAGTTTAGAGAAAGCAGAGAGAACCCGACCTGCAGATGGAAAGAGTGGCCCAGAGAGGAATCCCAGCTCTGCTGTCAGCCCTGTGTTTACAGATTCTCCTGTTCTGCAAAGTTGTTACCCCCGTTACAAAACGAGGTGAAATCCTTTGACCAAAAAGCACAGCGACATGTTCTGTTTTGGTGTAATTGTACTTTTCTACGTAATTATGACCATTACATGATCTGGCTATGGAAGTGACATTTCTCATACATTTCAGCTAAAACTGTCAAGCACTGGGGCTGCTGAGTAAGCATAAGACAATTTAATAAACAGATTGGTCTTTTTGTGGATGCTATGAAAAACAACCCTTTTACAAAGTGCTCAACAATAATAATAGTAATAGTAAAAGTGACGAAAAGAGGTCTGTAATTAAAAAAACCACCTGGTTTGTGGTGATTAATTTTTAGGTCCAAACTATTCATGTCCTTTTGAGCCATTAAGTAATCTGATTCCAGTTGCTCTCACCCTGTAGGAAGGGAACTAGTGTGGGAGCAAAATAGCACTTTGACTGATTCAGTGCTTAAATTTAAAATTGCTCTGTTGACAGCAAGCCAGATTTTGGCTTCTGAGGCCTCTTCCTTAATCACCCATACAAAATCAAAGAACTTACATACACAAAAGATAACCACATAAAAAAGGTGAAAAACCACTTGGCAACAAGTAGAGTTGCCTCTCAATAGTCATTGAATACAGTGTTTTACTCTCTCTCATGCTTTTCTTCTCTGCTTGTTTGTAAATGAAATGTTTTCCAGCTTTACAATATATGGTATTTACAATTTCTTCTATACCTGCACTTCCTTGCAACTGCAAAAATGCGTGCTTAAAATTCTCTCCTTCTCCTATTTTGTCATCAGTGACAGCCTTCATAAGATAGTTACTGAAAAGTATTTTTAATTTCAGATGCTACATCATTTTTGGAAGACTGTGGGAAATAAATATAGATGGGAATATATAGGAAGGCAAACTTCATAAAGTACCAAAATGTTCTGTGGAAAATTTGCTTGTCCATCTTGCTTAAAAATATGAAATTTGTTACAAAAATGCACCCTCAAATTTAATCACTGCTCCTTATTTTGCTCCAGGTATTTATTAGTCACACAATTAATAGTGTACCACCTATCACATTTCTATTAATAATCCCTACATACTCACTGTGACAGTTTTCTTCTATATTTTATTAGTTTTGATTTATGTGACCATTAAGAAAATGAGGACCTATGAGAAACAGAGCTTGAATCTGCTCTGGGTCAAAGTTATGGAGAGAAAGATTAGCATTAAAAGATAAACATGGCAGTACCACTGTGTAGCACCTTCTCGAGAAAATATATACTCATTTTTAGCTGCCATGCAACTGCTGTTGGCTTTGTAACTGACTGCAAACATGTGAGAACAAAAAAATGATGCTGTGTCAGTGTGTGGGCTGCAAATGAGAACTCCTGGCTCATACATTTTGCCCCATAAGCAGTTCTGGCATTGTATCCAGTCTTATTGCTGTTTCCTTTGTCCTCATTGATCCTGCTATAGTATTACTCACATTTTGGGCTCCCAACTTTCTGTAAAAAAACCTCTAATTTAATTCACTGCCTTTTTGGTAGAACTTTCTGACCACTAATTCTTCTAAGCTCATTATTCACATATTTTTCTAGGCTTCAGGACTTAAGATTTTTTTTTTTTCCTTCCCTAAATCTTTCCTTTGTGATATAGAAGAATCATAAAGTATGATCAGCAAACACAATTTTGTATCTGGAAAATGCATTAAAATCACCTATGTAACCTTCATGAAAGGTAAATAAATTTGTCTTACATGATGCATGAACTATATGAAAGCTTTGAAGTATTTCCTTTTTTTAATCTAAAGTGTGTAATTAAGAGCATATCCAGCGAATAACAAGGAACAACTTCTTACAATAACTTTTTGTACGTTTGGCTTTTTTCTTTAATTTTTAGTTTTTCTCACTTTTTCTACACATGAGTCTACAGTAGATGTTGTTAGATTGACAAAATGCTTTCAACCACCTGAAACCTCACCAAGTTCAAAAAAGCCAAGTGCAAGGTCCTACACCCAGATCAGTGTACTACCAATACAAGCCAGAGGATGAATAGACTGAGAGCAGCCTTGCAGAGAAGATCTTGGGAACACTGGTGAGTGAAAAATTGGATATAACCCAGAAATGTGCACTCACAGCCCAGAAAACCAGTCACCCCCTGGGCTGCAACAAGAGCAGCATGGCCAGGGAGATGATTCTGCCACTTTACTCTGCCTTTGTGAGACCCCACCTGCAGTGCTGCATCCAGCTTTGCCATCCCAAGCACAGGAAGGACATGGACCTCTTAAAGCTGGTTCAGAGAAGACCCACAAAAATGGCCAGAGGGCTTGAACACCTCTCCTATGAGGAAAGGCAGAGAGAGTTGGGGGTTGTTCAGCCTGGAGAAGGTGCCAGGGAAACCTTATTGCAGTCTTTCAATAGAGGGAGCCTGCAAGAAAGACAAAGAGACTTTTCACAAAGGCTTTTGGGGGCAGGACAAGTGGCAAGGGTCTTTAAATGAACTGAGGTATGTCTAGATTAGGCATAAGAAGAAACTTTTTGCAAGGAAGGTGGTGAGAGACTAACATGTTGTTCAGAGAATTTGGGGATGCTCCATCCCTGGAAGTGTTCAAGGACAGGTTGGACAGGGCTCTGAGAAACCTGCTGTAGTGGAAGGTGTCTCTCCCCATGGCAGGGGCTTGGAACTCAGTAATCCTTAAGGTCCCTTCAAACCCAAACCATTTATGATCTGAGTGCACAAAGAGAAAAACAAGAAAACTACTATTAAAATATAAACTATTATTAAAAATATAAAAATGTCAATTGCTTGTTAATATTGAAAGTACCTTTGAAGAAGGAATGAAGGAATAACTTAAAAAATACAAAAAGTCTGATAAACTTATGGCCAAAAGATCTTTGCAATGCTAGTGCTAACAAAGCTCTGGCATCATTTTAATACATACTTTTCAATAGGAAGTTTTTGGACCTGCACAGTTTTCTTGCAGTCAAGCCATTTTTACCCCTTACTGCAATTACACGGAATGCTCCATATTGTACAAACAAAGCATGAGTCAAAGCATGAAAAATAGGTGGAACCCTTGCTAAGCTGCCAGTTTTGTCAACTCAAACCTGAGTGACAAAAGATTGTTTTAAAAGCTTGTGATTCCTAAAGCAGGGCAGCTGAACTCATCTCTCCTGTAAAAAATTATTTTTGCAAAGAGGTCCCAGGAAGCAGCTTGAGATCAAAATTGCAGAAATTTCAGTGTATACAGGGACTTATGACTCACTGCTGCAGGGCTGTCTGGAGCTAAAGAAGAATCCCAGATTGTCTAATCAAACTTTTACATGTCTTATTCTGTGCCAATGTTATGTGCCACTTTCTCTTTAGCAGGCAGGTCACCATTTCTGGCCATCACCATGGTAAGAGGTTCCTCAGCCTGTGAGCACATACAGACATCCCAGAAATGCCACGTTTAGATGGGCACTATCACGGCTGGTGCTGTAGAGCATTTGGTTCTGATTACCTCCTGGCCACTCCTGATAATTTTTATTCTAGATAGATTGCAGCCAGAATGTCTGATTGCTTTGAACATCTTGCACTGTAGTAGGCCCATATGTTTATTGTCACAATCTACAGAGTGCCCTTTGATTTTGAGGAGAGAACCATATCTGAGTCAAGTTTAGCTGCTTTAGGGAGACTTCCTCTGGGACAAGAGTGGGTGTAAAAGGACTGGCCCACCGTAGGACATCCACCAAATGTGAAAATTCATGAAAGTGGGAGAAATATTCTTTATTGTAAAATAGGAAATGCTCTAGAGACAAGAGGCCACTTGTGTTTGGAGGGCAAAACCAATTATTCAGTCATATCCTCATCTGTAACTCAGTGACCTCCTTGTATAAAAATATCAACTGACAAAATAGTAGAAATATTTCTGTGAAGACTGAGGAACTGACGAGTGTACATCTTGTACATGTGCCTCTGAAAGTGCACGAGGAAACTCCAAATGGGAAAACAAAGAAAACCTGTGAGTCAGTCCAGCTGGGAGAGAGGAGGAAAAAAAATGTTACACTCTCAGTAGTTTTCATTAGCCCCTGAAATTCAGGCTAACTTGCCCCAGAATAGCCTCTATATTGTATGCTTAGCATGAGCACAGGACAATTTTCATAGAGGCTCTAAACCAGGTATCAGAAACAAAAGATAAAGGTGCTCAAAAGACTCCATAGGAGGCCAAGAGATGCTCTTGAAATCAAAAGAACTTGTCTGGCATGTTAGATCAGTTCCCAGTAACAGGAGGGGACTAGGGCAATACTTACTTGCCAGTGAACCATGACAAGAAACAATACAAATTGGCCATGTCTCCCAAAGTGTTCAAGTGAGAAGACACTGGAGAAGAGGACAGGTAGTAATTAAGAACATGTAAAGACCCTTTAAGCTGTACCAAATGAGTGTTGGAAATAGGTTTCTTCATCTGAAGAAAACCAAAAGTAGATATGAATGTAGGCACATATTTAAATTAAACAAACAAACTAACTAACATCCTCAAACTTCCCCCACCAAAAAACCCCACAACCTAACAAAAAACACCAAAAAAGCAACCAAACAAAATAACCCATCACCAAACTGAAAAAGAAACCTTTTTCCAAAGCTAGAGAAACCAAGATCAAAACTGTAGAAAGAAATTCAGGTACCTGCTCCAGCTCTCTAGCTCATAAAATGGACCAGACATTGTTCTTTGAGTTCTGAGCCCAAACTGTGTGTCTCAGCTTGCATTGCAGAGTTACATTTTCTTCTTTGCCTGAAAGCAATGATGTAAAATTGCTTTTGAGGAAATGAGTACTGCTCCATGCTGTCCTCCAAGCCTGATCCATGTACCATCTGAGAGGTTTCCAGGAGTTTCATGCCAAAATTGCCAAGTAATCTGCCTAGACATCAATTGCAAGAGCTCTGCATGGAATGCAAGAGCATTGGCTTCTGAACCTTACCGGTGTAGATCCAGCTGATGAACCTTTCTCCAGGGTTTTGGTACCTTCCACTCCAGCAGTTTGGCCACAAAGACCCTTCCACTGAAGAAGCAGGTACCAGTGAGGCATCTAGCAAACTTCCTGGCACTTCAGGAGCTATGTGGTGAGAGTCCCAGGCAGCTGCCAGGACTCTGACTGCTAGAGGAGCACTTGTACGCAGGCAGTCTAATTTCTCTCCTTCACAGTGGCACACATTGAAGTACAAACCATCCTCTCAAGCACTTCACTGTGCAGATTTATGTTCTAGGGACTTCAGCACCTGGCTTGCAGAATATTTCCACAGGGATGTCTGACTGGACCTGTATCAATCAGCATTCAATTCCTTGACTCCCTCCTCTGGGAGATGAGTGCCAGATGTTAGGGACTCTCTTACCTCCTCTTTGATACAATCCTGCCTGACAATTTTCCTCTTGCAAGTGCCAATAACTGAACAGAAAATAAAACTATCCAGAAGAGAAACTAGGACAACTTTCCTGTGCAGGGATGGGCTAGAACCTGATCTGAATGGGGAAGAGGAAAGAAGGAATGGTTGTACAGCTGCAGCATGATTTCATACTGTGAACACATCACTCCAGTGCCTTCAAATTCTCTTGTAAGACTACGTTTGTCATACGTGTAAATGTGACAGCCAAAACCACTTTGCTACCGTAGACCTTTTTAAGTATCTGCCCTTTCCCCAGCTTAAAGGTGTGCAAGTCAGGTGAGTTCTGACTTGTATTTATGGGAGTACTTTTTCTCTGAAACTATATTTTGATTAATTTCAGGGGTTTTCATTCATGTCCTTCAATTTTGGCCAAGGAAAATTATGGAGCTATGTGCATCTGTGCATTGCATGTACACATACATGAACAAAGACTCAGAAGAAAATGAGGGCAAAATACCACTTCTGACTAAGCATAACAATTCTGAAAAGAAAATTTATACACATTTTACACTTTTGTTTTCTAATAAGACATGACATGCTGCTCAAGTGCTGACTTGTAGCAGAATAGATTAAAAATTCTTGGACCATCAGTAGCAAGAAATCACAGGGCTATACTTACAGAGGTCATTAACTGCCCAGACATCTGTTGGGTTACAAATTCTGCCAAACATAGATCATGAAGCGGTTCTTGAATTATGCAGAGGATAATTTCACAATCCAGAAAACAGAGAACTCAAGCAGAGAAAGAGCTGTGTAAGACTTTCTTGTTGCCAGTTGGGAAGGAATTCACTACAGTGTCAGAATGACAGGAAAGTTTGATGCTAGTGGCAGTGGTCTGCTGCACTGCTAGCAGTGCAATAAGGAACAGATTTAGATGATGGTCACAATTACAGTTATATACTCCACAAAGTAATTGACATTATAGTAAAATTGGCCATATTAATTAGAGGGACACTGTGTCAAAAGTAAAAACTCCAAATGTCTCACTGAAAATTACTGCAAAGCATATTAACAGAAAAGTAATAGATTTCAGTATAACAAAAGGGAATTAGGAAACAATGAGCAGATGCAGAAAAGGAAAAATTGGTGCTTAGGTAGAAACAGTCTGGAGCATTCTAAACAATGTATAAATTAAAGCATAATAGACTCTAATTCCCCTTGAAAAAGGAATGCTGTCACATTTTTCATAAATTAACTGCAGTAGCCAGTTGGTAAAGGATCACAAATGAGTCCAATTATGCCACACTGGACTATAATTGGGTTAAAGGGCTGTCATTTACCTCTGAAATGAGAGCTCAAATGATATCTGTCAACCTTTGGAATCAGGAGTTATTCTGGCATCAGGAGTTACTTATTAGCTGCTGCAGAAATCCAGGACACAGCACAACCAGTCATTGAAAAAACCAAGAGTGAAAACACTCATCAGGGCAAATTAGTAGCTTTGGCTTTTTTTCCCTTGGCCAGCTGAGGAGAGCTGTATCTAAGTAGATAAGCCATATCTAAGCAGAAGTGTCAAGAAGAACATATTGTAACTTTTTCTGAAACTGAAGATAAAAAGGACCTGAAATGGGAGACATGAAGAAAAATAAGAATTGGTAAAGGAAAATAAAATTTAAAAAACACTACCTGCAAACCCTGAAAGGTAATGGAATGGATAAAATAGTTAAAAGGCTGGTTTTTGTTGCCTTTGCATTGTTAAGTTTCATTCTTTGAGACCCCAGTTATACAAATCACTGCTAGCTTTATTCACAAGTCACACAAACCAGAAAACAGAAATTCATATATCTGTGTCAAGTTCGTAAGAAAACAGGCTATAGAAAATAGAAATACTTTAAAAGAGGAAAAGACCAGGAGAAACTCAGAGAAAATGTTAGAATTATCACATGACTGGTATACACACACACACTTCCAAACCTGGAGAAGCATACGCTTACCATCAACATGAATCATGGGATGGGCTTCCTTGGACTTTTAATTTTGGCCCCATGTTTGGAAAATAACCATAAATGGTATGTTGCCTTAAAAATGGTTTGCCAACAGGAAAATATTAGAACTGATCCTGAAATGTTCAAGGCTTTCCGATTGCAACATCATGAAATCGAAAGCCATCTCCAACAACAAAAGAACTCATCACTGACAAAAATAGCACTGCTTGGTGAAGACTTGTTAGGAAAAAAGGTTACACTTGTAATTCAGGGTTTTCTATAAGCTGGTCTCAAGTCAATTCTAAAATTTTCCTAATGAGAAATGCTTTTGTAGTCTCTAACTCAGTAAGAATTATCCTTTTGCAATTTTCAAAGCTGTGTCTTAAGTGTCCTTCCTTCTCATTTGAAATATTTATAAAACAAGACACTCTTTTTCTGCAAATTGGTGCAGGACAGATTTGCTCACTGTGGCACCCACTAAAGTTTTCTATGACAAATAGGCCTTATATCAGGGCTTCAATGGGAGTGTAAAAGTAGAAAAGAAAAAAAAATCCTCTCACTTGATTTTAATTGCATCTTTTGAATTACATGCTCAGCAGCAGTTTCAAACATCTTGACATAGGTCCTTGAAGCCATGAAATACAGATGACAGATGTCCTCTCTAGATGAGAGGCTTTATAGGGTTAATTGTTTTCTGGAAGACCTATGTCTGTGCTTTATAGATGGCTTTTGTAGAGATTTCCGATTAGCTACTAGTTGAGATTGGATTAAGGTTTCATTAACTGCTAAGTGGAAAAAGATCAACTGGTCCATATTCCATTCAATATCAGTCATCAGTCAGCTGCTTTGTAGGAGCAACAGAGTGCATCTTTATTTTACAGTGTATTTTCATTTTGGGCAAAAGATGGCAATGTATAATAATCACATTCAGAGTAAAAGTTGGACAAAAAACCTCTATAGTGAGGCAGTATTTTAAAGAAAGAACTCCCAGCTTGCAAATACCACATGCAGGTGTGGTACCTCAGTGGGAAACAGCTTATGGATGAATGAATAATTCTGTCTGTTTACCAAGACTGTACACATTACATTTGCCATTAAAAAACCCCAAACCAAACAAACCACAAACAAAACACCCCCCTACTCATTGCTTTGCCTCCCTGGGAAGTGCTTTAGGCTACATTTTAGCTGTAAGTGCTTTATAATCCAAGCTGACTGTAGCTGAAATTGGTGTCCCTTAGCTGCTTGATTAGTTAGATAAATTCGGCATGCTTGTGTCTGGGATCCATGGTAATGGAGTTACGTTGCTATGCTATGAAATGTACAGGAAGGTCCAGCACTTCAGGAAGGATATGATTTCCAGGGCTAATGAAACTTGGTAGTGCAGACAAGAGGGAATGCTTGGAGGAATGAACAAAAGCAATCCCTGGAACAGTGACAGGGGATTGCACAAGTCAGTGGGTACAGGAAAGGGTTTACCCTAGGAGGGTTGCAACAACAACCTCAAAGATCACTTAAAAGTGGGGTTGTGGAGGAAAAGTATCACAGTTCTGTTCCTGTCATCCGGAGGAAAGCCTGCATGGCAACATTTTTACAGGTATTTGTGTGGAGGATGCATTAACCCCCAAAACCAGAGCAGATTGCTACAAATGATCTTTCTCAGACTTCCAATAGACCTAAGTATTACCTCTGGCCATTCTGGCAAGAGATTTTTTTTGCCCTGGCAAAACAAGCAAAAGTCTCCTCAAACCTGTTGGTTTAGTGAATGCAGAAGACTCCTCCTGTGTTCATGACCTGGGAGACTGGTAAGTCTGTACTGATATTTCCCTGGCATTCTGGTAGTATCAGTAATTGAATTGGTTGCTGCCACCAGCATCTCAAGGACAGAAAACGAGAGGGGGGAGAAAGAAGGGGAGGGAGAAAGGGAGGGAAGGAAGGAAGGGAGGGAAGGAAGAAGGAAGGATTCCAGGAAGGAAGGAAGGATTCCAGGAAGGAAGGATTCCAGGAAGGAAGGATTCCAGGAAGGAAGG
>JAOTQP010000001.1:63430015-63449746 GCA_026413545.1 Cichladusa arquata | reverse complement strand
CTTCCTTCGGGGCTTTGCGGCCCTCGATAGAATCGGCGATGGCGACGGCGGCGCTGCGGTAGACGTTGGCGAAGGCTTCGATGAAGCCTTCCGGGTGAGCGAAGGGCGTGCGCGTGGCTCCGGCGGCGGCGGCGCTGACATCAACATGGCCGACGCTTTTCCCCTGTGCGGTGTGCGAGCAGCAATGAACTGTGGGGGATATTTATTCAAGTTGGGAGAAGTGACAGCAACTCCAAGGAGAGTTCGCCTTGGAAGGGGCGAGCCGGGGGAAGGACCCACTTCAGCCCGGAGAGCCCCGGACTCGGAAGGGGACGGCACTTCCCTGGCCCCGCCGCGGCGGGGGGGACGCACCGCGCGGGGGAAGGGGGCGGTGGGTCCACATGACACAGGACCGTGAACCTGTTGGAGGTCGCTTCTCAGCGCAGTTGGCTTCCATCTGAGCAGGGCTCTGGGAGGGTGATGTAAATAGCTCTAAGGTTTGGGCACCAGCGTCCTCAAAGAAATTTGTCCCGTGGAACAAAGCAAAAACGCTCGTTTGGTAAATGGGGAGTTCTGAGGATTAAGTGCATAATTTCAGGCGTTTTGGAGTAACATCAAATACTGCTAACTTCTGAGGTATTGTGTTTAGTAGTGAGCTGCATGCAGCAGGCAAGGCTCTTTGTAGCTTAACAGGAAGGCAAAACTCATATCTGCAGAATAAATCTTCTCATGTTTCTCTTTGCAGGCTGGCTGGAAGGAAAACCATGCTACATTTATGAATGAGCTGAAAAATCTTCAAGCTGAAGGACTTACGACTCTTGGCCAGTCCCTAAGGACAGCTTTTGATTTATTAAACTTAAATAGATTAGTAACTGGCATAGACAACTATGGGCAGGTAGGTTGACTGTTACTAGGTGGGAAAAATCTTAAAACACAAACTTCCCAGAGACAGCAGTTAGCTAGTTGTCCAAAGTGGCATCTTCATGGAATATTCAATAGGGGGGCTTCTTCAAAAGTAAGCAGAGCTCAGCTAGCTTGAATACAGTCAGTGAGTATGTTTGATACCAAACTTACTTTTTTCATTTTTTAATTTCAGTAATTTCTCAGTTTTTAAGTTGTGATGTGGCCTGCAAGTTGACCTTTTCAGTTCAAATTTTTCTATATTTGGTCAAGTCTGTGTTCAGTACCTTAGCTGGTGAGCCTGATAGGGTTATGAAAACTTTGCTTTCTCTATACAGTGCTGAACAGTTTGGGAGATGAACCATTTTTCTAACATCACTGCATGTCCAAAAGTACTG
Organism: Cichladusa arquata; assembly: GCA_026413545.1. Taxonomy (NCBI): domain Eukaryota; kingdom Metazoa; phylum Chordata; class Aves; order Passeriformes; family Muscicapidae; genus Cichladusa; species Cichladusa arquata. The sequence continues at coordinate 63,448,469 of JAOTQP010000001.1, read as the reverse complement.
AAAGGAGCACAACTTTTTCGAAACACTTCTTTTCCATTGAGTTTACCACCACAACATTTCTCAGCATACATGTATTTTTATGAAACTGCCTGTTGTATCTGAGCCTTGAGAAGCTGTGCTTTTTTTAATCTCTCTATTGCAACTATCCCTTTAAAACAAGAGGTTTTTTTGGTGTGGGCTAGCACTTTCATGCTCATTAGTATGAGCTGCTAAAATACAGATGTTGTATATTCAACATGTGCATTAGGACTCAGAGTTCTTTCTGGTGCTGACTCAAAGCCTGGATTTGTTTCACTTGAAGGATGCTACTAGTGTTGGGCAAAGTATACCATGCACTTTTCATGTGGGGCATGCTATCTTGAATCTACCCTTTTTCTCTGTTATTCTCGTGTAATTCTGTGTCCACTCTGAGGATTATGGTTATGAACATAAGTCCCCCTTCTTCCTCTTCTTCCTCTTCTTCCCCCTCTCTTTCCAATCTAAGCAGAGTTTGTGATAACATGCCGTGTTTGTTTGTGAAGGAAATTTGTCATGCTGCATTATATGGCTTCTCCATGAGATGATCAAATGAGCCTAAACATTTTTAAAATGCCTGTTTAGTGATGAAACTTTAAAAATTTAAAGTGCTAGTTCCACACACCTATGGCCATCTGCTGTCCTTATACATCTGTGTGCAATTTCCCCATTTTTTTGGTGCTTTTGTTTAGTTACAGGAGCTATATGAATCTCTCTTGAACACTTAACCCCTGTAGACCCATACACAAAATACTTGCTCTTTCCCATTTCTGCTGATAATTATTCTAGTTAAACCCATGCCAAATAATTTGCTCTTAGTGAACCAGCTGTGCTCAGCTACTCAAGTGGACAGTTGAGTTGTCATGGCTGTTTTGACTCACTAGTAGTGTTCATTACTGCAATAGCTGCTATTTTGCCTGTGAAACAATGACTTTGTCTGATCTGTTCTGCTTGTAAGTCTCTCTGGGACTGGACCCACCCTTATGCACGTTTTTGCTCCATTACACATGTGGAGCTGGCTGTTGAAGAGGTATTCACATGTACAGTCAGGTGACTGAATAGAAATTCTAACTCTTTTTAGTGTCTGTAAAAATAGATGGACATACTGCAAGTGGCAGATCATCTGCTGCTGAAGTCAAAGGTTCCCATTTGGCTACTCTAACCAAAATAGCAATTAAAAAAAAAAAATCAAAATCCACAACGCTTAGCTGATCCTTCAGTATTTGCAGGATGAGATCTAGGGCAGCTAATTGTCCTCAACTTCACATTGGTCTTTAAAACTGTCTTGATAGATACCCTGTCATCTTCCTGTTGTTCTTGACTACCGCCTAAAACTTGGTCCAGACAAATGGGTGTTTAACATTCACAGTATGAGAAACTTAAAAGGCCAGGAAAATAAAAGAGTGCTCAATTGCATTTGAAATAGTTTTCACTCAGAGCATAAATTGCTCATTAACTTTTTTTAAAGCAGCTACAAATAGGACTATAAAACTGTAGCTAACTGAAATTTAGCAGGCAGATATTTGAAGACTGAGTATGTCAGAGTAAGAAGATAATTTTACAAAAAAAAGAGCAACATATACACCATCTTAGGAGTGGTATTATGTGACGTAATAAAATCCAAACTTTTATTAAGCTTCTGTGGGAAATTTCTCTGGCTAAAAATCTTTTGACTCTCATGCTTGTATTTTGGTGTATTGACAAACTTCTGAGATATTTGCCGAGAGCCACTTGTTACACAAAAATGAATTGTAAACCAGACTTTTGTTACACATGCAAATGACATGATACAAGCCTGATGGGATTGTCTGGTTATGTCTCCACTAGTGTGATATCTTGTACCCCTGCTGAGTGTGAACTGTTTGTTTAAATGGCAGAGTGACTCACCATATTCGATTTCTTGAAGTTGACCAGAGTTCTCCATCAGCTGACCTTCTGAACAAGAATGATGGCTGAATGGTCATTCTGGAGTTGGGGAAAATCTGCTTCATATTTTCTTGCAACTTTAATGTTTGGATTTTTATTATGGGTTTATCATATGCTCTTTAAGCAAATAAGTACTGGCTTAGTTACTCATAAAGATTGAGTTACCATGTCATCAGCTGATCACAGGATCTCAAGTTTAGATCTTAAAGGACACTGTCAACACACTTAGATTGTCAAAAGCGTGGAAGATTTTTTCATAAGCTGTCTCTGATATCTATGGTATGGCTTTGTAAATATTTTGTCATACTGAGGAGTTGCTAAATCCAATTGCTTTGGAGTGTTTTGTAAAGAAAAAATGGTTTTGAAAAGTACACATTTTAAGGCGGCTGTTCCTTTAACTTTGGCAATGTTTTCAGATTGATAATTTCTGTATTATACTGCTTGGATCCAGTAATAGTTTTCCCCCCCTTAGTATGCTTTGTGATGATTATGATAGCAGAAGAATGAACCTTCAAATAGGGTGTCAGCTTTTAGCGTTCACTAAAAATAGTGATCCTTTTCACCTTCTGCATTTTTATGTGGAACTTAGGAAGAAATCACTTAAAACACACTAAGTTCAGTAAGAGTTTACTGTCACAACACAAAATGTTGTACTTCATTAGCCCAGTTTACACTTAGGTAATTGGCTTATTTTCTCCAGTTCAGTTTTTCCATTATTTGAGGTAGTCTTAAATACCGAGTCTTTTACTAGCAGGTTTTTTGTCCTCTTGAAATACTTTCTTAGGTCTTTTAACTGTGGCTTGTTCAGCAGGACATGAATAGTCACAATTTAACCAAATAGTTTTGAGTGTATCAAATGTGCAGCTTGTTGTAATTGATAGAAGGGTTAAATACTGATAGATGTTTCTGTGGAAACAGAAAATATTCAAAATGTAGCAGCTGTTATGATAGATGAAATTGTAAACAAATGGTTGAAATGAACCATCAACTTCAGTTACTTGCAGTTTGTAGTGAGATTTCTAAGACTAAGCGCTGAATCTGAGGTAGGTCAAATATGTATCAATGATGTTTTGATACTTACGGGCAAAGGACCAAGGTAGCTGTAACGAAACCGGAATCTGATGGATGTTTGAAATTGCCAAGACTGATTCACTGAGCCCCCGTGTGTTTCACTTTGCCTGTTATTTGCAAAATGATGAGTCTTACTGTTTTTTCAGCAGTATTGCATAGAATAAGGTTTGAGAGGAAAAAATACACTTAACTGAAGGGATTTCAAAGTGGCTGAGTTGATATTTCAAAGTATTGCAATTTTTTCAGGTGAAGTTGCTTTAATACTGCATATAGAAAGTGCTTTTCAACAATATAAGCTCTTAATGAGTTTTTAAAAATCTCACTAGAGTATCTTGCACATTTTTCATACTACTGCTATGAGATGAGTTTGACTTTTAAATGAATCTAATGTAACAAAAGCACATGCTAACTTTGTTGCCCTGAAACAGAAAACTCAACTAAAATGTATCTATTAGAATAGGTGTTTCTCGTTCAAAATGATGAATAAGATACTGCCTGGATTTAGATTAGCACAAGAAACACTGGGTAATTTACCAGGCTGTGCACAGTCTTGGTGAAAGCCTTTTATTCTGTAGTGTGTTTCACATATGAAGAGAAGCATAACTAAGATTTTTAGAGGAAAAACTAAGAACCCAATGGAATTCAACTGCTAAAGAATATTTTGGAAACTTAAAAATGCGCTCAGAGCTGGAAGTTGGAAGGCATTCTGCACATGATGGCATTGTTTTTAAATAATTTAACTTTTTTCCAAGTGTCTTGCTCATGCCATGTGTGACCATCAAACAACACAATCTTAGGTTAGCTGCTACTTTATATTTCTCTCTGAGTATATGTTTAGACCAATTTATAGCTACAGTAGCAGCATTGCTGATGTGTTCCCACAGTGGAACTTGGCATTGGTCTGTAGAGTTCAGGGTGCTTTGCTATAATGGCTTAAATACCTTAAATACTGTAGTATTCCAACTACAGGTAAACAGCATGCCTAGGAGATAATGTCTAATCATACTTGTAGGCACAAGACAGCTTTAAGTCACACATTCTAGGCTGATTGCTTGCTTATATGTTTGTCTAGGATCTCCTGAGCTTACAAAACCACAACAATCACACGTGAAATACTGTTCCCCTAACATGAATTGCATTATGATTTTGCAGTGATCTTTTTTCTTTAAATTGTTGAGCAGTTTTATTTTCCCAAGAGGCATTTGAGGATTGTTACTGGATTTGGTTGCTCTCAAAAGTCAAAATCCTTTGAAGTATGGCTTTTGTCTTGGTATTTTGGGATCATAACACACTGCACTGAAATGGCCTGTGCTGCATGTGCCTCCAAATTTGGAACCAAAGTTTAGGTTAGCATTTCCTGCTTTGTCATGCTGGCACAGTTGCACATTCAGTTTGCTTCTTGTGTTGGTAGAGGCAGAGATTTGCACTTCTAGAGTAGCTCTCCTGGTCTCTTTTTTTTTTTTTTTTTTGCCCCACCTTCCCCAAAAAAACCAAATGGGGGCATTTCAGACAGTAGTAAACAACATCACAACAACAAGTGTAAGTGTAATAATGGCAGAAATATGAGAGACTATCTGTTTTCTGTGGAATAGCAATGGATTTAACATGAACCTGTATGCCTGCTGATCTCAAAGATCTGTATGTGAAGTGCTGGTAGAAATCAATCATTCTCCTCTGCTATGTGATGAAATTAAGCATATTGATTTGAACTTACACCTTTTAGACCATAACTTTTAAACGTGCCATCTTTGAAATTTTTAGTTTTGTTTTAGAACACCCTCTAGTGAGAGCTGCAGCAGGCATTGTTAAAGTGTTTTTTTACATAGTGAGGTGGAACTGCTTGCCCTTTAGCCCTCCCAGCACAACGAAGTTCAGCAAAAGTCTTAAATGTTTTTAAAATCACTTGTCCAGTTCCAACCCGGTATGTTTGTAAAGAATTTGAAACAACCATACATGAAGTACTTTATTTTTTCCAATGAAAACAATCTCATCAATCTGTTCCAGTAACAGAAAGAAGATACTTCAAGCAAATTTGATTTGGAAGAGGCAGTGCCATAACATGTTCGTTCATAAATTATCTACATTTTGTCCAGCTACATTGAACAAACACAGAATATGCCATTAGGCTCATGTAGGACACTGGTAGTTTTCTGATGCTCAGTGTACAGAACGAGTGAAAAGTGGCCATCTCTCTTGCAACAGTTCTCCCCTCCCAGCTTTGAATCCCAAAAAGCCAACTTGATTGTATGCATCTGTCTGCAAGGTATACTCAGCCTAGACCTCAGCTCTGGAACTTGTGGCCTCTCATGGGTTCACAGTTGCATTAACCTTGCTTCAAGTTGTGTGACTTTGTGTAGTAAAATAAATCAGTGATTGATCGGTGAGATTAATCAACTGGACTGAACTGTAGTGGCTCAAAATTGGCTTAAAACACCTAAGTTGCTCCTGCTATTGTGGTAATAAACTCCAGGAAGGAATTGTGGGGGCATCTTCGAGAAGTTATTCTGAAGAATTGCTGTGTTCACAGGTCAAGCTACTTTTAGTCTGCTTGCCAGTTCTCTGCATTATTTACCCCCTAAAATGGGTGGGAGATTTTTGTGTACAAATATGTCCTTTCTCCTTGGTGGTTAGGTTTTTTTTCCTCTACTTAGCCTGCTGGGAACTGTAGGACTTGTTACCCTTCTCCAGCATATGGAGAACAGAGGCCTGGCTTAGCACTGTGAATTGCACTGACTGAGCCAGAACCAGCTATGTAAAGTCACTGCTGTGAAGCAGAAAGGCTGCTGTAATTAGGGACTTGATCCAGGGCTTGGCAAGGTCAGTTATTTTTGGAATAAAACATTCAGAGATGTTTTTAGGAAATATAACCAGAATCATCTTAAACCGAGAGTCTTTGGAGCTGACTTTATAGTTATGATTAGTATGGATTGTGTTATTTTATTTTCCTAGGAAAAGTTTATGAAGGCTCAAATAGAACCTATTTTTAGCAGCTCGCATTTACGATGTTCACTCAAATAACTTTGAAAACTCCTGTAACTTATTGGCTGATTGTCCAGTTTCAGATGATTTCAGTAGCGATGCATTTATTAATCTGTAACTAAGTGATAAGGTATATCTTTTTATCTAAGTTATGATTTCCATTACCTTAAAAATAAGATACAAGTTGTGATTGCAGTTGATTTTGCTGCTTAGATGTAGTTCATTTAATTTAATTTAAGAAAAAGTTAAAGTTCTTCCCCTTCTGGGATTATATATCTGTCACATCAGTACTTAAATGTTTCAAATGTTAGTGGCCTTTTGTTCTTCATTTCAATGTGATTTGTCACTGTTTAGTTACTTGCTATTCATTACGTATAAAATCCCTGTTCTGTGCATATTTTACTTTAACTGTCACGTAATTGTGAAAGATTGAAGGACTGAATTGTTTTTGAAACTTACCAAGGACCTCATCTAAATTGGAACACTTGCAAGTTAATCAAGAAATTATCACTTATATAATGTGATATTTAAAACTCAATTAAATCTGTTCTTAAATGAAAGAAACAGGACAAACCTATATACTAACCTGTGATTTTTGAAACTCTGTGACTTACTGATGTTGGGACCTCTCTGATTTAGGCACATGAAGGCATGAAAGTATCTTCAGGTTTTACATTTGATGTCTTAGCAAATCTACTATGTATTCATCATTCCTTTATTGTTCAACATGAACAGTCTTAAACTGCTTCCTTAACACATGCCTTCTGTTGTCACATGTGTATTATTCAATATGGAGATTTTGTATTCCAAAATGGTCTGTTCTTGCATTGAAACTCATTTTCAGGCTGCTTTGAGTTGCCTTTTTTGTTTTCTTGCTGTTAGTTTTGGTTTTGTTCTTGGCACAAACTTTTTGAGAGAGTTCCAGAATGACTGAAGTTGCGCAATTAAATAATCTTTAAGCAGTTCATTCAGTGCCAGACTTGGGAACTCCAAATGTGTAAAATTGAGTGTCTATAAAAACGATACTAAGCACAGTGAATTTTCTCGTGCCGTGTTTCAGGATGGATGTGCAATGAAATCATTGCCTATAGAACACAAACTTGCAAGCTTTAGCAAAGCAGGCAGCTGATATGCTTAGATATATTTCCGTGACTTTGTTTTTGAAAATGGGTTTGATGTCTCTTGTGCAGTTCAGATAGCTGTTTTGTCTCTAGCATTTCTAATTAGAGAAGTGATGTCTGACTGGATCTTTGATTTTTGCTGTACAGCTTTGACTGGACATGGCTAGTTTAAGGTGACATGTTTGGAGGTTCAGTAGTCAATTGAAGTAATAGATGGCTATTTTGAAAAAGATTTTTGGAGATAATGCTTAGGTCCAAAATACCAAGCAGCAAATTACTTGCTTTCATCCCATTTATTTTCTTCAATACCTTAAATTTCTTTTTCGTAAATGGAACTTAGGTAGCCTGTGTTATGACATAATTGTTGTTTCAAGAATTCTCCCTTAGTTCTATAACTACTGTGCTGAGGACTTTGGTCTCTGGCTCAGCTTTAGAAAAAGTCTACCATTACAAATGTGTTCTGCTGTGAAAGCATTTTGCTGACTGATTTTGCTTTAAATTTCTTAAAGTCTATAACCTTATTTGTTCCCAGTTGCCTGAAATGCAGAAAGCTTCATACCACCAAACAGTGGTATGTACAAACACTCTTTGGAGAAATTATTTCATCTACTGCTAATCTGTAGTGCCAGTAAGGAATGAAACTGATACCATGTAACTGCCTTGTAATCCTACATAGGCATTCCAGTTAAGAAACTATGACTAGCCCATGTCTTGGGCATTGTAGTAACTCGTAGGTATTTGTTATGTAGTTAACTAAAAAATTGTCTAGAACATGGGAAATTAATTTGCCTACAATAACCTTGCTGTCTGTAGTCTGTGGAGGAGGATAGCTGAATTTAGGTTTTGTAATCTTGCCTCATGGCGGAAAGATATTTTTTGGTAGCAGTCCTTACTGTGAAATTGTTGCATTTTTTTTTTTTTTACTTTCAGAGTATGAAAGAGTGCAGGAGAAATCATTACTTCTTGAAAAGCATTTTCCATTTTTTTTTTTGGGTGGAGTGAGATATTGTGTTAACAGAAGCATGGGTTCGGACCTTGCTAAATGCTAGTGGGCCTTCTTAAAACTGTTTTTAAGGTCTTCTCTGAAAGACAAAATAATTTGAGAGAGAATACTGGGGGGTGGAGGGGAAGGTTAGCTTCAAAAGCAAAGGGAATGTGTCTGTAATACAGTTTAATGTTTGTGGCTGAGCCTTTCAAAGATGGGCAGTCTGCAGCAAAAAAAAGGAAGGAATGGAATGATAGTATGTGCTTCCATGGTATCTAGAAATCATGAACCAGAGGTTGGATTAAACATACATTAAGAAATTGGAGTTCAGTGATGGATTACTTCTTATTTGTACTTATACAAGAACATTTAGGGGTTTATAGATATGGTTTTAAAAAGGAGGTATTGACCTGTGCCTGTATGTTTTGAGGCAGTATGCGAATAGAGCATGCCTCTGGTTTGTCTTGTTACTCAAATCACCTCATATGATGGAAGATTTTATTAACTTGTGCCCCCTCTGCTGGCTGGTGTTCCAATTACAAAGTAAAATACAAGTTTACATAGGTGAGGTACTCTCTGACAGGCTATTTTGGCCAAATATCGTTTATAAGTGTTGCTTTTATGCAGCTGGAACTATGGCAGAACCTATGTGAGTTGTAATTTGGGAGAATTGCTGGTGTTGAGAGTTGGTGTTTTCATAGTACAGATACTGGATTGGGCTCAGTTAAGACTCTGTAAGCATTTGTCAAACCTGTTTCCTTCCCTCATCCCTCAGTTGAAGATATGTGATCTTTTTACTCACTCTGGGTGTGTATATTGTTCCACAGGAACTAGATCTTTACAGTTCTTGGGACCACACTTGGGTCTTCTAAAATCTGTTACTATCCCCTGCTTTTCTGATAGTAGTTGTTCTCTCCTTAAGATTTAGAGTTCTTTTCTTTTGGTTATAGTGAGGCGATCTCTCAAATTTTCTTTAACAAGTGATGAATTTTCCTGTGTTCTTTCTGAAACCTATACTTTGGTGAGGTAGTATTCCCGACTGCCTGCCATGAATGAAAGGCAGAGCACAAGTTCTCCCATCTTGGGTACTGCAGGGAGAGCTAAAAGATTTCTGTATTATGACAGAGGATGCTTGTCCATACTGCAGGTGTGTGTGGACTAGCTCTAATAGTAAGAATCATCCTACTGTCCTGCAGCCCTTTCAGAAAAACCCTGGGCATTTTTTCTTGGAGATAGTGTAATTTATGGAACGGGGCTTTCATTAGGTTGTTTCATAAGATTGCTCTTTGTGACTGGTGGTATTTCCTTTGTCATTAATTGGGCATCAAGGGAAATTACTGGTTTGTATTAGAATTTCTTTTATGGCTTGAAATCTTAATATATTTTGAAACACATGGAAAACTCTAACTGGTTGGTGTAACTCTCATTGAACTTTCTTCTGTGACTACTGAAAGTGATCTGATTTGTACATCTGCTGTACAAATATCTGGTCTTCTCCTACTAAGATAAAACTGCCACCACTGCAAAACTGTATTATATATTGAATAACCAACAGCATCAAGGGAACATATTGAAATCTTTATGGACAGCAAGACAGATGAGTTAGCAACTTTGTGTGTGAAGTCCATCTTGTCAGATCTTAAGCCTGTACAGAATTTCTTCAGCTCTTCTCAGGCTGAAAGCACAGACACTTCTGACACTGAGGTGCTTCCACTTCAAGGAATCCATTTCAGTTCTAAAACAGACATGGTAAATAAATACAATTGCAAAGTTATTTTTATCGTGCAGGTTTGGTCACTTAGATAACACTGTGACTGAATTTAGAGGTGCTGTATTTTTCAGTCTGGCCGCAGAATGATGATGCTCCTTTGGCATATCCTGGGAGAAGTCAGATTTATCAAAGCAAATGTTGTAGTAGAATTGGACTGCCCTTTTTGCACTCCTCATCCCCAGAATATTTTTTCCTTGTGTTCTGATAGATCAAAGTTTTACAGTGTTTGCGCTAGATATTAATTAGGTTATAGAGAAGCTTCATCTGGGAAGACTTCCATTTAAAGACATTTTGCTGCTTATTGAGTAATAGGGAAGAATTTACTGATCTACCAAAGTTGAAAGCATGTTCATTCCCTATTACTGTAGTGCATTACATGTATGTGCATGGTTATGGTGTGTGTCTACATACATTTCAAAATCCTTAAAGGCAAAGTAATTTTTGTAGAGTTTAATTGCCAGGTATAAATTGGCTAAAATAGTGTTGTGTATTCAGCTGTGTTTGTGACTTGGGAAACAATTGTGCAAAAGCATAAAATACAGTTGGTTCTGTAGGACTTGCCAACTACATTGACTAATTCTGTGGGGAGAAGAGAAAATGGCCAAAGCTGCACACAAGATGCTGCAGTTCTTCTGTAACTGATGATCAGAACAGTTGTTAAATACCTTTGAGTACTTGACTGATGGTGTTCTGCCTTGAGCAAATGAAAGTTTCTGAGAAGCAAAAAGTGAAAACCATTATGGATTTGGACCATCTCTTTTACTTTGAAATTCAAGCTCAGTGTTTGGATTTTCTTTTTAAAGCTGTTTATCAGTTTTAAAATAGCTTTAAAGCTAATAGTTTTGTCATTCTGACTTTTAGATTTCATTTTAAGCTGTTGTTTTTGAACAATGGTTGCTCACAGATTCTCATGAGCATTTCTGAGACTCTTGACCTTCTAAATGATAAAAAAACCCAAGACTGAATCCAAAAATTGATACTGCAGTTTTGTATTTCCTGGTCAGATATCTAAATTTACTGAGAGCTAGAGTTTATACTTCTGAAAATTAAAAGGCTCTGCTGAGATAATATAATGGCTGATGTGCAATACAGCTTGCAGAGTTTTCTGATTTACTGAGATGAAAGTATAGCTTTTAGACATTTGTTGCAATCTCAAAATGCATTTTTTCCAGTTCTTAGTGATATGTTCTATTAAAAAAATCTGCACTTCAGTTCATGTATGTTTTCAGCTTCCAGCATTTCTAGGGCATGAAGTTTCTGTATTACTAAAAACTTATTTTTTGTAGCAGTTGCTTGTTGTGTTTTTTTTAGTCTCTGATTTGGTGTGTTTTGTTTGCATTTCTACTTCATCAATTTCTTCAGTTTTGCAACATTTCTGTCTCTGAAATTGATACTTAAGTGTGTGTTTTGAGATAACAGTAGTCTTCAATTTATCTTCTCTTTCTGCATTTATAGTATTGTATACTTGGATAGGTGAAGATCACAGTAGCTCTTGAGCTGCTTTACCTGTACACTTGGAAGAAAGAAAAAAATAATGTGTATTAATTGGTCACACTGAAATTTGACGTAAAGCTTACTTGCCAGTGGGAGTGAATTCTTAGTTGTGAGAGCCTTAACTAGGCAATAATGTCTTGAAAATTTGATACACTCCTGGCTTGATGTGAGGCTCCCTCTAAGAGCATCATGCAAGCTGGGATGGCATGGGATGCCTCCTCCTGTGGCCCATTATGAGTGGTGTGGAGCTCAGTGTGCTCTGTATTTGTGTGTTATTTGAGCACAGAGCAACTTCTGTTGGAGACCAAGGGAAAGGCAACCAATGCAGCTTAGTTGCTTTGTGTTTTGGAGCAGTCATGATGCTGTCAAATTGTTCAAATGGAAGTGTTGTGTAATACTAGTTAGTGTTAAGGCTTCGAATCTCTTTCTTGTTCCTTTTTAACCAAGCAAGCTTTCCCTGGTGTTGATTCTGAGTTTTAAGTAACTTTGTTTGCAAAATAGGTCTGTGGGGTTTTTTGCTGTCTTGGTGAACATCTGTCCTTGAGAATGTAGATTGCAGGTGAATGAAAAAATCCTCCTCGTACCTTGTTGCAGGGTGGTCAGCCATTAAAACCATAGGTTCTTTTTTCACCACTGCTACAAACTTTCAGAAGGAAAAGCAGTCTGTTGAAAAGAATTTGCTTCTGAAATAAGTAAAACCTCATGCTGGTTAGCTAGTTATCAGGGTAAGTTGTAAGCAGATTTATTATTTATACCTTGTTATCCTGACATGCTTTCCCCAGTGCATGGCAGCATACCTGTAAGCTGCCAAAGAGCTGTAGTGTACACTGTCGCTCACTGTTCCTCTGCATATCCAAAATAATTGGGCTGGATTGAATTACCTATGAATTTACAGTCAATGGTGTTACTATGTATTTTGAAGAATGATATTTCCAAGATGTGTAAGCACTAAGTGTTTTTTTCAAAGTATATTTCTAGGAGAAGAGAAATAGAAAGTAATTTGTTTACTGTAGAATTAGGTTAATTAGATAGAAATAAATTTCTCAACCAATTGTTGACAAAGGTGCTGCAGTTTAGTTAAATTCCAGAAGACTTACCAATTCTTTGATTTTTATGATGTCTGACTACTGAGAGCTTACATAAATAAGAGGGGGTTTTCTTAGAGGAATACTTGACTTAATACTGGTTTTGAATGCCTTTATATAACTAAGGTGAGTAGCAGGGTCAGAAGAGTCACTAGTGGTCTTTAAAAATTAATGACATGGAAATTTTTAGTTAAAAATAGTAGATCTCAGTTATAGGCATTTTTACTGAAATTCTTCATGATACATTTTAATTATCTTTCTGAAAAGAAGTTGATTCTTTGTGTGTTAGTGACTGTCCTTTGTATATGTAAAATGCTTGTGAGATTGTAAATAGTAGACTGAGGATGAAGACATTTCTCCCTCAGACATGTTTTGTGGGGAACTCAAGCATAGCAGTTCCTGTTTCCTTCTTATAATTTCATAATCATTCTAAGACCAAACTATTTAAGGCTTAAACTTTAGGTGGGAAAAAATTGAGACAAATTATAGTTAAGGAATAAAAAAAGTTTTTAAAGATGAGGGCATCCAGATAAAAGGTGTTGTCAGAGATGAAAATTTTAATACTTGTATTTGAAATGGCACCAGAATATTAACTTAGCCTTGCTTTTGATATTGTAAATCTATTATTTTTATCAGTTGTAAATTTATTTTTTACAGTAATTTACAGCAGTAGAGTTCAAGTAATTTTATGGTCAATATTCATGAGAAATATCTAGTTATTAACCCTGCTTTCTGTATTATTTCAATGCAATGTAATTAGCTTCCTGCTGATGTTTTGCAGTTGTGGTAAACTTTTAGTTGGCAGAAAAACATATTGTAACTATTAAGAATTAAATAAGGCTAAATATTCTTAGGAAATTATTTTGATTAAAATTGAGTGTTTTGAGAGGCCTTAAATTCTTTTGAATAACTTTTAAAATTAGGTTATGAAGTAGCTTGGCTTTCATGGAGAGATTGATCTTTGTTTTAATTTGTTTTTTGCTTTTTTATAGTGACCTCAAGTTTCTGCTACAGCTAGGCTAGCTGCCTGTTTTGCTGGGATCCTAGAATATCTTGTCTTGTATATGTTTCTATCTTAAATTTTCTCTATGTATCATCTGTTTTTCAAGTATTTGCTTCTCAAGTAGATTTTGCATGCATGTTGAACTTTGGTCAGAATGGAACAGGTGCTATTTATATCAGTCTTAATACATAGAGTATTAGTTCCTAACCCAGAGGTCATGATCACAAGATACTGTGCAAATGCTTTACTTGGACACACAGTAATTAAATCACATGAAATCAGCCCTGGAATAGGGGGAATTGGAAGTACCTTTTGAGGAGATGATTGCTTCTCTAAACAGCTGCTAGTTTGTCAGAATACTTCAGCAAGCATTATTCTTGAAGTCCTGTGTTAACCACTTTTGCTGTTTCTGTATGCATTCATTGAATACAGCCATGCTAAGTGTCTCACTTTCCATGGTCTGACTGTAAAAAGGCTCAGAAACCCATTGTGCTGTACTATGCGGTACAAGAGAATAAATACCTCAAGCTTTGTTGTTTTGTTAGTGGATATCAGTGGCTATTTAATGACTGAACAGAGTTTGTTACATCATTTTGAGTAAAACTGTTTTTTTTCCCTTAGGGACGAAACCCTTTTTTTCTGGAGCCAGCAATAATTATAACAGTTACTGATGGAAGTAAGTTAACTACTGCCAGTGGGATACAGGAAGAGGTAAGATCTAACCTCTGGTTACAGGGATGTGTATTAAATATTGTTTAAACATTGATACTGTTTACAATAGGAGTATAAGTGACTCCTCAGAAGAATGCTCATTTTTAGCTTAAACTTGCTTATGTCTTGATTTTAATTTCAAGTAGTTTTATGCAGTAGCACTGCAAAAAAACCAAATAACTAACTTTTTCCTTCATGTAAAGGAAACTTGTCATACAATTGTTGGTCTGTTGAGTAGAATGAGTTCTTTCTGTCTAGGGAGTTCATGGCTTTTCAAATATGTTAGCAGAGGAAATTGATTTCTATAAAGCATGTTTTTAATTGGTCTTGATCTAAGTTTTTTGTACAGATCCCAGTTAATGCAGTGCATTCCCAAAGGATCTGGCCACTAGGGAGTATGTAAAACATTTACTACTCACACTGAGTTCTTAAAAAATTGTAATCAATTCAGTAGTCTTTATAATTTGAGATAAGAACTGAAGAAATAGATTCCAAGTTCAATCTGCAGAGCAGTTTAAATTTGAGATCTCTGTATGCTGGAGTACCCATTCAGATGTCTGGCAAACTGGAGGTATAGCAAATGCTGAGGCACTGTACTATTTTAACTTACTGGCCATTTTAAATTCTTCCCTTAAGAAGATGGAAGTGGTTGCAAGGGGTAGGATTGGTCTGGCCAGCTCAGTGCCCGTTCCATGCAAAAAAACCCTAAAAACAACCAAAACAAACTATGACAAATCCCTAAGCTCATTCCCTTTTCAGGAAAAGGTTAATATCCAAAGGTCCATTTCAAAACTTAAGAGTAGAAGTCAGACTTTTGCCTGTGCTGCACCCCATTTGACTGTACAGATTAATGTGTACTTTGCTGTTTATTAGTTACTCAGATTTCTGCTAATAATGTTTTATATTGCATTCTTACAGCACTTACAGAATTTGTCTGTATGGAAAGTGGTATTTAAGTGGTTTTTGTAATATATCTGACTTGAAGAGAGTTGAATGATCACATAATTCTGTGTGGACTCCTAACAAGCATAGCTAGTAACTGAAAGGGAATTCCTGGATCCATGGTAACAAGTAGGTTATCTGTATGAAACCTCACTTCCATCATACTTTTTTTACCCAATAAGCTATTTTCAGATTAATTCTGTGATTGAATATGCGCAGTCCAAAATACTGAGTAGACTAGAGTAGTGTGACACTTGAGTCTTCTGCAACATACAGTGCTGCTAGCAGCAGAATACTGTTTTGGGTAATCTCTTAGCTGTGTAAGTCCTTAGGAGAAGAATCTGTCTGATGATAAAATCTGGCACTGACATACTGGACTGAAGAACACCAAGGTACTCAGGGGGTGAAACTAATAACCTGTGGGTAGAGGCTGAGAACTGGGTTTCTTCAGTCTTCAGAAGAGAAGACTGGGGAATGCTTTACTACCCTTTGCAACAGCTGAATGGGACAGGGAGCTTGTCTTTTCCTGGAGCTACCCAGGGCTGAGATGAGAGGCAACAGCTGCAAGTTGTCCCAAGGGAAATCGTGATTGGATATCAAGAAAATTTTTAACTGTATGGGTGGTCAAACACTAGGCATGTTGTCCAGTGATTGTGGGGATGGTAAAAGCTGCATTGGACAAGGTCTTGAGAAGTCAAAAGCCTCTGGACTATATAGCTGTCATGTGTTTCCTTCTAGTGTATGTGGTGCTATGGTTCTGTGTTACATTTCCTTTCACCTTTGATACTCAGGATGTTTTAGGTAAGAAAGCTGCATTAGTAGTTAAGCTCTTCCTCTTATAACAAGAATCAGGACTTCTATAGTGAGCCAGTTCCTTTTCCTTTTAATGTGGATACAACTTCATCTTAGTCTTCATAAAAAGATACTTTCCTAGAGTCAGGCAACCATTTGCTCATACATTGACATCCTTAAATTGTTCTAACTTCGGTTGAGAAAAAGGGTTTTTTGATGACTACATTTATCTACTAAATTTAGACTTGGCTCATGGGAAGTGCTGACTGATAAGTGTATGCTACACGCAGAGTTTGTCATGATCATGTCAGATCAGGCCCAATGTTACAATTTTATGATTATTAAATTACATTCTAGAAATGCAGAATTTGCTCTAATAATAGTTAATTAATGTGGGGGTTTTTGTTATAAATAAGCCAATGTAAAGGTGTTCCATTCCTTCAGAAGACAAAGTGACCACTGTTTTTCCTGTAAGACAAAATACAAGTTTGAATGCTTTTCCATATATGTGTACTGGGTATATGTTTCATACCCAGCAAGGGATGTGATTTTTTTTCCCTTTTTTATAGGTGTACTGATAGGAACATTCTTAACACTATCAAAGAAGAGGAACAAAGCATCGAAGGGTGCTACTGTCTTTCAGGGATGATCTTTTGTTGTTGTTAGTGTGTGTCCTATTGATCAGAATTTTTCTTGGTCTACCCTGAGTGTCTTTTACAGTTACCTCTCAGGTTGGACATGCAGAAATGAACTAGAATTAGTACAGGAACACCACCCTGGAGATATGGAAGCTCATTGCTCCTCTTTGCTTTACTAACAAAGCTTTTTCAGACGTTTTCAAATGTCTGTTCTGTTCTTTGGATTTGACTTTGGGGAGGCTTTTCAGAGTTGGTGTTGGAAGTGATTATATCCCACTGGCTGTGACAACAGTGTTTTTACTTAGCATCGACTGAGGCAGAATATTTTTAGCTCTTTTAAGACATATGTACAAGAGAACCAACAATGTTGGGCTTTGGTGTTTTGTTAGGGTTTTTTTTTTTTTTTTGGAAAGCCTGTGAAGCCAGCCTGGAACCTGGAGGCAAGTTTTCTCAAAGCTTTGTCATTCAGATGAACATTTGCATTCTTACCAATGAAATCAGTTTATCACTATGGGAACACTGTCGTTTGCCTTAGTGTGAAGCAGTCAAGAGCCTGTGCCAGAGCTCTTGCTGAATTCTTCAGATGTCCTGTTCCTTTGTGGACCTTAAAATGGGTGTTGCAGATAGAGCCTTGCCCTTCACTGAGTGCTGCTTTGTCTCTCATGGGTGTTGTTACTCTGATGGAAAACAAAGTATTTTGCATATGCAATTTTCTCTACCTGCACAAGTCAGTAACTCTTTCAGTTTTGTTCCTTCTGGCATGTCTTTCTAATGCATCAGTGCCAATGCACTGAAAAGTGCCAGCATCAGTTCTATGTTCTTCATGCCTTGTTAACCAGACTCTTCCTTGGACTCACTAGTTCCAGTCAGAACTCGAGGAAGGATGGGCTCTTGCTATTGGCAAACCACCATTAATTAGTTGGTCTCATGTTAAGTGTTCCTTATGGAGTTGCTTTTGCTTCTGGCCTGATCCCTCAAATTCAGCCTTAGCCCTATTTTCATCTTATTTTAAAGAAATATTTAAATGCTTGAAGGGATTTCTTATTCCTCTTCATATTATGAAATAGCATATTTTTCCAGCTTTACAACTGCTCAGCTATGCTCCCTTGCTGTCCCTCTACATACCCTCTAAGTAGCATTATACAAGCAAAAAGCATGAGCAATGCTGCTTGGTATGAGAGACTCTTACAGGAGGAATCTGTGATTTTCCTGAGACTTCATCCCACAGCTGTTTGACATTGTCAGATTGATCCTTCCCAGAGCTGATCACCTTGCATTGCACTTGTAACAACTGTGACAAGTGTCACAGCAAGGTTCTGCTGGTTCTGCTTACTGTCAAGAAAAATCAGGAACTCTAAATGCTCTATTGTATTTTTTATCATAGTTAGTTAAAATTTTTTATTTCTAAAGAAATGCTACCAGAAATACGTGGCAAATATCATTACATGTATGTTTCTGTTCTTTTTTGTCCTTATTATTCCTGTTAGCTGCAGTTTTTGGGCTCACAGCACTTGACACTGAGCTACAGAGCTCTTGATGTGTGAATGCTTGATGTGTAACTATCAGTTCAGTGAGTACTTGGTGATGACTAATGCTGGCTTTGGAGTGGCCAAGTATATCATGACAGTGACATGGTGTGTTAGTTGACCTTGATGTCTTTGGGATCTCCCATGGAAGAACAATTTGTCTTTCTATGTGTTATAACTGCATAGGATAGGATGGGAAAGATGGGAAAACATAATGTTGTTGATAACTCTAAGTAGAGTTCCTCAGTCTATCAAGAGCTGATATTCTCAGCTGGGCTTGAATAGTTACCTGTCCTTAGTCCATTAAGGATGAAAGGCTGCATTTGCTTGTAATGTGAGATGTCGAGGTTTTTTTGTTTTGTGGTTTTTTTTTTTTTTTTTTTTTTTTGAGTACC
>JAOTQP010000001.1:63408384-63421790 GCA_026413545.1 Cichladusa arquata | reverse complement strand
ATGCCTTTCATTTTGTTGCTTTGCTTTTTTTCTATCCATTAGATGACTTGTTTAAAGTACACAAGGCAAAGCCTACGTTGAAATGGCGTCAGTCATTTGAAAGCTATTTGAAGACAATGCCTCCATATTATCTTGGGGTAAGGTGCCTGCGTTAATTTCTGGGTTATAGTTGTCTTCCACTATGGATGTAGTCTTTTTGTTAAGTAGAATATGTATTAATTTGAGAGAATAGTTAAATTTCATACATAATCATAGTGTTCTCACTGTGGAGGGCTTGAGACCTGAATGCTATGAAATTTTCTTAATTTTGTAATACACTGGGATTTGTGTATAAATGATATTTTTAACTGATTCTGTATAAATTGAACTATTTTAAAGCAACAAAGAGTGCTGCCCTAGTAGTCTTTTTTTTTGTTGTTGTTCTTTTTGAACTTTCAGAACCTCAGATTCTGTTTGAAATAGGTACAGTTAGTTGAAGGATGTATAAAATGAAATATGACCATGAATATATTCCATGTTTCAGCCTTTGAAGAAAGCTGTGAGAATGATGGGAGCACCCAACCTTATAGCTGACAATGTGGAATATGGACTTAGTTACAGTGTCATTTCATATCTCAAAAAATTGAGTCAGCAGGTAATGTTGAAGCAAAAGAGCAGTAAAAACTTACTCTAATAGCAGGATAATCTTAAAATACTCAAGTTCAGTGGCTTTGTAGGAAAAAGAGAGCAGAAAGATCAAGTTAATACTTTCCCATATGCAATTAGCAAAAAATAATTTTGATTTTTTTGAATTGAAGAAAAATATAGCATTTAAATACAGACTTTATAAACTGATCTATATAGAGACAGATACAAGTTGAGGTTTTTTCCTATTTAAGAAGCATTTTCACTTGTGCAGAGAGTAATGTACTTTTATCCAAAAAAACCTCATG
Source organism: Cichladusa arquata (assembly GCA_026413545.1). Lineage (NCBI taxonomy): Eukaryota > Metazoa > Chordata > Aves > Passeriformes > Muscicapidae > Cichladusa > Cichladusa arquata. The sequence continues at coordinate 63,420,858 of JAOTQP010000001.1, read as the reverse complement.
TTGTCTTTAAAGATGTTTTAGTATTTTTTCAGGAAATAGGAATTTGTGCTCCATGCATCAGAATCAAATTGTTCTTTCTTTGGCTTGTGGCATGAAGTGGAAAGTGTTCAGTAAATAAGATAACTGACATAACAGAATATCAAATAACAATACAGATGTAGAAATGACAAGTGACCGTGTGAAATTGCTGACCATGTTCAGAATAGTGCTTGAATCTTTGACTAGGCTCCTGCACCAGCTAAAGCATTTCTGCCCTGCTACCTCCACTTTTGAACTGTGCATGTTAAGCTTTGTGTTCTAGATTAAAAAAAGTAAACTTGAAACTTCAACAGACAGTACTTGTAATTTAGCTTGTGAGTTTTTATGGACCAGCTTTTTATTAAAATAGGAATATAAATGATTATTTGAGGAAGCAAATATCTTAAAGTCTAGAGCATATCCTCTTAAATCCTAGTCATATTGCTCACTAGTCTGTGAACTGATGTCTCAATCTAGACATCTTGGCCTGCTCTAGGATGTAATGACGCACACTGCAAATTGTACTTAAAGATTTTGTAACTTCTGAAAGGCCCTGCCAGTAAAGACTCAGCATTCTCAATGAATATTCAAATTTTTGGGTACTCTATAAATTTGTGAAATTACAGAACTGAAATTGGCAGTTGTTAATAAATTCCTTTTGGCTCATTTCACTGTATTGTCAAAAAGCTGGCATTTTTAAACACATTTAATTTTGCTACAAATCTAACATAATATTGGATGCTAGGTCTGTCTGGTCAACCAGTTGGTTATTTTCATATATTTCACATTTGTTACTGTTATAACTATTTATTGAGCTTTTAAAAAGTTGATACCATTGGGCGACTGATTGCAACTACAGTTGTGGGAGAATCAGTCTTGTGAGAGTTTCGACTCTACAGGAACAGCTGAACATTATTTGAGTACAGATAGATTTGCAGAGAATTACTAGTCAAATTATGGCATTCTATGAAAATAAAAGCATTGCATGCATATTGGTGCTTAGATGCTGTAATGGGCAGCAGAGGAGAAATATGCAGAGGACCTGGGCAGAAAACTGTTCACTATATTTAAAACTGTAGTAGGCATTAAGCGGTTATGTATTAAACACTCCTTAAATGCTCAGCCTGTTTATGGTCATCATAGTGTGTTAGCACATTGTTGAATCTTGTAGGTAGGAATTTAAAATGAATAAGTCTGACTAATCCTTTTAAGAGCATATTGTCAATTTTATTTATCTATTTATTTCAAATTAAGGCCAAAATAGAGTCCGATAGAGTCATTGGCTCTGTAGGCAAAAAGGTAGCGCAAGAGACTGGAATTAAGGTCAGAAGCAGATCACACAACCTGTCTATGGCACATAGGAACGATTTTCAACATCTGCTACAGGGGATTACTGGGGAAATTCCTCATAGACCTCTAGACCTCAATATGAAGGAGTATGCTGGGTTCCAAATAGCTTTGCTGAATAAGGTAAGCACCACTGTGTGTAATGTTGTTATTTTCAATATACTTCCATTGAAATGCTAGATATTGTTTCTTATGTGGCATTAATTGGAATTTCATTTACTGGAACCATAGGATTTGAAACCTCAGACATTTAGAAATGCTTATGACATACCCAGAAGAAATCTTTTGGATCAGTTAACACGAATGAGATCTAATTTACTGAAGAGTACTCGCAAGTTCCTCAAAGGACAAGATGAAGGTTAGATAACACTTTGTTTTGTCGGCCTGTGATACAATAATTGCTAAAAAACAATGTAACAAATAATGTAGTTCTTTAAAACTTGGTGGATGTCTGATACTGCCATTAAACTGCATGGATTTTTTTAGATGCTTTTTCCTTACCTTATTGGAGGAAAAAATGGTGAGGACAGAAGATTACTGATTCGCTGTTCTTTTTCCTAAGTCCATATAAGGAGACGGGCTTTTTCAGAAGATTCCTTATTCACTGTTTTTCCTAACTCTCATGGGTGTATCTGATAAAATCACAGGGCAGTTCTGAACATTATGATCTGTCTCTCTAGAAGTGGATTGTGAGCAGTGGGAAAGTAGGCTATCTCACTTGGTGCTGCCACTGTGATTGTTTTGCCTGTTGAGCCAACAGCAAATGATTCAGTAGTGTGCTAATTTATTCCTTTACCTTTTTCCCCTGTGTCTTCTGGCACTGCTTTGTGGCATTTAACTGAAGATGTTGAAATAAGTTGAGTGAGAAGGGCTTGTGAAAGCTTGTGCTACATTAGTGCTGCCACTACATAGGTCAGATTAACATCTGTACATTTCACATTACATTATTGCTTTGTCAGAGTAGTTGTTCTTCAGGGAGGACTAACTCATGTTAGGATTTTTTTTTCTGGATCAAAGGCTTGGCAACTCTAAAACTAGAACAAATTTAAAATCAGGCCCTATGGTTTTTTTTAAGAATTTGATTTGCAATGGTTGGAAGTCACCCTTCCTCCAGGAAAAGGCTAGTCTTGACGATGAAGTTTTGGGTGGCTAAAATTGGGCAAAGTTATGTAAAAGTTGTGTGCAGCATGGTATTGCTACTTTGCTTTAATATATCTTGTTTGTAGTAATGTTTTAGTTCTAATTTGTTCCTAGGCTGTTTTTCTGTCCATCTCTCTGTTGTAAAGTTGGGAGACATTGGAAAACTAATACCTGTGCATGACACCTATTGCTTATTTCGCATCAAAATGATAAATCCCCAAAACATGTATTGATTCATTTGAGCAAGTCTCTTGAAGTCAAAAGTGTTATAAATACTAGTTGGGCAAGAAGAATGAGCTTTGTAAAGCTGTTTTGTTAATGCCTATGATAAAAGTCTGAACATTGGAGATATGAAATGGATATGGACTAAATTGTCATAATGTGAGCAGTACTGTGTATTAATGAACTCCTCTGTTACAATAGATCAAGTTCACAGCGTACCCATAGCACAAATGGGAAACTACCAGGAGTATCTAAAACAAATACCTTCTCCACTCCGAGAACTTGATCCTGATCAACCACGAAGGCTTCATACATTTGGCAATCCATTCAAATTGGACAAAAAGGTGACTTTTCTGTAACCCTTTTTTAGAAATGTGCTGCTGTGTGTGCGCTATTGCCTATGTTGTTCTTTGAGTAGTCTATTGGAGAAACCCTTTCTAATATCTGTAAAAGAAATGGTTACAAGAAAGTGTCTCAGATGTTCTTCCATCAGTAGTATCTTATGGAGGGCAGTCTTTATTGGAAAACCAGTATTATGTCTTTATATTATAACTGAAATACTTGTCTTAACTGAGAGTCTTGATTGTCCCTTTTATTCAAATCTCTCAGAATTGACCAGACTGCCAATATCATTTATAGCTCCTATATTAAATAGGAGTCTCTTTGCAATTGCTGAAAAGAAAGTTTGATGGCCCACTCCCTTACCTTACTTGGCAGACTGTTGGATAAGGGCCTTAAGCACTTTTATCTGGTCTTGGTTGACAATTTGGAATTCCAAACATAGTGGCATGTTGTGTGTAACTCTTATACATGCTAAAAATTATTGTAATATCACAGCATTAATTGTACCTTACATCATGTGGTTTTGAATTCTTCCTGTTAAATTAATTACAGGGAATGATGATAGATGAAGCAGATGAATTTGTATCGGGACCTCAAAATAAACATAAAAGACCTGGAGAACCAAATATGCAAGGGATTCCAAAAAGGCGACGTTGTATGTCCCCCCTGCTCAGGGGGCGACCACAAACTCCTCCAGTTGTCAATAACCACATAGGAGGAAAAGGGCCACCAACACCAATTGCACAAGCACAACCTGACCTTGTTAAACCCATTGCTATTCACAAAAGTAAGTGAATCTTCACAATCTTCCAAGATTGTTTTTTAATTTATCTAAATTTTTTTTGTGTTAAAAATACTGCTGGCTGATTTGTGAAATATGGCAATTTTATCCCTCCCTCTTGAAAAGGAAGTACTTAAGTGTTCATCTGGGGTTACTCACAGAGTTCATATAGTCCTTCAGATGAAAGTCTTCCATTTAAATTCCAAGTGTAAACTATATATTTCCTTTCTCCTGAGGAGACAGTGTAGGCAATGGCAAGTGTTTTCTTCCTTTGCCTGGAAATTTAGGTACTCTAGAAGTATCACAGCATGAAGTTAGTTTGAATTTCACTCTAGTGCAGTGAAATCACTTTCCTGGGTGTGAGGCTGAGGGGCTGTATAACTCTTTTACTATTTAGCACTAGATTAAACTTGATTTAATACTTGATTTAAAGAGGGAAAGAGACCATGCCATAAAATCACTCTTTAAAGGTGATTTTTCTTTTGTTGGTAAGTAATTTCCTTTTTCATGCAAAGAATATACCAGTGGGGTTTTTTTGAAAGTCATTAATTGCCAGGAGATAGTGATGGGCTCAGTATTATAATCCACCAAACAAGTTTTCTTGTGCCTGGCATGTACAGTAGACTCTATGGTCCAGAGCATAATAATGATCTGATTCATTGATTTGTATCAGAAGATAAGGAGTCTGAATGTGGCAAATGTCATCTTTTATTTTTTCAGCATCAGGAACAAACAATGAAATTGGAATTGATGATGTCATTGAGAATCACGTTACAGACCCCCTTTCATCAGATGTTTTCCCAAATGCTGTGGATTCAGAATTTTCACTGTCCTCTTCACCATTCAATTCATTGGATCGACGAACAGCTCATACAGAGGATGTAGGCCATGAACATTTAGGGAATAATTTGAATGTTGATGGGTTTTTGGAGAATCACGAGGAATCAGGTAGTAAAGAGCCAAGTACTGAAGAGAACTTGACAATGTCTTCACCTAGCAAAGGGAAAAAACCAGTGCACTGCAGAAGTTCCAGAGAAATTAATATAGAGCTAAGAGCACAAATTATGAAAGAGATCCGAAAACCAGGAAGGAGTAAGTATACTGAATTTCTTTCAGATAATTGGCATGGGAGTTCAACAAAGAATTAATGTTAGATCACTATTTTAGAAGTGTACTGGACCATGAGACTGAAGCAAAATTAAATGCAAAGCTGTAAAGATTTGTTTTAAAACCTCTGCTAAAAACTTACTGTAGGAGTGATTAAAACGTTGCTATACCTATCAGTGTTCATGAAAGTAATGTTTTTTATATCCGTACTAGAATTAACTTGATAGGTGTTAGTAATATCCTAAGCTGCAATATTGTATGGTTTTTAAATGTTGGTTCTCGTTAAATAAGATATTCTTGCTCCAGTTGATAGGAGATACAGCTTAAAAGTTTACAAGAATTGAATGTTGCATTTCACTCAACTCTATTAAGATATCTTGTGTAGGCATCTTTTTAGTAACTGATGTTTTTTTTCTCTTGACCTTTAAGAATATGAAAGAATCTTCTTTTTACTGAAGCATGTACAAGGAAGCTTACAGACCCGACTGATATTTTTACAGAATGTTATAAAAGAAGCTTCAAGGTAGGTAACAGAATTCTATTATTCTTACAAACCTGCACCATGTCATGCCATGTATAACTGCTGGACAATTACACGGTTGTTTGAAAACAGTACTTTGTACTGCAAGTAAATAATTCCTCATGCATGAGCAGAAATACATAAGCTTTGTGAGGTGTTGTTTGTAAAAGCTTACCTTTTTCCCTTGGATTTTGGCTTAAAGATGTTAGCAACTGTAACTGATAAATCCCTGTAAATGTAGATGGACAATGGTATAGAAAGATATGGTAACATAAAAAAATCATTCAAATTAAAAAGTTCAGGTGTGTGTGTACTGCTAATTTGAAAATGTAACAGAGCTACCAATTACTGGTAATTAGGCTTTCAGAAACATCATTAGCTGAAAATCTTGTCCTAAAAATAGTTTTAAAATTCAGGTATGCTCATAAAGGCATGTTTCTACTCTTCAGCATATTTCATTCAGAGATAATGTAGTCCTGTCTGAGACTTTGGAAATGGAGGTGGCTTTTGTCTGGAGAAGAGTGACTTGATAAGGATTTAAACTGTGTTTTTCATCCAGGTAGAAACTGTTCCTTACAGTGTTGTTAAGATACTGTCCGTACTTGGCCTTCTGCATGCTTACTGAGAGGAAAAAAAGGAGAAATGTATTAGAACCAATAGTGTTTGAGTTGCTGGGAACTAGTAATTCCAGGATCTTGCATGGATCATAAATATAACCAGAACTTTGAAGCTTACTTCAGAAACCTCAAAGAATAGTTGCTTCTTATTCTCTAATCTGTTTTGTAGTAGTCAGTTCTTTTCCTATGGCATTAAGCAAATTTCATTATTAAAAATCAAAGTAATTTTAGGAGAAAACCATGCTGAGAGTTTAAGGTATGCTGAATGTTGGACATTCATACAGGTCCTCTAGCCTTCTATTGCCAGCTTGGTGAGGCATGTACATTTATGTAGGTTGTGCTCTTCCTATAGCAACAATTGCTTTATTGTGCTTTTGCTTGTTATATTGCTTGTCAGAGTTGTTCTGTATCTTAGAAATTATATGTTCTTCCTTACTGTCACAGCACATCAAAACAGTACTGTTGCTCTTGGAGTTTGTGGCAGCCCTTAGTGGGTAGGAATTTTTGTGCCTGTAAAATTAGACTTTCAAGATCACCTGTAACTCTCATTTCTCTTGCACTAGCTCTTCATTCCAGCTGTCTTTAGTTGAGACTTTTACAAAAATGCATCAGAGATTATGGGGGCGCTTGTGATCTGGAAATTAGGGCAGGTACCATGTCTCTGTGAGCCAAGGACATGGGTCGGGATACCTAACTGGATCTAGAGGCTTCTGCTGGGGTTTAGTGAAGTCACAGGGCTGAACTTGGGATGTAGTTCAAAGTACCTTCATTGCTCCCTGTCTTTGAACACACATATGGCTACCAAAGCATTGGTCAGAAGTGGCTTGTCAGAGGTACAGAAATGTTGCAAAGGGGAGGGTTTAGCTGGAAAATAGCAAGGAGCTGTACTTCCTGAGGTAGGGCTGTAAGCAGAGGTGAGAGAATGGCCTAGTGATCAAATTTATACAACTGACATGGAATAGAGCTGCAGGGACTTCAGAGGTATGGAGTTTGGATGCCTGCATTATTTAATTTCTTAATTAAGTAATTATTGAAGTTATAATTTGTGTTGTTTGTCAGGAAATCTGCTTTCCACTGTGTAATGGTTGTTCTACCAGTGCCAACTTTGTTAACTTTGGTGAATTCATGAAGGCATGCAAATAATCCCTGAAAGCTGTTTGCCAGCTTTAGGATTATAGTCCTTTTGATGTATATTTTATTCCTGTACTTCAGAACTTTACTTCTGGAAGCAACAAACTCTTAACTCTTTTTCCTGGATTTCTCAGGGCTGAGTGATGTTCAGCTATAATAATGTGCTATAATAAACTGTTGTAAATGTAGTTTTATATTCAGCAAATGGAAAAGCAGAATGTTAGGAAACACCGTATCTATACGTATGAGGTATGTGTAGTCTCAGCATGCACTGCCCCTGAAGTAATATCTGAAGTTTCCAGAGTGCAGTAGAAGTTTTTTCAATGATGTCTCATGTATTACTCTGTGCATCCATTGTAATGGTTTCTTTTAAATCCAGGTTTAAAAAACGAATGCTGATAGAACAGCTTGAGAGTTTTCTGGAAGAAATCCATCGCAGATCCAATCAGGTCAACCATATCAACAGCAGCTAAGAAACTGCACATGAGAGAGCCACAGCAGGGCACTGCTGTTCTTACTTGCATTCATTTTTGACATGCACTCTTATCTCAAGTTCCTGTACCTGAAACAATGAGAAGCTGCTCAATAAAATGATGAGAAGTACCCATCATCCTTTTTTTCTTCACTTCTGTTATTTTTGTAATGTGAAAAATACTGCAAAAACATTTTTATTTAACTAAATTGAGAACTTCTTGCTTGTCATGGACATAAGTGTCACTTTCCCTCAGGTTCTATTTTTCTTAATCTAATCTTCAAAACTATCACCTCTTATAGTTGAACTTTGCCAAAAAAGTTGCTTTGTAATTTTCAAAAAAAAAAAGCACATACATTAAACAAGGTAATGTTTTGTATATACAGTTATTTTGGATATATTATTGTAAGTTGTATAAATGTATTTTGAAAAATATTTAAGAAAAGCACTTTTGTTATTCCATCAATAAAATCTCTATTTTAATCTTTGTGTAGGTTTGAGTACAGTTTTTATTGGAATGATGTTTTACCTTCCTTTCCAGAGCTTCTGTGTTCTGGTATCAGTGTTAAAGAATGAAGAGTGGTTTTCTATCACTGGATATTTTGCTCTTAATTGGAGAATGAGTGAAAGAGCTGATGCTGAATTGTAGCTCCAGTAGGAGATCTTGTGTGCTTTGCACTTTTGGTGACCAGCATAACCAAGTGATGTTTTGTATGCTCATGTGCAGCCATGACAAACCCTGCAGTTTTATTGAGAAATACAGTGCAGTAAAGCAGGGGTCAGTAACCTTTGAGGAAGGCTGCACAGAGGTTTTCTGTGTCAAAAGATTTTACATGTTTACAAGTGCAGGAACAGCCACAGGGTGCTTCTGCCTGGACACAAAATATCACTTGACTGCTTTACTGGCTGTGTCTTTCAGCTGTGCCAGATGCCCTGAATTATCTGGAAGGCTTTGTTTGATTCAGTGGGAACTGAATAAAACAGTCCTTTCTGATGCTTTTCTTGGGAGTCAGTTGTTTACAGTCTTCACCCAAAATCTTTATGGGCCTGGGTTTCTGATGCTTGTGCCATGAGTTGCTGAACACTTGCCATATCCCAGCTTTTGTCAGGATGCTGAAAAACCCCCTTTTTTCTTGTTGCGAGTAGTCACATTCAGAGTTCTTCTGGAATGTCCATTCTATGTTGTGTATGCTTCAAAGGCAGTAGAGGTAGTGCTGCTACCTTTTTTGGCAATATTTGATCACTGAGTGGGTATTTCTGCTTCTTACCTGCTCTGTCTGGAACAGGCTGCCCTGGCCAATGGTAGAATTGCCATCCTTGGAAACATTCAAAAGTGTGTAGGTGTGGTGTTTAGAGACTAGGTTTAGTGGTGGACTTGGCAGTGCTGGGTTAATGGCTGGACTCTGATTTGAGAGGTATTTTCCAACCTTAATGATTCTATGATTCTGTGTCAGTTTTGAAGCAACCTTTCAACTGTATTTTCTTTTCACTGCATTTAACTGCTTGTTTGTTACCTTCTATATCAGCTGGATTATAACTGAGGTCAGAGTGAATTTCAGTTTTATTATTAAGCTTTTGACTTCAGGACAGGGAAATAAAATTGTGCTTGAAAAATAACATCACAAAGGTTTTTTTGTGGGTTGCTTTCATTCTGATGACCTACATACTCAGCAACGGTCAGGCTGACTTTAGCCATGATGAAGTTGAAGAGAGGCTGTTGGCTCATATTGTTGAACATTTGGGAGGCTAAACCTGTTCCATTTTTTTGCAAATGTTTATTTGGATACTGTCTTTGCTGTAGTTGTGGTGCTGATGATTCCTAGACAGCTCTACATTTCAGCAGTGTCTACAATGTAATAATGTAGTGGAGAGCTTTTGCTCTTGTTTATTCTTGGAAAAATGATAGGCTTAAAACTGTTTTAATAAATGTATACAATGTAGCCTTTAATTTCATTGGGGGAAAGCTTCATCATAGGAGGAACAGAAGTCAGAGTATGCATTTAATGCTTATTATGAAGGATTTGTTACTCTTCCTATAAAAAGTATGGAACCTGTAAATTAAAACAATATTAACATTATTTCAGTTTGGGGCCACATCTTCAAAGTGTAGTACAGTTTAAATATGTAAGTTAGCAGATCACGGAATTGATCATTGCATGTTTGGAAAAACTGCTTGCAATTGCATGCTTGTCTTAAAATAATCCAAACATTTCTGTATTAAAAACACCTTTCCAAGTAATTGGTAGCCCAAACCAGGAACCCACCAAAATCTGAAACTTACACTGAGCAAAACAGAACCTAAGTTCATTGCTTTGTGTTCATATTGTAGTTACAGAAGAGAATGAAATGACTGTCTCAGATTCACTGGATTTGTTTGGTTATTTGTATTGCTGTTACCTTTTGCCTGTCCTTCAAAGGGAATGTGCTCAAACCTGAAATTTAGATTTAAAAACTCTATTTTTTTCAGTTATTTTGAGCAGAACTATGCTATTTTAAGTATTGAAAAAAGTATTTCTGCTATTACTAGAACATGGATGCCATCAATACTTTTTGTCTACATATTCATTATGAACTTTATGGGCATAGAAGTTTTAAGCACTTCTAAACAGGTGGATGAAAAATAGATCTTGTTTACTTGTTCAAGTTTTCCATACCTCAAAAACTTGAATCACTAAGTCTGAGCAAACAAAATGACTGAATGTTTTTACTTTTTGCATTAAAATGCTTGAATTACAGAAATATATTTTTGATTGAGTTGATTGGAAGGTATATATTTTATGCTTCACAATCTGATTTCCTTCCTCTTTATATAATTTTTATATATGTTGTAAACTGACCATTTTATTCACCAAAGTAAGTTTGTTCTTAATCCTGAAGAGTCTGTGGCTCATGTTTCAGAAGCGAGCTTTTTAATGCCTTTTTGTTTTAAAATTCTGTATGTGCCAAGTAAAATACTTTTGTTCATTGACTGGTAATAATTGCCAAAGCATATTTAAAACAAAATTCCAACCCAGTCAGTAATTTTCTCTTTGGGTGCTTGCACTGTGGTCAAAATTTAAGATAGGGGTTTTTAAACAAAATGTTACCTACACTGGTATTCACTGACTAAGAGAACAGTGTGTGTTGCTTGGAAGCAGATAAGGAAATTATTCCTGTCTTGTGCTAGGCCCCAGTGTTTTACTGAGCCCTGTAAATGTCTGTATGTTCCTTGAAAATCTAAATGACTGTGACCACAGTTAAGAGAGAAATGTGATGGTTCAAGCTATTTTTAGGAAAACACTTCAGGTGCAAAATTACTGCATTTTTAAGAATAAGAGTTGTTGGAGATTGGCCTCATGCTTCAGCGTAGCAAATACCTGCTAAATGGTGCATAATGCAGTTCTTTATTATTGCCAACAAGCTATAGGGTGTTTTCTTTTGGCAGACGTTCTGGAGTAACTTAATGTGATTGGACAACTGAAATGAGACTTATAATCCACTGCTGAAGCTAAAGGAGCACTGTGATGCTTCAGTCTAAGACATGCTCTGCAGTTCTGTTGGGGTTTTTTGGGTGGTTTTTCTTTAGGGGCTAGGGGAGGTCATTTGCAAGAAAAGAGTTAACAGTTGCAAACAAACATTTTTTGGCAGAAGTCTGTTTGCTATCAGTATAGGCATAGGTGAGTTTCCTTTATAGGGAAAGGTTTCTATTTGAAGTACTTCAGATGTTAATCCAGCTGGTCCAGCCTGTTTGTAGTTTGAATTGCCCTGGAGAGATCAGTTCCTGATGCTGGAGCATTCAGCATCTGTGAGATCTCTCTAGTGCCTATAGTTTTGATAGAATTTTTTTGAGCACATACTACATGTCCAAAGAAGGGGCTAATCCGGTTTCCTAGACTTCTATGACTATTATACGTTATTTTAAGGAAATTAAAATCTATGCTTTAAAACCCCAAACCCCACTGTTTCTATGGTTTTTGAAGTTTCCTGGATTGAAGAGTGGTGTTCTATTTGTATTGATTTCAGTCCTGCTTGTGAGGGATTCTGCTCCTGAAAGGCAGAACATGCATACCTGTATTAGCTTGTCTCAGGAAAAATGTGAAGGGTCGATCTGCTTTGAAAATAGGTGTTCGAGATCTTTTTAGTAAGACCATTGCTGTAAAGCAACAAAGAAGACATCAGTAAAATGCATCTGCTTCCCTGTAGTGCACTCAAGCTCTGTATATCTCAATACCTTGACTTTTGAGTTGCTCCTCTGCTATAAGACTAAAACAGCAATTTTATCCAACAGTGAAATCAGTCTGGCAGTATTAACAAGTCAGGAGTTGTGAGACTACATGCAGGTGATTCGTGCGTATTTCAGTGCTGAAGGGTGTCTGCCTGGTGTTGGATCTCAAAGGTAATTTTTGTTATCACATCCCTAACTCTGCTGAAGTCATCCCATGCTATTGCCTCACCTGTTAGCCAATTTCTAGCCATGCTGTTCTGGTGAAAAAGGTAAGCAAAGCACAAATGTAGTTCCTTACCCAATTAGGAGACAAGCAGCAGACAAATACCTACATGATCCTGGAATTTGTCTTGTCAGAGCTCTCAACAAAATCTTAAGTATCCTCAAGTCAGTTTATGACTGTCTTTCCTGTCTGGTTGTCAGTTAATTATCAGATTAAATAAAGGGTTTTAAACAATTATGATGGCTCAGCTATTATTAAAATATACCTTGTTTTAATAAGTTCTTCCTTTTAGCTATATAGTATTAATAATACATTGTCAACCCCCCCCAAAAAAAAAAGAAAAACCAAAC
>JAOTQP010000001.1:63381862-63407692 GCA_026413545.1 Cichladusa arquata | reverse complement strand
AGAATTTCCTTTCAGGAAAGGGAATGAAATCCTGCGATTTCAATGAGCATCATTTGGGCAAGCTTTGGTCCATATCCAAAACTTTTATAGTAAACAATAAATGTTGCACTTTTAAAAATCTGCTTGCCAGCTTGGTCTGACTGGAGTTAAGGGATGTTTTGGCATTGGTTTCAAGGGAATAAAGATCTACTCCCCTTAGTCCTTGGTATGTAACTGAAGTCACCTAAAAGCTTTTTATTTTGTATGGGGCTTACCACAAAGTTATTAAAAATATTACTGCTCCGATAGAGATTGAAACTATCAATGAACTTAAAACTGTACAGCTCTGCAGAAAGGTTAACTTAGTTGTGCCAGATGTTTTCTGTACACCCCCCTATCTAATGTGTGTCTTGTTCAGGGCTGTTTCTAGAGGAATACTGAATACATCAATTCAGGTGTGCTCAGGTTCTTTTTGACATTGTGACTGTGGGATGTTGGAGTGAGGGGATGTGCAACAGATTGGGGATGCACTGCCATGCTCTCTATGTGCCTTTTGAATTCCTTTCTGGGAGCAGAGGGGGACAAGTGGTAGCTCTAAAAGTGAGAAGTTTGTCTGAATATTTGATTTACCTGTAGCTCCTGATGCCTTTGTACCATCTTCTGTTACTTCAATCTCTGCTTTGTGAATAACTTCTGAAATATAAAGACTGTCTTGCTCTGCAAAAAATCCCAAAAAAACCAGTAAGTTTTGTGCATTTCAATATGAACATCCTTAAAAAATAATCAGAATGGTTTTACCTTTTTTTTTTCTGCAGAATCTAAGGATCACATAACTATTAAGTATTTCAGCCTTTGACTGTTTTCCCACTATATGGATAACAGTGGATTGAATGCTGAATAGGAGTTACTAGTTTGAGAGATCTTCAGGTTGTGGTTGAAGGCAGGGTCACATAGTGAAAATAGAAACTTTAATGGAGTGAGGACAATGAAAGAACTGAAGAACCTTTGGAAGGGAAAATGTAGGAAAAGTGCTTTTCAGGAAGAAACAACAGAACTGCGACATAAAATTCATCTTGGAAAAGAAATAATTTCAGAAAGACACTGAAGAGAGTGTTACAAGTCTGCTTTTTTCCCAGTCGCCTGCAAAAGGCAGAAAGCAGCAAAGATTGAGAAGTTTTGAAGTTTTTTCTTTCTTATCTGAATTCAAGGATTAAGTCCAACTTGTAGGTGAAATCAAAGAAATGCTAAAAGAGTATTTTATCTATTTCTATCTTTATTTTGTCCCGTCAGAAAAACTGGGATGGAAGCAAGCAGGCCAAAACTAGGGAAAGGAAGAATTTTAAGAGTAGATAAATCTTACATATTTTTGAGGGTAAAAAATTACAAGCTTTCAGGTATAAAAATGCTATTTCAAGTCTGAAATAAAGTTACGCATTTGTTTGCTGAATGTGATCTGAGAGTAAATATTCTGAAGATTATCCTTCTGCTTCATATGGAAGAGGAAATGAAAACTTAGCTATTTTTTTCAGCTATCTATTGGTCAAGTGAAAGATATATTTTCCATGTAAACTCTGCCTTACATAACTCTTAGACCACATAGAACCCTACTGCTATGACACAGTGGTGTAAGAGTAGAACTAAAAAGGACCTCAACATACCCTTTGTTCCACAACCCTGCCAGAGCAGGATCAACTACTTCTAAAGCCTTATCCTGTATGCCAAAAGGAAGCTGCTAAATTATATTGTTTATGGAATTAATTTCCCCAAAGTATTCATCTTATTTAAATAGATATTAACTTTAGAAAAATACATCCTTATGTAGTTTATTGGTATATTAACATTTGTTTGCAATAAGCAAAGCAGCAATGACTAGTAACAAATTATTTTAATGTGCATCTGTGCAGTCTGAGATCTATATTGCAATAGAACATTGCTATATTCAATTTTAAAAGCAGCATAAAAAACCCCACGAATCATGTGCCTTCTGAGGTTCATCCCAGGAAAGCAACTTTTCTGTAAAAGCAGGTTTGTCTGAATTGGAGCAATTTCATTTATTCACTCACATGCACAAGAATGTGAGCTTCTTACTGGGCAGCTGCCATTCCTGAGTCTTTACTGTGAGCAGAAATGACCAAGTTGAAATATTTTGTTGCTGGAAGGAGTCGACAGAAAAATAATAGATAATTTTGATTTTTTTTTTAATTTAATATTAAATTGGGGACAAATTTTCCTAAGAGCAGAAGAATTTCAGTGTTCCAAACTCAAGAATTTAATCATAACAACAGTATTTTAGCAAAGGGAAAGTATAACTTTGTCTGCTGATTACTAGATTAGGAAGACAATATAGCCTGGGCACAAACCAGTATTGTTTGCAGTGTCAGGAGCTGGGATATAGACTTATGGGACCAACATCCCTCGCTGTTAAATAACTATTTAAAAAGACCGATAGGAATGCAAGTTTTACCAAAGCATCCTAAATTTCTGAATAAATAATAAAGGACAAGAAAAATGTAAGTTCAAGGCCAAAACCACACTGTCTTCTTCAGGTTCCTCTTTCCTACAAAACAGCTCAAAATACAATTGCAGTTAAGTGTCAATTGTGCTTCAGAGTTTCACAGATCAAGAAGTACAATCAATTCAGAAGACCCAGCTCTAAGAAATCATTCAAATGTAAGAGTCTACAACTCTTGGGTCAAGTATCATTTTGTATTCAGTCAAGCCTCTTACCTGAAATGCCTTTAAAATTAGCAGTGATGGGATCAAATGCATCTCTAATTCCCAAGGCAGAAAGAACTGTCTTTAGGTCAAAAAGGCTTTGAATACTGAACCTGAAATGAATATGATAGATTTTATTTAAATGCAGGATTTGTAGAGTTTTGTAGAATTAAAAGGCATTAACAGATCCAACTTATTTCAAGCCTTTGCATTTCATCTCTCTCTCCCTGTATGAGCCCAGTGCATTGTCTGATTAAATCTATTTGCAGAAAAGTAGCTCACCTTCACCTGAAGACATTAACAGAAGGAATCCCTCACCACCCTCTGTTGCAATCAGATTGCTACTAAGTCTTCTTGACATGTGAATTCTGCATTTTCCCAATGTGTTCTCTTTCTAATATTATTTTTGGCTATAGCATATGGCCCTTGGAAACATTTCCCAAAAATTAGCTTGAAGAAAACAAATATTAATGTACACACTGGTTTTCAGTGCTATGTTAATGTGAGGAATATGTTGTAGAAGGTGTGTAATGAAGCCCTTCCATGCTAATCCATACAATAGATATAGCCACATAAAGCCTTCTGCACCTAAGTCTTCCTGGTATGCAATTTCATTGGAGTAGATGATAGAAAATACCTCCAGCAGAGGTGTTTGCTAAAACAACTGACTAAAGTGGAAAATGGATGAGTGAAACCTGCTTTGTGCATGGAAAGATGGTTATGACTGCTGGAAGGGGACCAAGCTCTTTGTCCAGTGCCTTTTTAGTTCTCTGGCAAGTTTAAAAAATACAAATTAGTGTGTCTTTAGGAGGTTATATGTTTATTCTTCCTTAAATAAAGGGGAAAAATGTGTGGGAAAAGTCCAGCAACATTTCTCTGGTATAGATCCTTAAAGGACTTAGACCCCAAACAAATTCTAAGTAAAAGCTGTAGGATCTACTGAAATACTTAGGGTTTTTTAAAAACAGTATGCAGTGTAACCAGAAAGTCTTGTCATTCCTGGCTCACCTCTCTGTGGTTTATGAAAGGGTTAGAATATCTCTGACAATGTGATGAATAATGAAGCCAAAAGCATGAAATTTGATTTTGCTCACACAATGCTTGTGTGAGCACTGTGACATGGAATTCTGACACCGGGGGTAGTGAATCCATTGTGCAAACATTGCTTACCTAGGCAGAAAAATGTCCATCTTTGTTCTCTTCAAGCTGTTGGCCCAGAGGGTTATGGTTTTGGCAGAAAGGTGAGACTCAATCTGGGACAAAGGTGTTCTTTTGTGGCTGGGAAGCACTAGGAACATGCTGAGTTTCTCCCCCAGGTAGGGTAACTCAACCACGCTGAAAGCCTCCAGAGCTGCAGTCTGGAACTGGCCTGCGGGTGGGCAAAGAGAGATCTTATTTCATCATTCAGGTGGGAGGAAAAGGCCGAACCACAACCCTTGCTGGGGTCAGCAGACAGTTCAGAGCAGCTGTGGTGGGATGTAAGGAGTGGTCTCCTGCACTTGGGCTCCTGTAGCCAGCTCAGGTTGCTGTTAACTCACGGCTATCTAACCTGAACAGAGCTGAGTGTGTCAGAGAGAGATATCTTGGCAGAGCAGTGCCAACACCACTGATGGTACCTGACGAACCACCTCAACAGAGCATAGGTATTTTATTACTCTGCCATATAACACCTCTCCTCCTTGCTCAGTTTGGGGACAAAAAACCCAAAACTACCAAGGCAATGACAGCACTGATGACTCTTCTCACAATGTATGTTCTTTGAATAAATTTACAGTTTTATCATATTTTTCATAAAATTTTACTACAACAGATAGAAATTACAAAAATAAAATGCAGAGTTGTCCTATTTGATTAGTTGAAACATACTTTAGCTCATGTTTCCATCCTTACTACCTTTAAAAATCAATTTTAACTTTATTTCAAGAAAAAAAATAGTTGTATTGAACAAGAGCTAGTATCTGCTTATTTAAACATTAACTATTTATTTATTTATGTTTTTTTCAAGAACCAACTTCATAATTTTTGAAAATCAGGCAAATCTATCACAATTAGATGAAGGTCATAAAAAATGGTCTCAAAAGTAAAAGCTGGAGAGCTTCCAAACTTGCAATTAGTTTTACAGTAATTTGTAACAGCCATTTAAAAGTACCATTTTGATCCCATATTCCAAAAAAACATTAATCAGGCCTTTCTAATGGACTCTGTTACACAGTAGAACAGATTCAGCTGTCACAATTTTGCTTCCTTATTTTTTCATCTGAGAATCCAGTAAGTAGCATTTCAGGAACACTCAGCAATAGTTAGTGTGCCAGGAGTTAAATGCAACTTAATTACAAGGGACAAATGAAAGTCTTACTGCCTTTACTGCAGGCCATGCAAAATAAACTCCTTCACCCACCTGTAGCAATTGTCTCTTCAAGAGTAGATGCTCACACTGTTTGAGTCAGTGGCTGTAAATAACTCTACATAGATAGCTCATGTTCGTAATACCTAAATGTTTGGCAATAAATACATAGCTATAGGATGTCTCAAATATTTATTGTGCAGTGTTTGTTAGTTTTGTAGATATGGACTAGGTAGGATTCATTAAATGTTGATTGTTCTGCTAGATTAAATTTTAGGCTCTTAGATCAGTGCTCCTGCCTTGCAATCTGGAGAGAATTGCTCTGTTAAAACCAGCTCCCAGCATGTGGATCATTTGCTGGGAAGAGATGTTCTGTGTTCCAATGCACAGGCATGGAAGATTTATATTTTCAGTGCACTGGACATGAGTGGTATAATTTGTGGGCATGCTGATACTTTGAAGTCAGCACATTCTCCACAAAGGTTATACAGGCCTTATTTATTAATTAGAAAGAAAATCAAAGGCTTTAGATTATTGAGTCAGAATACTTTAGTGTTCCTTGCTTGAACTAATTTTGAGCATCCCATAAGGACTACACATATGCTAAATTAGAATTCAAACATCATTAGCAAATCACTTGGAAAAATGGATATGTAAAATAGTTGTGGTGTTTAAGAAGTGTGTGTGAACAGTAATGTTGACATTTTCTTAGAGTCTTACTTGTCCCCAGGCTGGTTTGTTCTGCATGGCAATGTTAAAAGGATAAACAATGTTGTAAATGCTGCAATTGATAACAGGCCACAGCTTATCTTTCTCACTCTGTGTTTTGAATCCTGGCGGGATCCAGCTGCTATCATTAAATAATGCAGGAAAGTCATCTCAGTCCTCTGTTTAGTTGTATTGAGCCCTCTTTTGCATTAATTTTAAACTGATTTGTTAGAAATGTTTCTGGATTTTTTAGTGACAAAATTTGAATTGGCCCACTCAAATCTGACAACCAGCAAATTTTAAACAGTCCCTTCTATTTTGGCTTTTCTCAGAAGTCTCTCCAGCTGCAGAGATCTCACACATTTCACGCTGGATGAAAGATAATCCAAGTATTCTGTCTTTCCTTCTCTGTGCAAAAATTCAGTGCTTTAGCTACCTACTTGAGGGTGATAGGATGAGTTCTTTGTATTTAGGCAAGTGGTCAGCAGAGCACAACAAATGGTTTCACATCAACTTTTTAAGGATTCTGGAGCACATATATGGTCAGAAAATGCAACACAGCTGTGGAATTCCTGGAAATTGGTTTACCTGAGATGTCTACTTGTACAAGCACCAGCAGCCCCCTGCCTTTTGTCATTTAATAATCTGGGGCTGGAATGATCACCCTCCCAGAACATGAGAAGAACTCGGATGTGGAATTGCAAATTAGTCAGCAAAGGTTTTTAATTGCCTGAGGATTCAGTTGTTCCCCGTGACTAGGAAACAGGAGTTCATTTGTAAGAAAAAGAAGGCAATCTGGGAAACTTTAGGTCTGTTTTGAGAAGCTTTAGGACATACTCTGGAGAAAAGAATAATCAGGTCACAGAGAGAAATAGAAAGTGAGGTAAATTGGAATATAATGTAGACTGGCAAACAAAACTATAAACTTTTTTGACTATATTTGAGTTAAGTAATTTGACAAAAGGGCATAGATCCAGCCATCTAGTTTTAGGTAAAACATTAAACATTGTTTCTCTGTGCCACTATTTACAGGTAGAAGTTGTGGCACCTAGAAACAGAAAGGAAAGGCAGCAAGCAGCCACTTGAAGGGGAAACTGCAATGACCAAAGGTGCAAGAGGTTGAAAAGAGTCACTAGTAGCTTTCCAAAGTATTGTCAACGCTGAAGGCTTTTATCAAAGACAAACAGTGAGACTGCCATGAAGACTGGAGTGGTGGAAACAAAATCGTGGGTCAAAAACACACAGAGAAGTTATATACCTCTGGAGATTTCCCTCCCCTTGATTTACCTAGGAAAAAAGTGCCAAAAGGAGAAAGGCCCAGGTGGGGCCAACCTTGAGTAACCACCCCGAGCCGGTTCTGCAATACACTGTGCAAGGTATTTTTATCAAGACAGAGAAATTGTGAAAGCATTTTATCAGGCATCTGTATGCCCTCATTGAAAGTTTTGTGTACATTTCTGGTAATTTGTTTTCAAAAAAGATTAATTTAAATTTGAAAAGTGCAAAAAAAGAAGTAGTAGAGATTTTGGAGCATTTGATTTTTTAATAGTTTAGAAGAGCCAGGCATCTTCATCTAAACTATCAGGAAATTGAGAGAAAACTTGGTGACTTGCAATTACATTTGGGAGTAAATATCAAAACTGAAAAGAAACTATTTATCTTAAAGGATAAAGCAAGGCAGGATGTTAAGAGATATAAATCTATCTTGAAAAAATTTAGATTTGGAATTTGAAAGGTTTTTACCCAAGTGCAGTTCTGAAATTTAGAGTGGGAGGGAAAAGAGCTTTTTATATTTTGAAAGAGATTGTATAGCTAACTGGCAGAAAATTAAGCCTGCAGCATGAGTCCTTCTGTCAGCAACCCACATGCATCAAGCCTTTGAAAGTAGCCTACACTGTCCATATATTACACAAATAAAAGTTTGACCTATATTTATACTGTTTTAAGCCCACACTGAGATCATCCACTGATTTGGTATAAATGACATAAAAATTTCTCTCCTTTTTGTAGAATTTGTCCCTGAAGACCTACAGTTTTACCCTAAAGCATTGGAGGCAGGCTCTGATCAGATCTACACGTCTGCAGTGCTCTACTCCTTCTGGTGCTCATACATTCAAGGGACAGTGATTTGGTTGAAGGGCCAGGAAATTTCTCACCCAACAAATCAAATTGGTAGGGGCTTGATATAATTTTAGTCTTAATTTCCCCCATGTCGTGGGGTCAGATGTGTTTCCTACTGTAGTCCCTTCCTAGCCAGCTTAATTTAACCAGCTCCATGCTATTGTAAAGGATATTGCAGTACCCTCAGTCTCTCATCTTTCTTCCTCCTGGCATGATATATTGGTGCCTTTTGATTGTTTCCTAGAGCTGAAAAGTTTGTTATGGAGTACTGAGAGGTGTTGGTCTGTGAGGGATGGGACAGGAACAGTAGATATTTTAGGAATCATTTTGAACCCAGGATCTGTTTCATAATTGCCTGGAATTATGAGGCATCAATCTGGTCACCTGGGCGGTCTCTTCATTTCATGAGATTTCTTCTGAGACTTCTCCAAGCTGGGAAAACAACACATCTTAGTGTGGTGTCTGTGGAAATTAAATAGATCTGTTGCATATTGCACAGTAGATCGAATATGGATCAAGGATAGTTACCGTAGTTAACTTCAGCTGCGTGGTGCATGGTAGGCACTTTCAGGGTCGAGCCCTCTGGTGTGGTAAAAGGCAACATCTGGGAATCCATAAAGGAAAACTTTTTTTGCCACCTGCTTCTGAAGTACAGGGTGCTCACCAGGGTGACCTGGCTGAGCGAGGACCCAGCACTCTCCAATTCCATCCCAGGCACATCCCCATCTGCATGGAAAAGAGACAAGGGAGGGGGACACATGCAGTCATACATGCCCAGGCCTAAAGGTCAGGTCCATGTGACTAAACAAAGCAAGCTGAGACCACTCTCCATCCCTAGGGCCAAGAGGCACAACTCACAAGGCACTGCTCTACCTTCCCCTCCCCACCTGCACATGGACCTCACTGGGATTGTCCATGCTCTCCCCAGAGCTGAGACTGAGCTGGTGTTTTTATTCCCCATTTTGACTTTTTAAATTTGGAGTCTGACTGCTGAGCTTATGCCCCTGAGTGTCCCCTGTAGCACCATGAAAGCATTCAGCTTCGTTAATATGATTCAAGGGGAATTTGGCTGTTCCTAATTAAAAGTGAGAACACTGCAAAGGACTGCCTTTTTAAAAATTAAAGGAACAAGGCCAAGTAGTTACCAGCTTGACACTGCTTATAGATTCAAACCTATTCCAGCTCTTGCTTCACATTACAAGTGAGTGTTAACACAAGAACTGGGTTTCCTGGCTTTCAGCCTTGGTTTGGGCAGCATGGAGTGCTGCGAAAAACTTTAAGCTTGGTTAGATGCAATATCTCCCATTACTCTTATTTGACATTTCGTCCATGTGCAGCCTTTCTCGTGGGTCCCTGTGGTACCTGGAAGGTCGGTGGTGCTCCATTCCTGTGCGTGGGTGGTGTTGGGGTCACTGAGGTTGGTTTGCAGCAGGCTGCTGTTGGCCCAGCGCTCGGCGCGCTCGGCGAAGTCGGGCAAGAGCTGCACGCCCACGTCCACAAAGAGGGAACATCCCAGCTGGACCACTGTGCCTCGGCTGGAGTCAGTCACTGCTTCATCCTCTGCGTGCATGAAATCCTGCACGCTTTGGTCTGCCAGGCAAGAGAGAAACTGCAATTGCTGTGCTGAGGCTAAGAGAAGAAGAGCTTGCCCCAGGGCTCCGCAGCTCTCAGCTCCAGTGCTGACACGGGTGTCCTCTGACTCTTAAAGCCCTGTAACCACTGGAGCACCCTTAACTTTATGGAGTATTCCCGTCAAGCACTGCTGCCACGGGCAGTGATGCACTGGGCATTGGAAAGCTCTCTTCATGTTCATATGTCTGTAGAAATCACTCTAGTGCAGATGTGTCAAGTGGCTGATCTCACAGGCTGAGCCTGTCAGGCTCACAGCTCTATGCAGACACAGCTCTTAACAGCTCATAAGGTAGTTATTCTTTCTTGGGCACTCTGAGTTCCCACCACTGAACATGCCTCTGGCCATGACTGGCTGTGCTGCCAATGCCACAACACCACTATCTCCTTCTCCTGATGTTATCCACCTATCCCAGGAAAGGCATTTCCCTGACAGCCTCTCTGACACACTTTGCCCTTAGGTGGTGTTTGATTTCTTGAAGGATAGTGTCCCAAACTGGCCCAGTATTGCTGATGAGCCCTGGCAATCCTAAACTAAGCTGATAGGTTTCTTCATGTGTTACAAGTGACTCTTTCATTATTCATACAGTTCACAACAGTGGGCTTTTATCTTTTTTAAAGAAAACTGACATTGTCTGAGGTGTAAAGCGTTTTGCATTAGTATGGAAGCACTTGGTGAGCTCTCTGGAAGATGTGAGAAGTCAAAGATCTTAAACTAGAAGCAGAGATGACTATGAGGAGGGGTATCCCAAGCTTGTGATTTCACCAAAGTGCTTAGCTAACCAAAGCCCTGAATTCCTACTTGGACAACAGCTCTAAATTGCTTTAATAAAACAGGAAGGAGAAATAATTTTAGAGCATATCATTTTGTCTGTGCTGCCTAGAGATACATCCCATTATACATTGTTTTTGTTAGTACTAGAGTAAAGGTGAACAAATTTTCCAAACATTGAAAGAAGTTTACAAGTGCATATAAGAGCAGATTCTCTGTGAGCAGTGAACGAACCATCAATGTTTTCATTGTTTTCAGCCTACTAAGTTTCATATCCTTCGTTATTGTTTAGGACAGACCAACAGAAGCATTAATGTAAATATCTACTGGAAGAAAGGAATTTTATCATATATGCATACATATACAATTTGGGCTTATTCATCTTATAGGAGAATTCATCTAAGTATTTAATTTATTTATTTGGCTTAGACCATTCGAGGAAGTGGTTTCCTTCCCTTCTACTGGAAATGTGCTGTATACCAATAACAACAGATCCCATTCTGTTTATTTTCACACACATGCATTAATATTGCTGAAAGCCAAAGCTCATGTGGTTTATGCCTCAGGCAGCTAAAATGGAGATAAAATGTCTGCTTGCCATGATGTGCCACACGAGAAGAAGAGAGCATAAAAGAGCTAGCAGGTCATGAACAGCCCCTGCACTTCTCTGTTATATTTTTGTGGAGATCTGTGCTTGAGTTTCACTTTGAAATGTTATTCTGTAAGGTTCTTTCATAACAACTGAGCCCCTAATGACCAGAAGTGTCAAGCAAGGCATAATCCTTGTATGAATTAATGTTTAGGAATTGAATTTACAGAAATAGGAGTCCTGTAGGAAAGACTTTGTTATATCAGCTGCTCATAACTCAGGTGCACTGTCCCTGTGTCAGTACATGCAGCTGTATCTGTATGGATCAGCCAGAGTTAGCTCTTACTGCTGTGGTGGGGTTGAATATCAATGCTGTGCATTGAATATCAATATCAATGGTGTTGGTGACTGAGGCTGGTTACACCACAGGACAATGAAATTACTGTGGGGTTTAGTCTTCATACCCTGAAGGTAAATTTTATGCTGAGAAATAGCAGTGTTATCTCTATACATAAGTATTGTACGTAAGCTGCAAATTTTGAAGATGAGGCAGTCGTCTGCTTTTCATAAACAATCTGCCCATAATGTAAAATAGTTTTTGACACGTGATTTGAGATGGTAGGATAATCCAGAGCTAAAATGAAAACAGCATCCTTGAATTCAGCTGACTTAATGCTGGATTTAAAGACATCTGTCTTTCCCATATCCCTTCCAAATTCCCAGTGAGTTTTATATTTTAGCATGCTTTCAGGGAAAGATGCAATTGCACCATCCATCTGTCAATGTATATTTCTGTCTGCCAGTCTCCTTCTGATAACTTTTCATCTTTTTGGCCACTTGTAATAACATATGAAAAGTCTTAAAGATAATTCAGCTTCTACAGGTTTCATATAATTTGTTAGTGGGATAGGAGAGAAAACCACTGTTCTCTTCCTGGCAGTTCTTTGCAGAGCACACAGAGGAGACCAGGACAGAGTGGACACAATGGCAATTCTGCCATTCATGGAAGTAGCTTTTCTAGATATAGCTGTATTTTGTGTCATAAGAGAGCAAGTACTGATTCAGAAAAAAGAGGAATAATGACCTGTGTGTCAACTACTCCCTTGATACCTGGGGAGTATCTGACATCTGATACCTGGCTGTCAAAGATGGAGAAAACTACATCTTGCAGTGAGAGAGAAACCTGAAGCTTAGTATGTGTGCAATTCCTGTCACCTTCATAAAGCTTTGAGTTTATTGGAAAATGTAAGACCATAAGTATTTCTTAAAGTACATTACCATGAATGCTGTATCCTAGGGCATCTTGCAGTTCAGTTAAAGTATTTCCTTGAGCTCCAAACTGCAGCAGCTCCAAAGAAACAGCCACACTTGCTGGAGAGACTACCAGATTGGTCCTGTTCTCTGCTTCAGACACGTGCTGGTAGAGACTGATGGCAAATTCAGTCTTCAGCTCTTTCAACTCATCATAGGAGATGCAGCTCCCTTTGGTCAAGCAGCAAGCAGACAGGATAAAGGCAGGGAATAAAATAGGGAACATGGAGATGAGCTGGGAACAGTCTCCACCAGCTAATTCCTGCAATTAATGACATGGATATATTTAGAAAAGCAACAGGCTGAGCTGGCAGAGGAGTTTTCCATCAGTGTTGAGATATCACTTGTAATAATAATTATCACTGTTAAAATACTTGTCCAAGTCTACTCAGCAGCTACTGAGAAAAGAAAAGAAAAGAGAAATATGTATCAGACATGGTGATGCCTCTGTTGACTAACAAGAACTGAATTTTCCAGAATGCTGTAGCATATAAGATGGTTGGCCATTACAGAACGTGGAGACACACAGGCTCTTGGTTAAAAATTAGCTACCTGCACACATGATGGGACACCTCAGTGCAGTCTCCATGCTGCTGAGCATCCACAGCTCCTTTCTGTCCCCAGCAGAAAGGGGGTCACACCCAGCACTCCCAGGAGGAAGGCCATCCCTTGTGAGGTACAGAAATATAATTGGAAACTCCAGGCTGGGCTTTGAGTCCAAGTTTGCAAAAGGCTGGCTTCAAATTTCCCCCCAGATATTCCTTCTATGAAATTTATGCCAGTGAAAGAAAAGGTGGTATTTGCAAAAGGCTCCAGTGCTTGCAGCACAAAATCACCATATCGGATTTTTATGGGAAATCAAGCACTGGCCAACATTATATTAAGAGACACTTAGATTAATATTTAAAGGAATCATGTTAAAATGAGAGAATAGCTTTCCTTACAGAATTTCACCTTTTGAAGATAGTATACAAGTATATTTTAAAAATTACTGCACCTTCTTTCACCTCAGGATTTCCTACAAATCTTTCTCCATGCCCTTTGCTCTAGAGAGCACCTCTAATGCTTCATATTTACTCACAGTTAGCTCTGTTAAATTGTCTTGCCTTTCTGTGTCCTTCTGGGTGCCTGAATGGAAGCTGCCTATGAACGTCTTGTCTCCTTCTTTAATAGGTAGTGGAGCAAAGACTAAGTCATGAGACTGCATTTAAAGGGATAGTCAGTGATCAGAGTCTCTGTCGGCGATGTCTGTACCACTCTGTCCAAATTCCTGTAGGCTACAAGCTCTATGGAGAGCCAGGCAAAGCAGCATGCCACTGACCAGCAAATCCAAGGCAAGGAACAAAAAGGTACTCATGGTGATAGAGTCAGCAACTTCCTTGCAAGCCCTGCTTGAGCCTCATGAGACTTGTGACCTGCTGGTACCGAGCAAGGCATCTCCTATCTCTCTTCCCACCCCCCTCTTTCTTTTATATGAATTCCATTGATTCCTCTACCACAAAGGGGAAGAGAAAGGGCTCTCTGTGTACCAGGCACACAGCTATTTTTTTCACCCCCACTTTGAAACCTTATTCAGAAATCCCATGCAATTAAAATGTCTTTATTTCCCTTTTTTTAAAATTAATGCCATCCTAAATAGCAAGATTTTCTTTCACTCTTTACTTTCCAGAAGGAAAGAAACAACAAAGTGCTGTGCTTGAAGGGCAGCAAATGAGGAAGGGGCTGCTTTGAATGGACCAGAAGCAGAAGAGCTATGGTTGTGACTGCTTTAAAAGCAGTGGCAGCTGTTCATGGCTTTCTTCGTGTGATGGGATCAAATCCTGCCCATCATATCCACCTCAGCCTCACAGCTTCACAATGCCACCTAACACAAGCAAGATTTGGCTTAAAAATTAATGTAAAACTGCAGCTTGTTGATCTTCCCAGAGTTTGATGTTATACACTTTGCTATTTCACAATATACATTCTTGTTGTGAGTGGGAAAGAAGACATTGGGAAAAAAGGCATTACAATCAAGCAGTAATTTAGGTGTTGCTGTTTCACTCTTAGCAGGGAAGGAACAGCCACACAATGGAATTAGGGCCCAAGTGAGAATGAAGCAATGAGCATCTCTTATATTCTGTTCTTGTGCTGTTCCTCTCTCTCGGCTGTTTGGAGAATATACCAGAATAGATGCAGACTTTGGGGTCTGTTTCAGGATCCTGGGATTTAGAGTGCATTCCTGCAAGGACTGATGAAGCACAAGAGCTTGGTCAGTCACAGTCTAATACAACAGGCAGAAATGTAATTTTGCCACAGATTTCAATGGCAGTATCTTCACACTGAAAATTACATTTGGGCTTAGGGGTTTGGCTGAATGAGGACCTCTCTGCTGAAGTTATCATTAACAGTTTCCACTGGAGGGGAAATGCATTCAGAGGGAATGAAACAGAGGCCACCAAGTGATTTCTCAAAGGGCTCAGAGCTGTCAATAAATAAATTAGCTCTGGCCACTGGTGAGGACTGTACGCTGGATTTGATGTGGTGTTCCCAGAGGCTCTGGACCTGAAAAGACATTTCTTCTGTGCCTTTCTTGATACTCTCCTGTGGATTTATTAAGATTTAAATGAAGGTGGGGAACCCCTGAAGGTTTTAGGCATTACTATGTAAAAATAGCACTTTATTCCCACTTTACAAAAATGTTGTTATTCAGATTTGGGGTACGTATTTATGGAAGACATAATTAAAAGCTAGACCTGGTAAAAATGTTGTGTAAGACATCATAATTTCAATGGGAAAGAGAAAAAAGTGTTCTGAGTCTTGTCTCATCACAAAGGAGGCTTAGAAATTGGAGTGTTTGTTTCAAATCTCTCCTCTCTGCAAATGTTTTAGGAAAGGAAAGCTGTGGAGGAATCTTTTCAGCAAAAACAGTGTTTGCAGTCAAGCAGAGAGGACTTAAGAAAACTAAAACTGGATCAACATTGTTCAAAGCAACCATGGGGAATAAGAAATTTGCTTTACGTATAATGAATAGGAAAGAAATCCACTGGTGAGTGATGAGAAAGATAGGAGACTGGAGTAAGAAAGAAGTGAGAGTCAGTGAAACTAGCTGTGGCTAAAAAGTAAGTGTAGAAGCCTGGGAGGAAGGGTATGAACATTTATCATAGTCTGGGTCAGAATCAAAATCCTCATGCCTGTTCAGTTTAGCAGCCTATGTCCAAAGTTTCTCTGCTCCACTCTGGGATCCACAGCTGAGAGCAGGGTGTCCAAGAAGAAGCCAGTGCCACATAAGGCTGAATCTGAAAACTGAGGTTGCTGAGTGAGTCCAGGCAGCCAGAGATTGAGCTGTCTAGTGAGGGTAGGTCAGGGGGCTGCAAATTAAATAGGCCAATTACAGAAATTCTGTGTCAGAAATAGCAGAGCCTTGGACCTACTGCAGTGTTAAAATTGGGCTGCTGTGGAGAAAGGGAGTTTCTGTCTCCTTTAAGGACTGTTTTTTAGAGCCTTCATACCTGCCTGTGTCCTAGTTTAGGCATCGCAGCCTTCTTTGAGTCTTAATCTGGCTCTGCATCACAAGGCACTGAGGAAAGTAGTGATAAACTTTCTGGCAATAATTTTGTTTTTAAGATGCTGAAAATGCATTTTAAAAGGCATGCATTTGACTGGTCCCCAAGATAACACTTCAAAGTCAGGAAGGGGCAGAGGTAGCATCTGCATTTTGAGAAGTGCTTCTTCACATTGAAATAACTTTGGCTGCGAGGGAAGTGAGGAAAGACACAAACTGAGGATGTCTGGAGAAAACACAGCACAGGAGTGTGTGGGTAGCATTCTGGAGCACAGAGCACTGTGTCTCCTCTGAACTTCTATAGGAGCAGCTCTGAGAGCTTCACAGGGAGCCCAACCTCTCTGCTCCCTCACCAAGCAGAGAAAACCACCGCTCTTTGAGAAAGAAGACAGCAAAGAGCTTCTTGATGTGTGAACACCTCCCCACACAGGGAGCCAGGCTGGTGGAAGGCACTGGAAAGATGCCATAAGTGGTGGCTGCTCTCCACAGTGGATTAGATCATGCCTGTGCCTGCAGTGTGCCAGTGCTGTTACTGCACAGCCCCTCAGTGACCCTTGTGGGTCACCCCTCAGTGACCATGGTGGTGGGAAAGGGATGCTGAAGCATCCCCTGCTGCTCAGCACTGACAGATGCCATCACATGCTCTGCAGTGTCTGGTGTGAAAAACCTGCAGGAGTGCAAAAGAAAGATGAGGGAAAAACAAACAGAGACAGCTGTCCTCCAGAATTACATCTTCAAG
Source organism: Cichladusa arquata (assembly GCA_026413545.1). NCBI lineage: Eukaryota > Metazoa > Chordata > Aves > Passeriformes > Muscicapidae > Cichladusa > Cichladusa arquata. Next base: position 63,391,241 of record JAOTQP010000001.1, on the reverse strand, counting down.
GTCTTCATGGGCCAGATTCTGCTCTCAGGTATAGGAGTGTAGATGCAAACCATGGACACAAACTTGGGGCCTTGAGCAAATGAAGAGCTACTGGGGGACTATGGCCTGGGAGACTCCTCTGGGGAACAGGGTGCTCCATGGCTGTGGAAAACAGACTCAGGATCGAGCATCCATGGTGGTGGCAATAGGAAGGAAGGTCAGGAACTTGTTAGCCCTGGAAGCAGCCAGAAGTCACCAGACTGAAATGAGAAACCAGAGGGAAAAGGAGAGCTGCTCTGCTTTGGGCTCTGGCCAGTTTGTGCTTCTGTTGCATGCACTTCACACCATGATGTGGAGCAGAATATGGCCCAGGGAAAGGCTGGAAGAGAAAAAGATGAGAGAACCAGTTTTCCTTCTTCAGAACTCCTGTTAGCTTTTCTGTGATAGGTCACTCTCCTGCAGTCTTCCTTCCACTCTAGCATAACCCTGTTATCAGCAGGACTACTGTGCATTTGCCCCTTCACAAATGAGAACAGCATTTAACCTTCTATCTGCATCTGAATTTTGTGTCCTAGCTCCCCTTAACATACAGAATAACCTTAGGGAAATTAAATTGGATCCAAACCAGCTTCCTTCCTGCTTACATCTCTCCTCCAGGAGCAAGCCTGCGCTGCAAGATGCCAGCACATTTGCTCAGTCAGGAAGGTGGTTCTGCTGAATCTCAGGATAAGAAAAATTGGCATCATCATTTCATACAGAGCTTATTCTGTGGAGAGGCAGATGGCTGTGGAGCCACAAAACACCCAGATGAGCAAATTCAAGAGAATTTGTTTACTGCTATCCCCATGCCCATGTAAAAACCAGCACTGTCTCTGCCTCCCACCAGGGTGTGAGGACAAAATCTGCCTCTTCAAAGGGTGACCACTTCAGAGGGTTGTTTCCAAGGAAGAAATCCATCTGCTCAGCGAGGTGTTGTGGTTTGAGCAGATGAGCTTGGTACCAGCTTGGACCTTCTGGGAAGGCGAAACAATGCAGAATCCAACAATGGACCTCCATCCTGCTGGAGTCCCCAGATCACTTCCCTCACACCTTCCTGGCCAGCTCCAGGTGGAAGGAAGTGCTGTTAGCAGCAATGAGGGCTTTTTTGGCAGCTCCACAGGAGGAGGCAATCTCCTTGCCTATGGCTGCAGTCTGGGTAGCAGAGGAGCAGTGGCACGGGCTGGCTGTGACCAAACTGTGCAGCACTTGGCTCCCAGTCCTCTTCAGCCCCTGTGGGCCTGAATAACTTTTTGGTTATTTCTATCTCTAACACTCCAAGTGAAATAACAGAGTAATGGTTTCATAGCATCATCCTGGGAATCAGGGGTGTTTCCTGCTCTAAGAGATGCCCCAAGGGCACCTTTGGAGGATGGATGGGTGATGGAGAACTGTGTGGGATCCAAGCTTGGGCGAGGCTATGCCACGGGAGCTTTTGACTTGAATCTGGGGATAAATGTGACCTGGACCTTTCCTGAGGGCAGTTTTGAAGACAGCTAGTGACAGCACCCAAAAACTGAGCCAGGCAGTAGGTTAATAAGTGGTGTGAGGAATTGGTGCTGGGGTTAAGTTCAAGTTTGCAGGGTAGGTGCTTCTAATGTCTTATGTAATGTCTCCTGCAGTGGGAAGAATGATGCCTTTCTCCAGTGTGAAGCAAGCAAAGCAAACAGGAGTTCCACTACCACTGGATGAGTTTAATGCCATAACACTCATGAAGTGACAGGTGTTTCCACAGGCAGAGGTGTAGGCTGAATAAGAGCCCAAATTAAGCAGGTTTCTAACTGACAGTGACTGCTCTCATTATGTATTTTTAATAGACAAAATTCAAAAGGGCTGAGAAATGACGAGAATAAGACCACTTTTTTTTAAGGTTGATGAAATTTATTTGAATTAAAAAAAGAAGGAAAAGAAAAAAGAAAGAGAAGCTGATTGAGGGAAGACTAAAGATTTTGCACATCTTTGTTGTAATGCAATAGCTGTCCCATGCATGTGTCATAGGGAAGACAGCTTAAGGAACACCAGGGAAATGATGCATGAGGTCCAAAGAGATAATCTCACCGTGTATATATTTTCAGCAGTGTTATATGAAGATCTTAGCAGTAAAGCCTCTTCCCTGTGGACTCTGAATGCATGATAGGGGCCTGTCTCTGTGCACAGCTGACCTGTGAGGGTCAGATCAGCTGCTTAGCTGACTGCAGTGGCTCAGAGGTGCTGCATCAGCATGTTCAGAGTTGACTTGCCAGTCTGTGAAACGCCACCTCTGCCCCCAGATGTCATCCTTTTGGTATCTGCAGATTTAAAATTCTTCTGAGATAGAATCAGTACCCTGCATGGGGGCCTGGTAGAGATTGATGCTCAGACAAGACACGTCTGTGAGCCGAAGCAGGAGTGGGGAGCAGCATTTCAGCAGCATATTTTCCTCCCAGACAGCTCCATGAACCAACAAATTAAATGCATTTGCTGTTGACATGGAATACAAAGTAAGTTAAAAGCTGATACCCCCAAATGCTTGTCTAACTGTCTATCACAGGCTCTTACAGTGCCAAGTAAATGATGCCAAGTAAATGACATAGGAAGAGGTCCCCATATGAGCACATTGCCAGCTGAAGCTTCTGCTGCTGATCTGACTGAAATGACAGGCAACCAAACAGAAGATGAAAACATAAAGATGTTTATGAAGTTGCAGTGCTGACTTCCCATAAGAAGTCTGGTTTTCAGAAAGAGGAGTGGGGTTGAGTAGGCAAGATGGTTGAGACGAAATGGGAATTTATAGAGTGAATAACGTGGAAGAGCATGGCTTTGCACAGGCCACCCCAGCTTGTGATGTGCTCCCAAGCTGGGCAGAGAAGCACAGTCATGTGTGTTTGCACATATTGCACATATTTCCTCCTGCATGCACTTCACTGCACACAGGTTCACCCAAACTAAGCAAACCCTCCTTCCCAGGCAGCCCCACTCTTGCATTGCCAGCCTGTGTGGTGGAATGGTCCCACTCCACCATGACAGGCAGGGGGAAAAGGGTGGGTGGGTGTTTCCATGTCCCTCTGCTAGCAGGGCAAAACAAAAAACCTTTATCCTTTGGGAGCTGATCTGCTCTCACAGCTTCAGGTTATAATCCCTTTTGGTGACATCACAGGTACTGCTGAGGCCGCCAAGGTGATGTCACAATGAGAAGCTTATGACTGTAAATGGGGAGTAAGTCACAAGAACAGATGACCTCAAAATAAGCTAATATCCTGTTATTATATAAGTGCTCCCAATACTTATATAAATGTGCCAGTAACAAAAAATAAGAAAGAGAAAAGACCCAATGACCTATCAGGATATGTGAAGATGTGTGTAAATTTGACATTTCTCACAGACCCACAGATCTTTTATTAGCGTGTCTTCCTTCTAAAAATCTTCCCACTATCAGCTCAGTTTTTAAAATCAACCTCAGGATCTTTCCTTATTTAAAGAGAATAGCACAAAAGTTCTCCATATTTTGACACATCCAATAATCACATACATGCTCAGTCATAGCAAAGTATCTGAACCAAACATAACCTACATTTTAGTGTCACAAATGTGTTAGGTAATTTGATCATATAAGAACATAGAAATGTGTCCTTCCTTTGAAGCCCTCTGGGGTCCTTGGGGAGTACCACAGAATGGGTGTATATCTGAAACTATCTAATTATAGATATACCTGCTGTATTCTTATGATAAATAGGAACAAATAAAATTGAAAACTACATACAATTGTTTCACAAGAAAGCTTTATTGCAGCTATAAAAATGATACTTTATATGCTGAACTAAATTCTTTGGAATCGGAAATAATGTTCAGAATCTCTAAGGCACTTTTTTGGAGATGTCTTGTCTTCACTGTTCTGCAGGTTTCTTATTTTCCATGGTTAAGTATTTATTACGTTTTATCCTGGAAATTTTTTAATGGATTCCTCTGCTTTGGTAGAATAAGAAGCACATTTAAATGCCTCTAGGGGTAAATTATTTCACATCAACACTTTCAAGCACAAAGTCTGGATCTTCAGTAGGTTTTTACATTATGCAAGTAGACATTTAAGGTACTTAATACTTTCTAACCTCTTGTGCCCTTTTTACACAGAGACAGGCAGTCAGCAGGGATTAATCTGATCCTAATTAACCACAAAGTCTTCTGATATTTGGTCAGTGCACAGTAGCGTGCTGCCAGGTACACAGAGGTAAACTGATCTGGATTATCTGTTGGTGTATGTGCTTCAGGGAGGGAGGTGGGTGCTGTGTCGTGGCTGAGCTATGGGCAGACACAGCTTCAAACACGCAGCAGGGAGGCTGCTCTGCAAAGCTGCAGCTGCAAGGAAAGGGGAAGGCTCCAATTAGAAGGCCCCTTCATCGTGGCTTTCTATCAAGATTTAATTCTCAGAGATGGTATTTGTTGGTGTGGCTCCCTCCCAGGCCAGATCCCTGCTCTCTGCCTCTCCTGACGCAGATGTCGCAGGCAGAACAGAAATCCCAGACAAAGTTTATTACAGAAGTGCTCTCATGCAGTCACGAGGTGCATAAAGAACCTCCTTGCTTTCTAAACTCCTCCTCAGAGAGGAATCTAGGTGCAGATGGATCCAGTTTTGCCCCAAATTTTATGATTGTATTTATAAGATTTATAGGGTTATATAGGTGTAATTGAATCTTTGCGTGAATCATGACCGCAAGATTAAGAAAGGAAAACCAAATATATTAATAAAATTAATTATTCATCTTATTGATGGTGATAATTATAATGATTAGACTAAAAGACCTTAATCAGAATGATTTACTACACAGTATAGATAGTTATAACTACTAGTGCAGTGCACTATTTATTGAAGCAATATTGAAACAGCAATATTAACGCTAGCAAAACAATTAGGTAGAGATTGTTGTTACTCACTCATACCAACAACTGTGGGCAAATCTATTCTGTTCAGCCTTGAGGGGAGTCCCCATTCAAGGGAGGAGTCTCCACACACACTCCTAGAAGGGGTATAATAGATGTGCCTGCCATTAAAAAATGGGATTTCAGTCCCAGGGAACAGTTGCCCCCTCTGAGTCTCTGGTGTTGGGAGGTGATGGTTCTCCACTCTGCTGGGGTTGATCCATCCTCTGCTGAGGCAGCAGAGAAAACTGGGGACATGAGATGGCAGGGAAACCTTGCTGCAGAGCCAAAATAATTCCTACCCAGTGTTAATACTGAATGCTAACAACTCTGGCTCTTGATCTCCCTAACAGTAGCATGGCCAGCCCAGCAGTTGAATAGGGATCCAATATACTAAAATAAAATTCTTCTGGGAAGGACAGAACAGGACTTGCTGTCTGCAGGCTCTTCACAGACCCTCAGCTCTGCAGGACCATGGCTTTTGCAATGTTGTCTTGTTTGTGATGGTCACCCAGGCCTTATGCATCAGATCAAGGCAGGCTGATAGGATCACCCTTACAGCTCAGGGAAACAGCTTTAAAATTGAATTATTTATTCTGTATTGTTGCAAATGTTCATACAGAACAAGGAAATAGCAGAAAAAAAGTCAGGGGAGAAGAATGTGCCAGAAACGGGATCTTGAAAAGTTAACTTGCTGATCCTAAAGTAGCTAACACAAGATAAATTCACAAAGGAGCTACATGGAATCTCTTTAGTTAAAGTGGTGACCAGGGCACCTGCAGGCCTCTGAGCATAGTGGGATTCGCTGCTTGGGGTTTGCCTCTGTTCAGACTGCTCCAAAGAGCAGAGCCAGAAGCCAGCTCAGGCCATGGAGTAGGCAAGCACGTACCCACATGAACAAGTGCTGGTTTCCAGGGTAGTGTGTTTGCTTTCCAAGCTCATTCTTCTCTTTTCCCCCTCAACTCTGAAGCATTCCTCTCTGAGGCATGGTAGTTCTTGGAGATCAAGAGAGTTAAAATAATCCCCAGAGAGGCAGTAATTTTGGGAAGCTGACCTCTCGTGTATCAGTGTGCAGCCTGCCTGGTATCCAGCCTTTAGCTCTTTCTGACACAGCTGGAGACAGGCAGGAAAAGAGAGCTGACTCCAAGCTGAGCTTTCAGGGCTGTAATGCAGAGCCAGTTCCTACAGAAATCAAGGACTGCCTTCTCCTCCTTTAAACAGAAGTCTACTGGAATAGGCATCTAATAAAATAACACTGTTTTGTTTATGTTTCTCCGTAGTAAGCGGGGCTGTATCAGAGCTATGCTTGGTGACACAAGGTTATTCTCAATTTTTCCTTGGGAAGACTGGGACACCACATGGTTGAGGGTCTTGTTGAAGCCACACAGAAGGCATGTGCCATTCACTACAGGATGGCTGCAGATCTTTCCTCTGGAGTTGCTCCCTGTGCACTTTTGTCCAGAGATGCCTTTCAAGCTGGGACCCTCAGCACTGTTGTATTCCCAGCCCCTAAGGTTCTGTGTTTGGAAACAGTAAATCTGTTTTCTGGAATAAAACAGAATAAAACTGTTAAACTATCTTGTTTCATCAGACACACTACTAGTAATAGAGAAGAAAAAGTGTTAGAAAGCTAATTGGTCTGGTGAAAGTTTCTTCTTCAAGGGCACGACAACACACTGATTCTGCTTGAGATGTGGCAAAGCACATATGATGTGCTCTGCATGACTGTTGTAATTAAATGTAAAACATTCATTTCTCAATGCTTCCCTGCCCCACCCCCCCCCCCCCCCCCAGAATGCTTAGTGTCTATTTGTTGCTGCTTGGTCTCATAACAACTCTATTAATTAGGAAAGTGTCAAAGGACCAGCTAATGTATGAATGGATCATGAATTAAGACATTTTCTTTTTCAGTGTTCCCTTCCTTTTTAGAGATAGAACAGCTACAGCCCTCTTTAAGTGCTCTTGTCAAATATGGGTACATTTAATGTTGCAGCTCCTTGGAAAATAAGACTCTTACTTCAGCATTTCAAGAAGAGGAAAAATATTCATAGATTGTTTGAGGGAAAAAAGAAAGCACTGGCAGTTGTCACAGTGTCAAAATTAATTATTTTGGATTGATCCATTTGCCTTGATCTTTATGACCCTCAAGAATTTCAAATACTTCCCAGTCAATCATTTAAATTCCTCAGCTAAACCCCATACCTCATTAAATAAAGAAATAAGAGGGGGGTCTTGATATGCTTTTCTTTAGGCCTGTCACTCCAGAGTCTGAAAATACAAATCATGGCATCATAAAGTATTCTCAGTTTTCTTTTCAAATAGCAAAAAATATTTCTCTGTACAGTTCATTGCATTCTCTTCAGTGACACCTTCTTGCTGGAACCTCTTAGGACCAACTCCAAGTACCACCTGCAGTTGTGGAAAGAGACCCTGAGACACTTTATTGAATTTACTGGTTAATGTCACCAAACAACAAAAGATTGTTGGGTGAAAGGCAAAGGGAAGGAAAGGAAGGGTATACTTAGAAGACAGATTGAAAAATTTAAGATGTGTGTGTACTTTTTTGGGTGTGTACTGACTTCTTAAAGATTGATGTCCAATGGAAATATTGCAGAACGGGAAGAGGACTCAAAGTATAAGACTATGGGATAGTATATATTATGCACAGTGCACAGATGCTGTACTTTTTCAATGTTCAAACTATGCAAACAGATTTATTTCATATGTATAATCTATTTAATCCTATCACACACCCCTATTGATACATAAAAGCCAACTCTTGCCCTGATCTGTCTTTTTCCATGAAAAATAATTTCTCATCTGAGAGTTCAGCCTATTTTTGTTCCTGCTTCAAGATGGCATAGCTGATTTGTTTTCCATTTTCAGTTTTTCACCTTTCATCTGCTTTTCTCGTGATGCAACAAGAAATACAAACCAGAATCTGGACCTGGAATGCTGCCACAGGGGAAGCTGAAATCAGAAGCAATTCAGAGCCATTTATAAATCAAACTGAAAAGTATTTTGTTGCAATTTGTGTCTCACATTATTGTGCACTGTGATAACTTAAAGGGGAAAGGCATCAAACACTCAGGTTGTACTAGGGCTCAGAGTGCTGGCATTTAAACTTAGTCCCCAGAGAGAGCCCAGGCCTCTCAAGTTTCTCTCTTCCCAGCAGGCAGGACCTCAGGCAGCGTGGTGGCCCTTGCTCAGATCTGATGAGCTGCCCCTGGCAATGGCCCTGCTTCCCCAGGGCAGCAGAACAGCACTGAACTCCTCCCGTGTGTGTCACAGCACTCACCTCCATGTGGCCCACGGGGATGTCCCTGCCACATGCACATACAGCTTGTGTGGAAACGTGCCACACCAAAGCTACAAAATTTGCTAGTCTGCTTTCTTGTCATCCTGTTTGCCTCTCAGGCAGCACTTCCCAAGCTCTGGGATGAAAGTGTCCCCTTGGTGAAGATCGGGGGAGATATCTTGCACTGCCACAGCAGCTCCTGACCTCAGCCAGAGCAACTCAGCAGGACCTGCACTCTTGTACCTGTGGTTTCTGCCCTGTGTAAAATCCAGATTGCATGTGGCATCTGCAGTGAAGCTTCCCAGAAAAACAATGATTATTTTAGTGGAAAGCTCTTGCTCAGTCCCTGAGACTGCTGTTCCCCAGATTCCAGTTCTGAAAACCAACAATAAGAAATAGGATTGATTGTTATTTCTGTTACCTTTGGGAGAATTCTCTTATGCAATTTAATTTAATTTGATTTAATTTATATAAATTTTTATTTTGGTAACATTTTTTTCATGTACCCAGGATCTTAACTCCTGTATCACAGATTACAATCCGCTGCCTGTACATCTCATCCATCCATATCTTGTCATCTTTAAGTTTTTTTTATGCCAGCCCTTACATGATTGCACATCATTTTCAGAAGATTTCACACTTCTGAAAGTCCATATGGTTGTCAAAATCTTTTCTGATGCCACTTGTTTATGGCTTCAAAATAATCAACATAGATTCACACATTCTTCTTTCTTTTCCCCCTTTTTCTCCCCCTAGTCTCTTTTGTACACAACTTGAATAAGATTAATTCACTTTTTCTCTAAATGATTCTGCCAAACTTAACACATCAGCAGAGAAGGCTTGGAGCAAAAATCTGTTCCATCTTGCTATGCTCTTCATTCGTGTCAGACTGCAATCTAGCTGTCACTCCAGAGAGTAGCCAATTTTTATGTGGGCCATCTACCAAAAATGGCATCATCAGAAAATGTTCTGGTGACCTGGCATGTCTGAGAGATAACGAGCCTCCATTGCAGAGAACAGAGCACACCAGCAGCTGCATCCTTGTGGAGTCACTGAATGACTCCCAGGGATGCTGGAAGTGGAGTTTTGCCCCTTGCAGTCTGCTAGAGACAAGGTAAGTACCAAACCCAGTGCATTTAGTGAGGAACTGCTAGAGAGAGGAGGGAGGGAGGG
>JAOTQP010000001.1:63353597-63380035 GCA_026413545.1 Cichladusa arquata | reverse complement strand
AGGAAGGAAGGAAGGATTCCAGGAAGGAAGGAAGGAAGGAAGGAAGGAAGGAAGGAAGGAAGGAAGGAAGGAAGGAACCTGGAAAACACTGTGCACTTGGGCCCTACTGACTACCTGACAGTTTCAGCATCCTTATCCCCCAGTGCTGATGGCTTTCCCCCCACATTCCCTATCTCATCCTAGTCCCTCAAAGAGTGGGATGTTGCACAGCCCCACATGCCTGAAGCTGGTTCACCATCTGGGGCTAGAAAATGGGAGGAGGGTCACAGATAGTTCCCATTTTTCTGCTCCTCTCCTGCCCTCTGGCTTGTCCCAACATCACCCTGACCTCATGGCCAGGACTCTGGCAGTGGTTGTATCTGTTGCTGCCTCAAGCAGCCCCAGAAGTCCTTTCTTCAAAACTTCTGCCGAGTCTTCACACACATGGCAGGGTGGCCACTAGCATCCTCACCCATCCTGTGGGAAAACCAGCGGGCAATCAGCTCTTGAATGAACGCAAGGCAGCAAAATGTCAGGGAGGGAAACTTGAAGGGCAGAGACTGCATTTCTGTGGTTTTACATGGCACAACAGGGGAACACTGGCATCTAGTCAAATTCCAGAAGTGGAGGCACAGAGTGATTAGTTAAAGCTTTGCTTTTTTGTGACAAAACAAAACAAAACAAAACAAAGACAAAAAACCGAAAACAGCACTCAAAAAGCAGGAAAAAGTGGGACTCATAACCATATCATGGTAAACCATGTGAAAAAACCCTCTTGCTCCTAATCACAGCCCAGCTTAAATAAAAAAATGTTCATGAAACAGTTAATTCATGGAAGTGAGTGGAATTATAAAATTGGTATTATGTGTTGCATTCTTATAGACTATCTGTCCCGGGCAGCCCTGTCCCCAGCTTATTACACCTAAGGAGCAGGAGCTCTCCAGTAGCACTGCTAACCTCACAAGAAGCATTGTCTTGGCAGGAGTTGGGTCATACTTAGCAGATTATCTCCGTACCAGGAGGGCTGAAATTTTCATCAAAGTAAACAGAGGAATTCGTGACAGGCAGCCGGCTTACCGTGCCGTGCTCGGGGGCTCCTTCACAGCGGATGCTCGGCTCCATCCCGAGAGCAGGGCGAGCGCCCGGCAGAGCCCTTCGGGTCCCCGGGGGATCCTGTCCCCAGCTGGAAGGGAGGAGAGAGCAGGGCAGAGAGGGACGGGAGCGGCTCGGAGCCGGCCAGCAGCCGAGGCTGAGCTGCCGGGCGGGGGATGTGAGGGGATCAGGGCACCCCGAGCCGCAGGGTCCCCCGCTGGCCCCGGTCCCCGCCGGGCTGGCGGCACCGCCAGGTGGCACCAGGCGCTCGTGCAGGCTGGTGGCTGCCAGGGTGGCACAGGGACAGGCTGGTGGCTGCCAGGGTGGCACAGGGACGGGCTGGTGGCTGCCAGGGTGGCACAGGGACGGGCTGGTGGCTGCCGGGGTGGCACAGGGACAGGCTGGTGGCTGCCGGGGTGGCACAGGGACAGGCTGGTGGCTGCCAGGGTGGCACAGGGACAGGCTGGTGGCTGCCGGGGTGGCACAGGGACAGGCTGGTGGCTGCCGGGGTGGCACAGGGACTCACATCCTGCAGCTGAGAGAGATCCCGAACGCGGCACGGGCACCGCCGGCCCCGCCTGGGAACGGGGTCACTGCCGTGGCCATCGCCGCTTCATCGTGAGCCACTAAGGCAGCTCTCATTCGTGACAGGCAGGTTGGATTAATGGCCTCCACCTACCGAGCTATTCTTCCATTTTATGCACCATGTATTCAGCAGGAAAGTGATCAAAAAGGAAATCTGATAGAAAACCTCAGCCGTGCTTTACTGCAGGAGGCTGAGCCACAGCAGGGGCAGGATGCACCTGCACAGCCACAAACCCCTCTAAAACTCCCTTCTGTGGCCAAATTGAAGCAACACTGTCTAACAGCAGCAGTTTGAACTCTGTTCTTGAGCTCCCAGGCCAGCCCAGCACTGTTTGAGTTGTGTCCATGTGGACACTGCTGAAGGCCTAGGCAAATTTCAGCCAGACCTTTTCTCAGGTTCTGAGTCTTTTTCTCAGGCCATGACACTTTCTTAGCTCCAGCTAGGATTTTTCCCAGGGTGATGGTTTTCTTGCAAATAGAAAGGAATTAATAAACAGAGATTAGCACCTGGTGTTGACTGTGGGGCAGTGCATGATGTACGTGACATGGGATGTTTTCTCCTATTGTCCAATGAACTACTGTCCCGCTTGAGATTCACAAACAGTTCTGTAAATATAGGTAGGGTTTTAATAAAGTGCTTTTTTCCTTCCATTCAAGAAGTGTGCTGTTATTATTTGCCTCTTGTAGTGAACAGCAACATGTCCACACCCCTGAGAGATGCCCCACAGGTCACTGGACACATCACACTGCAGCTGGCCCTGCTTCCCTCCTGGATCTGCTCAGCTCTTGGGCACAGCCAGCCCACTGTGCCCAGAGGTTTTTATCTGAACCAAAGTGAGGATGCTCTGCAGCCCAGCTGAGAGGTGTTTTTTGCAGTATGAGCCTGAGAGGCTGAGTGCCATGCTGTGGGATGTCCAAGGGAACATGGGATGATAGGAAGATGCAAAAAGCCTGGTGGGAAAATGCTGGAGACAGAGAGGCCAAAGCTTGATGTAGCCTCTTCCACAGTGGGAACAGTCCTAGGAGTGAAGGGCACCACCAGGAAGTGTCTTGGTGAAAGCTGCTCGAAGTGGTCCAAAACAGAGACAAGAAATCAAACAATCCAGTGTCTGAACCTGCTCCCTGTCCCACTTGCATTCACCACTGGAGGCATATTCCACCACAAGATTTATGCCTTGGAAGGCTGCAAGGCTTTCTAAAACAAGCTACTGGATTCCTCCACAGCTACCTTACAACCCACTGGTTCCTGAGCTCAGGGGGACACAATCCTTCCCAGCTACTGAGGAAACATGGCCCAGAAGCCTACATTGACTTCTGGAACAGAAAGTGCTCAGTGAAACTGTCTGGGTGAAGGTTGCAAATAAATGTGTCTCTCTTCTCACCCGGAATGAATTCAGTGCTGCTCATTGCCCTGAGCTGCTGTGGAAACCTGAGGAATTAAGAGACATTCAACAAGAAATCTGACAAATTGAGGGAAGGTAAATCCATTGGTAGCACAATGCAGCAGTTGGTCACACAGTGATCTGAGCAGTTTTTGGCTCAGGAAGCCTGGACTCTGTGTAAATTCAGCAATTTGCACTATGCTGAACCCTGGAAGCTGGGAAAGAATGCCACAGGGAGGATTGCTCTGTACTCAAATGACACTTGGGCTCAGATGAGAGACAAGTCATTATCCAAACAGAGAAAAGTTTGAGGATTTTTTTTTTGTAAGAGTCAACATAGTTTTATAAAAGGAAATCACACCTCTTAAATCTATTTGGGGCTTCAGAAGGCATCAACAAATAGGTGTAGAGCTAAGAAGAGTTTTCCAAAGCCCTTCATCAAAGCCTTTACAGGAAATCCTGCTGTGATGGCTTAAGAGGTAAGGTTATGTGAATAAAGGGCTGATTAAATGGCAGGAAACAGAAGGTAGAAATAAATAGCCAGCTCTGACAGTGGAAGGAGGTTGGCACTGGAGTCATGCAGGGATTTGTACTCAAGCTTACATTGCTCAGCATGACTTAAACCTGGAAAAGGGGGAGCTTTGTGAGATGAGAGTTTGTTGAGGTTATTAAGCATCTGAGACAGGAAAGATGATCAACAACTGAAGAAGCTACAGAAAATAAATCTCACAATAGAAAGCAATTGGGCAATAAAAAGGCAGATGAAATTCAACATAGCTAATTCTAAAATTAATTACATTTTAAAAATATCTAATTTTCCATACATGATAGTAGGGTCTCAACTGACCTTTACTGCTTGAGAATTTACTTTAGGGCTATGTAAATATCTATGAGAAGGTAGTTCAGTGCTCAGCTGCAGCCAAAGCAGCAAGTTCCATTACTAGGAGAGAAACAGAGAATAAAATGGAAAACACCTTCAAGCTGTTCTGTACATTTGTATAGTGCATCTAATCTCCAAAAACTGTACCTATTTATGGACCTTCTAGTTCAAAAAGCACACAGCACAGAAAGGTAACAGGGGGGCAACAAGAACAAACAAAAACATGGAATGGTTTTCCTATGAAGAATGAGTTACTGGGTTAAGATTTCTCATCTTGAAAGGAAAAACAGTAATCTGATGTCTGTGCATCTGTAGTTAACACATGCACTGCTTGAAACTGCTTCCTAAGCCCTTTGTGAGGTGGGACTGTCTGCCCCTGAGTACACCTGGGTAGCTACATTCTGTTGGGCAGATGGGATGGCCAGTGCCAAAGCTCGGGCTGCTGAACCTGGAAATCACTTCTGGAAGACCTCAACACTCTCAGGATGTAAAACCAGATGATTTAGACAGAGGATGAGGCAGCTAGGTCCAGAGCTCTCATGGCTGGATACAAGTTCTTTATGGAGGGGTGGAAGAAGGTGATGAGGTTTGCGCTCTAAGCAACTGAGTGGCACGAATTTGTGGATGTTTTTGAGGGAGCAGAGGGTGAGAAACTCAAGAGCTCATGGGTCAGGAGAAGTAACAAAAGGGATATTGCTGTGGGCATCTCCCACAACCCAGTCAATCAAGAAGGAAAGACAGATAGAACCTTCTTTAAACAACTCAGGAGTTATTCAGGACAGACTAGAAAAATTCCTGTCTTCTGTAACTGGAAAAATCTGCTAATTGGAAAAACCTCTGCATTCAGTCACAAAACTGTCACTCACAAGGCATTCTGTTAGGCCTGCCATGTGTCTGTAACCAGCAAAGTTGTGAGGAGAAAATTACTAATCACACTAGAGGATGAGTCAGGGATGCAGAAAGCTGCACATACCCAAGCCCATGGGGCTGGATGGGCTACCAGTGACAATGCAACAGAAACTGGCCAATGTGAGGCCATGACTGATACTCTGACGGGCTACAGGGCTCTCACTGACAGAGACCTTCACTGGCTGGACAAAGGTGCCAGTGAGAACCTCACCAAGTTTGATAAAAGCAAATGCAAGCCCTGCACCTGGACTAACCAGGACAGGGGGAAGCATCTCCTGGCTAGGGAGCAGCTCTGAAGAAAGAGACCTTGGGGTCCCAGTGAGCAGCAAGCTGAACATGATTAAGCAGGGCAACCTTGCAGTGATAAGCCCAACAGGATACTGGGTGGTTTAAGCAAGGCAGCTGCCATCAGGTGGACAGAAATTCTTCTTCCTGCCAGCTGAACACTCATCATCCACATCCATACATCTGTGTAGAGTTTTGGGATTGTCAGCGCAAGAGTGACATTGACACACCTGAGAGTTCAGAGAGTCAGGGAGTGAGAAGACCATGGATGCAGGAGCAACTGCAATCTTTCAGTAGCTAAAGTGGGATTACAGAGAAGATAGAGCCTGGATTTCTCAAAGGTGTTCAGTGAAACAAGAGGAAAAGATCACAATTTTGGACATGGGAAATTCTCACTGCAGATTAGGAAGCAATTCTTCACCATTACAGTGGGAAAGCACTAGCATGCATTGCTCAGAGACACTGTGAAATTGCTACCTTTAGATACTTTCAAATCTGACCAGACAAGGTCCTGAACAACTTGATTTAACTCCAAAGCTCAAGGCTTGAGCAGCTTTGTGCCTGCTTTCAGCAGATGTTTTGGACTAGACAACCTCCAGAGGACTCTTCCAACTCCTGATATTTTTACAGCTCTGTAAGTGCCATAAAAATATATTTAAACCCCACAATGTTAAACCATAAAACCATCTAAACAAAGCCAAACCTACACAGCTTTGCATATACAATGTAGTGCTGACATGCAGATGTGTCCCATGGGGGGAATAAAGAAATGCATAACAGGTAACACCACACAGTGATGAAAATAAGAGGAAAGGATGATTGTGAAGACCAATGTGTATCAAAAAAACCCAGATGGAATTTAAGCATGCAAGATTACCAATACTTGTCACAGCTCCTATTTTATCATTCAGCTTTACTAGAGAAAATTATTTACAACACCACAGTGAGAATCAAAAGACCCAGTCTGCAGAGGCAAAACTGAGTCCAACAGAAAATATTTTTGCTGTGTTTATTTTGTAATTATCCCATCAACACACACCACCAAAAGCTATAAAGCTTATGGCACTGCAGTAATTTTGGAAGCCTAGTTAAAATACTCTGTAAGTCTACAATACTTCATAAACAAACATGCAGAAAGTTACATACAACTGACTTTTCATCTCTACTTTATTTCACAGCAGCAGTGCATTCTGGGATGAGAAGGAAAGTTCAGAAAAAAACTGCAGTTCTCAAAATACATTGTTGATAATTTAATTAAATCAATAAGTAAATGCCATGAAACTTGTGCATATTCAAGTCTCTGAAGAGATGAGCCCCTTCTTAAATAATGGGAAGAGAATTAATGAAGCCTACCTTCAGTGAAACATGCTTCATGTCTTTTTATAGACAGAAAGTTTTCTGTACACTATCACCTCTATTTTTCCTGACAGTAGGACTCAGTTTTTTATCAGATTTGGTTACAAGCACCATCAATGTAAACAATTAAAACTTTAGTTAGGTATCAGTAAACAGAACAGAGACAGAGCCAGTGGGGACAGTACAAAGGCAGAGTCTGTGGACACTCATTTCGCTCTCTTCCCATCAGGATTATTGTGGCGAAATCTGGAACTGAGATGCTTATGGAGCTGCTGGTTAATAACACACATGAACCTCATGACTGACACTGGAGCTGTCCTGTGCTTCCCTTTGGATCTCCACTACCAGTGCTTCCTGCCACAGCAGGTGACAGTCCCAGCTGTGATGGACTCCTTCTAGAGGCATGCCTTAGCAGAGAGATGGATCAGAGCCTCGTCTTCAATAAAAACCCCAATCAGCTTTTGTCAGGAGTTTCAGTGTTGGCATCATGCCAGGATCAGACAGCCACATCAGCTCAAGCAAGTTTTTTATTTCATGTCCAGATCGAATGTTACCTGTATTATTAAAATATTGTGAAAACACCGTGATTATGGACAGAAAATGACAAAGCATAAATTTAAACCCGTGGATGCTGACTGTCCTAGGCATCACTGTTTGTATGGTGAAATGCAAGCTGATGGAAAAAGGGGCTAGTCTGACTTCACAATGTTGTATATATATTTTGGCAGAGTACAAACAATAACATGGGAATACAACTTCAGATAAATTGGGTTCACGTGTTCTGGAGGAGATTTGATCTAAAGGTTACGAAAGTCAGAGGAAAGGCTGCGTGGGGTCTGAAGGAGCACAGAGCAGGTAAACACACCATGACAAATTCTTCATTAGTGCTATTTTTGGTCCCAGAAAGAGAACAGTTTACCCCAAACTGCAGTAAGCCTAAACTGTTTTAGAGGGCAGGAGAGGGCTGATAATCTTCTATGCTCTTTACCTTGAACAGATTTTCCTGTTTATTCATTGTGTTTAGCACAAAAATGAAAGTCTACTCCTGGTAAATGCTATGACAGCATCTCACAGAGAGGAGACTTGGACTTCAGTCTGTTGCCTTTTTTCCTGTGTGAAGAAAACAATAGCAAAAGGAAAAAAGCCTTGACTACCCCTCTGGCCTCTTTTGGACTTGGGCTGCAGGTTCCCCCCCTAAAAACCTGTACTCATTTTCCTCTAGATTTTCTTCCAGTATAATTTGTAAAAAACCATGCACTTACCTAAACGGGCCAGAGGAGCTGTTTCACTTTTTGTAACTATTATTTACAGTATGTGTGTGCTTTTTCACCTTTTTTTTCTTTTTTTCCCCTCTAAAGCAGAAATCCTTTTGATTAAAATTACCTGGTAATACAACAAATATCTTTATCTGAAAATGACCTTTTATTCCACACACCACAATGCCATAATGGTAGGTCTTCAGCATTTACACCTGTATATAGGTTACACCCAGCATTATAATTACACCTTTTAACATGGTCATTTCCCCAGTGGCTTGACCAGAGTCGTGATCAGCCAAAAATGTACTTTTCAGAACATGCATTATAAAATCTGTTTATATGACTTAAATCCTGGTGAAGGTACTTAGCTGTCATAGTAGCAGCTTTTCACTTACTTTTTTTTTTTTTTTTTTTAACACCAATTTAATTAGAGCAAAACAGTTTATAAAAAACGTATATTTTAAAAACATCTTCTGAAAGCCAGAAAATTTGACTTGTTTTCCCTTCAGGGAGAGGTATTCAAGAAGAAACTAGTTTTATCCAGAAAGAAGTATGCTTGAACTGGAAATATAAAGAATAAGTTTCTGAATTAATTATTTTTATCAGAAAAATAACAACCCCTTAAAAATCAGGGAGCTGTCTTTTATTTGAGTCTAATGGTGTAGAAATATAACAAAATGCTGTGTTGTCTCCCTTGATTTGTATTCCAAAAAGGTAAGCTGCATTGCCTGAGTTAGAAGTAGCAAACACAGGCTACTCAGGTTATCACTGTCTGTACAGGTGGTTCAGACAATAGTCCACAGGGCTCCCTTCTATCTGAAAAGGATGGGCTTTCTGGGTGAGGGGGCTGGAAATGTTCTCTAAGGTTTCCCTTTTTGGCGCTTTCTGCATCCTGGTCTGTCAAAGTAAGAGATACAGTGGAATTTCCTCTTCCCTGGGGAAGGAGTGACACTCCTTCCAAAGAAGTTCCTATAAATACATTGGCAGCAAAAGGAGGGCTAAGGAGTCTGCATTCTTTGCTGGGCGCACAGGGTGGGACAGTGTCAAGGGATGAGGAAAATGCTGAGGTACCTAATGCCTTTCTTGCCTCAGTATTTAACACCAAAGCCAGTTGCTCCCAGGATACCCAGCAATGACAGCTGGAAGTTAGGGATGAGGAGCTGAGTGAAGTCCCCAAAATCTGTGAGGAAAGGGTGATGACCTGTCCAGTTAGACACATATCTATGATGTTATGTACCTGAGAGTATTGAGGCAGCTGGCAAAAGATCTTAGTGAACCCCTTTCAACCCTTTTCCAGCAGTTTTGGTTTACTGGAGAAGTCCTGGCTGACAGGAAATTAGCAAATGTAATGCCCATCTATGAGAAGGGTTGGAAGGGGAAAGTCATGGAGCAGACCATCCTGGGTCCATCACATGGCATGTGCAGGACAACCAAGGGCTCAGGCCCAGCCAGCAGGGGTCTATGAAAAGCAGGTCCCCCTTGACCAAACTGATCTCCTTCTGTGACAATGTGATCCACTCAGTAGGAGAGGGAAAGTCTGTGGATGTTGTTCATCCAGACTTTAGGAAAGCATTTCAGTCTCCCACAGCACTGCCCTGGAGAAACTGGCTGCTCATGGCTTGGATGGGTGGACTTAATTGGATAAAACGGAATAAAACTGGCTGGATGGCCAGGCCCAGAGAGTGGTGGTGAACAGAACTAAATCCAGTTGGTTGCTGGTGACTGGTGGCGTGCCCCAGAGCTCAGCACTAGCACCAGTTCTGTTTCACATCTTCATTGATGATTTGGATGAGTGGATTGTGTGCCTCAGTAAGTTAATAGATGACACCAAGTTGGGTGGGAGTGTTGATCTGCTTGCTGGAGGGCAGGAAAGCTCTCCAGAGGGATTGTGACAAACTGGATCAATGGGCTGAGGACAGTCTTGTGGAGTTCAGTAAGGTGAACCAAGTGCTGGGTCCTGCACTTGGGTCAAAACAATCCCATGCATTGCTACAGGCTGGGGAAAGAGTGGCTGGAAAAGGACCTGGGGGTGCTGGTCAACAGCCACTGAACATGAGCCAGACTGTGCCCAGGTGGCCAAGAAGGCCAGTGGCATCCTGGCCTGTATCAGCAATAGTGTGGCCAGCAGGAGCAGGGCAGAGATTGTACCCCTGTACTCGGCACTGGTGAAAGCTGCACCTTGAATTCTGAGCTCGGGGCCCCTCAAATCAGGAAGGACACTGAGGTGCAGGAGCATGTCCAGAGAAGGGCAACGGAGCTGGTGAAGGGTTTAGAGCAAAAGTCTGATAAGGAACAGCTGAGTGAACTGGGATTATTTAGTTTGGAGGAAAGGAGGCTCAGGGGTTACCTCACTGATCTCTACAACCACCAGGAAAGAGGTTGCACTGAACTGGGGGTTGGTCTCTTCTGCCATACCTTGAGTGAAAGGAGGAGAGGAAACAGCCTTAACTTGCACCAGGGGAGGGTCAGATTAGATATTAGAAAAAAACTATTCACTGAAAGGGTGGTCAGAACTCAGAATAAATTATCCAGGGAGTTGTTGGGGTCAGTGTCTGGAAGTGTTCAAGAGGTGTCAGGATGTGGCACTTGGGGATATGGTTTAGGGGTGATTATGGTAGTGCTAGGTTGTCTTGAAGATGATGATCTTGAAGACCTCTTCCAATGTTGATTTTTGTGTGATTCTGTCCCCCTCACCACTGCCAGCTCTTGAAGCTTGGAAGGAAAATGCTCCTCACAGGAGACTCCTTCCCTGACCGTACTGGAGCTGTGCTGCTGGGACTTGCTGTGCTTAGAGCTGCCTTTGGGACCTGTGAAAGGGAAATAACATCCCTTTCTTTACCCATATTTCTTGAGTTAAGGGAATTTCTCAGAAAAGTTAAAGCAGTTTGGTTTCACAAATTAGTCTTCATTTTTTGCCAAATTAAAATGGAATACTGTGTGCCTCTTCTGGCATTTCCTTCACCACCAGTCTAAGGGCTGGTCAGAAAACATCCACCTTGGGCTCCTGTGCAAAAGCCTGTGCTGATCATATCCTCCAGTACAAAGATACAGGGTGCAAACTCAGACTCTTTACTGTACCCAGTTTGGGAATGCCAATCTCAGAGGGTTCTGAGTATTTTCAAATATTATACACACTTCTGCATCACCCTCTCCTCAGCAAGGAACCTTCTGTAAGCACAGGGTGGACCCACTGCTGCAATTCACAAGCAGAACATGTTTCCTCTGGAAGGTGTAAGGTAGAGAAATCTCAGATGTAAAATTCTTCTTCATTAACTGGTGAAGCTGGGGAGACATGATCATCCACAGAACAGGGAGCTGCTCTCAAGGGCTGTTTGTGTTGCTCGGAGAGACAAGCTGACATGAAAGAGCTGGAAGACCATTCTGAAAGAGAAGTCAGTGAACCATCAACTGACTCAAAAGTATTGCACATGGCTGATACAGGCCTTCCACTGGTGGCTGCCTGTTTAGTCCTACTGACAGTTTGTTTCCGTGATGGAAGAGAGTCTTCCAACTCGCTGCAAAATCCATTAAGGGCAGAGTATGCAGAAACCACAGACAGGTCTGAGAAGGACAGCTTCATCCCCGTGTCCACATCAGTCTCTTGGGCACCCTCCAAGTCATCAATATTAAGCTTGTGGCTGCATTTCCATGCTTTTAACCTGGTTGCAGGTGACCCAGTGTTTAAAAACTGAAATGGTTCATGAAATGTCTCTGATGCTGAAGAGGAGCTCACTGTGGGCAAGCAGAACAGAGACTTGCTTCGTTGAAATGACCAAGAAATGCTGGAGGCACTCCTGGATCTGCGTGTGAAGTCTCCTTGATCACCATGTCTCAAGTCCTGCTGAGAGAAACCAAGATAATGACCAAGGCCATTCGTGTGATGCATCTTTTTTTGACCCATTTCCTGTGGCTGTTCAGAGACAGATTGGTGGCTCTGAGGAAGAAAGGCTGGCAGAGTGGTGAAGTGGGAATCTGTTGACACAGATGGATATGGCTGCTTGTTCTGCTTTGCAGACTTCCTACTCCAATTGTGTGCTTGCTGCAGTTGGGAGAGGGAGAGAAGAAGATCACATTAATACAGAATTGGCAGTTTCACAACCCTAAGTCTCCATTGCTGAGTTGTTACTGCAAATAATTATGAAGCAGACTTCAGTCAGTACGCTTGCAGCAAATGTTTCACTGCAATAACAAAGACAAACCACCCTGCCAAAATCCCAAATATTTACATAAGGAGCCTCAAAGACAACAAGAAAAAATGGTAGAGAAGCCTTGCCTTGTGGGGCAAATTACACTAGTTTTAATTTTTTGCTTTCTATTGACTTATTCAGATTTATTCATATTCTGTCTTCCAGCATTACTACCTTAGTGGACAGCTTAAGAAAAAAATAAAGAAATGGAAGAAGTATATTATATAATTATAATTTCTCATTTCTTCCTTACTTTTTTTTTCTGTTTTGTCCTCCTTTAAAACATCAGAAACCCTTCAGCAAGCAAGCTCATTCTGTCTTCTCAATGGGAATTTACTAATTCTTTCAACTCTCACATTTTCTTTCTTCCTTAGCTCTATTCTAGCTCACAGTGACATCACAGATACACATTCAGTTTGCTTGTAGACACCTAGACTGAAGACCCAAACTCATGGTTATGATCCAGATCTGGACCTGAATCTCAGGCCCAGGGCAGGATTCAGTTGCCTACCCATCATTTAAGCTCAAGCATCTGAACAAGAAAAGCAGCTGTGACAAATGATGAGCCAACATCCCTCTCAAGAAGGCTCTGGAGCCAAGTGGCTTTCCTGAGGGACTAGACACTGATGTCTGGGTAACAGAACTGTCTTTGAGCAATCATAAGGTTTTTCACCTTCCCCCTTATTTCAGTGAGGCTTTTAGAAATTAACCTTTCAAGAAATTTAATTTAAAGTCATCTTAATGGAATTTCTACGTAATAAAAAACACTTGATCTCTGCTCCAAAAGGGACAGGAACAAATGGAACAAAGTGCAAGATCATGCCCTTGGGAATAAACAATAATCTCAGCTATGGGACTTGTCAGTTGGAATCAGGAGAGGAGAGAGACCTGGGTATCCTGATCTCTTTCTGCTATTGAAGCAACAAGGCTGTGACAACACAGCATTGGGCAGCCTCAAGTGAGTTGAAAAAGCGCTGCAAACAACACTGCTACGGCCTCATCTGCAATATTGCACATGATTCCAATCACACCAATGTGAAAAAGAACAAACTTGAACAGAAAAAGATGGAGCCACAGGAAAAAAAATAATAAGATGAACTATCCATTAAAAAATGGAACCACAAACTAATAAAAAGTTTCTAATAACAACAATAGGAGAAGAATCTTCTGGGGTGAGTAATGGATCAAGACAGAGCTTGTTCATTTTACCAAACCAATTATATGACACGACAGAAAGAGCTGAGACCTGGCAACCAAGGAAGTTCTTTGTACTCAGTCTCTAAAAGAGCTCCATGCATTGCTGCTTCTAACATCTTGGTAGTGCACATCACATTGTCTTAGTGACCCAGATCTGTCATAGCCATCTTCTGGTTTTTATTGAAGTGATTTTATAGGCAAAAAAACGATTTTCATGTCTGCAAAAAATGTTGGTTCTTTTATGATCTCTTACCAGACATTATAGGACAGCCATACCACAGAAGTTCATTTAGATGAGTAAATATACATATGTATACTATATATCTATATATATCTGTATCTATCTATATCTATAAATATCTATATATCCATATATATATCTGTAATAAGTTGTGCTCATTCATAATCTACTTCTGTGTAATATAGTAAGCTGTTTCCCTTAATGTCGTAAAGAATTATATGAATGAAGAAACTGAGGACAAGAGTCAAACATAATGACTCAGTTGTCAACAAAACATTAGCCAGAAATCATCTTCGACCTCTATAAATAACATTATTTTATTAGTGCAATATGTGAGCCAATTTGTGTAAAAATTACTCTGCGAGATAAAACGTTTGTCCATGAGGAAAATACTAGATCTTTCTTAACTGAAGACATTTTTGGATAACCTAGAAATAAGAATCTGACATGCTGAAAGTCCACAAACAGACCACTTCACTCTTTTGATGTGTTTGACCAAGAAAACACTCCTTGTTGTATTTTGTTAGCATTAAAAAAAGGTATCCTTTTTTTTCTCTCTGAAGTAGCTCTAAGATACACTACAGGAACTCAACCACCATGCTCAGTGAATCAACAGAAGCACCTTCAGAACACTTCTACTTCTCAGAAAGAAAAAAATGGATTGGCTCACCATATCTTATTTTTACGCTATATTTTTGGTTTCGGATATTTAAGCTGACAATTTGGCAGATCAAGCATCCATAGAAACAGAAGATCAAAGCAAGTGCAGTCTTACTGCTTGTGAAAAGGATGGGACCACTGCTGGCACCTGGGAGAGAGCTGGAGCTGAAAACATAAGGCTTTTGGGAACAGACTGATCCTTGCACTGCAGAGCTCCAGGGCCAGTACAAAAGCCTTGCCTTTACCTTGTGCAGGCCACACCACACATACAGCAGGCAGAGCCCACAGAGGTCACAAATTAGATTTAGCTGTATATTTAATACAGCCAGCTTTCTCAGAAAGAGATTCTTGTATCTGGTTGGTTAGCTGAATTACTTGCCATGTCCTTGGCTGTACTGAGTACACACCCATCAACTACTGTGAGAACACAGACTGTAGCTGACAGCCTGCTTTAGGTAAGACACTAGTTTTAGGGTTTTGCTATTTCAAACCTTTTTTTCCTAGTTCTTTTAATGTTCCTGCGGACAGATGGAGGCATTTCATTTTACACAATGTATTTGCTGTTAATCTTGCTCTTGGGTCGCAGCTCCTGGTCAATCCCAGATGGCCTGGCAGGAGGTAAGGGTGGATGGTGAGGAGAAAGGGGCAAGCACAGCCTGCCCCCAGAATGGCTGCCTGCAGGGCAGGGCAAGTGACATCACTGATACAGCTTACTTCTGAGCAGTTGTTTATAGGAGGAACTGCTCACCTCAATCTTTTTTTTTTTAAGATAATATTTAGAAGACCTATTATTCAATGCTGCCGTTCATTATATGGGCTGCATAAAAAATGGGGAGATATTATTTTAATTCTTTCATTTTAAAGCAATGTAACCAAAGACTTTCTGGCTGTGAGAATACCGGACAGTACGAGCAGCAGTAGTGTACTACAGGTAGAACACTGTACCACAGGTAGCGTGTCAGAAGCTCCATCCCACAAAATACTAGTGCATAAAGATTACAGGCTAATCCTGTACTGTAGAGAACTGGATTATGTGGACTAATAAGACTTTTCTATATCTACATTCTCTAACTTATCAGAGATCACAGAGAGGATCCAATGATTTAGCCAGGATTAAAAGTCAGGCAAAACTAGCTCCTTGCCCCTGCCAAGGCCATTGACTGTGCTCCCCTGTGCACCTTGGCACGCACATCGAGTGCTGCATGCAGCCTGTGCATGCCCCAAGACCACTCATCTTCAGTTTTTAGAGGAGGCTTCTCTGCCTCCTTAATCCTGCCACTGGCTCTGAAAACAGTTGCATCTTTTTCTGAGCTCTTTTCTTTTTCAAGTCCTCATGGTCAGCCTTCTCACAGCTTGCTAATGCTCCCAGCACTGCCTGTCGCCTCCCTGCTGCCTGGCAGAGCCCTGCCTGGTACAGCCAATGTGCCTGCAACAGGCACAAGCACCAGGGAGATGCCAGAGAGGGCATCAGTCATCTGGGAGGGCAAAGGCACAATACAAAGTGACACGTAGGTTTTGACTGAAATGCCAAATCCAGGGAGGTAGATTTGTCAGACCTTGCCACAAAGATGTGCAGCAAACCAAGCCACTGACTGAACAGATTAGCTCTCTAACAGAACAGATTTTTTCATCTGGTGCTAATCTGCTGCTCATTTATAATCTCCGCACAAATCTTTGTGAAGCCTGGAGGGATTTAGAGTCTTTGTGTTTTACAATGGGCTGCAGAAGAATTTCATGATGAATATCCGGGAATGCCATAAACAACTTGGGGTGAACCTTTCAGAAATGCACTTTCGACTTGGGCTGCTGGGACTGAGCAGAAAAAATCCACGAGTGTTACTGCAGTCTATTTTAAGTTATCTGCTTTTTAAGAAAGCAGATAGAGATCTCCTTAAGCATTATCTGCATTAAGAATTGCCAGCAAGGCTTTGCTGAGGTCAGGACCCAGCCAGCACAGTAATGACATCACCATCTCCAGCCCAGATTTCTCCTGCCTTGCTCAACAGGAGTGTGATGGTGTTTGTTTAATTGTATTAAAACCAGTGGAATCGATCCAGGGGAAAAAAAATCAACACAAGAAAAAGTGGCAGAGATTAGTCCTCAGTATCACCATAGTAAGCCTTACTTGAGAGGCAAATAGTCAGAAGCACAGCATTTCAAAAGGGCAAAATGCACAGATTTTATTTAAAATTTAACCTCTTTGAAAAGTGGCTTGTAACATGTTTACAAAAATATAAAAGTTGAGTGCTTTGTAACACAAAATATATTCACTCTCAAGAATTTTTGCTGGGTATATAGATTCATAAGAGATTCTAGTATGCCATGAAACTTAAATGGATAAACAACTTTAGGCTGAAGAAAAACAAGTAAAAATTTCTTATATGAGTTAGTGACTGTTTCTCTATCCTCCCCCAAAACCCAGATATTAGCATTAAGGACAATCAAACACATCACAAAAAGGAAAGGAAAAAATAAATTAAAATATTTTGAAAAACAGGAGACTAGTATTAGATTTGCAGATTAATTAAATCAGTTCATGGTACCTCCCTTGACTGAGGCAATTTTAGCTCTGAAAGTGTGTTATCCGTTTCAGAAGAAAACAAATACAATTTTTGTAAAGGTGGCCTGTACACATCCTTGCCTGTTGTAAGACACAGAATGGTTTGGGTTGGAAAACACTTTAAAGGTTATATAGCTCCAACCCCCCTGCCATGGGCTGGGACACCTTCCACTAGACCAGGCTGATCAAAGCCCAACCAAGGCCCAGCCTGGCCTTGGACACTTCTAGGGATGGGGCATCCACAGCTTCTCTGAGAAACCTGTTCCAGGGGATGCTTTTCTTGCTTTTCTTTCTCTTTATGCTCAATTCTGCTCTATCTGCACTATTAAGTATAATAATGCAGCAGGATTGAAGGTCTTTTCTCACCTCCATTTCCCTTCCTGCAGACTGAACTGCTCTCTGCAGAATTGCCCTTTCTGTGCTTATTTTTGTCTTTTTGCCTTCTCTGACCCTGGTTTAGCTGCACTTCTTTCTCTTTTCCACTTGTCCTGAGTCCTCTTGTCCCGAGTCCTCTTGTCCCAGGCTCCTTGCATCAGTTATGGCCACTACCTCTGTTCCTGAAACACATGATATCACTTCTCAACTCAAGATTACAGTTGTACCATAGAGATAAGAACATTGACCTATTAATTCAGCAAATCAGCTAAAAAAAGGATCCCTCTACCTCCTCATAAGCTGTGATCTGTTAACATTTGCAGTGTTATTTCAAGGATGCCTTATAAAACAACACTAGGCAGAAAATAGCCACCTCATAAACTGCACAGGGACTCTCTGACATGTAAAACAGCAGCAGGTCCTAAGATTAAGTACTGAGTCTCTACCTAGGTAAGATATTAATTTTTCTGGTGTCCACATTCCTCCTGGCCATGTCTGAATGTTCCATCTCATGTAGAGTGGCTAGGAAATCCTGCCAACATATTATTTTACTTTTCCTACTCTATCCAGAGAGGTTATCATGATTTAAAGAAGACATCTGTGCACTTTCTCCTCTCTGCTCACTATCCTTGCTTCCCAAACATGCATGCCCAAGCCAATCCAATCAGTTATTAACCTTTCCTGCTTCCCACACTGCACTGCCAGGAGTGCAAGTTGATTAGCACTTCATCTGTCTCTGTGTGGATTATGCCCAGAGGCAGCCAAGAATCTGGGCAAGACCCATAAATCCAGCAGTATACTCAGTGCACCAGTATATGGTATATTCTTAGCTACCCTATTTACATATTCTTCCCACTGCTCTGACAAAAACTCCCCAGAGCTCCTGCTTCTGGGCTTATCTCTGGTGAAGCAGTGTGGATGTCTTCCCATAGGATGTAATCGTGTTCCTAAGCCTTGCTCCTGCTCCAGCCAACTGAACCCTTTGCCTCTGCTGTTATATAGCTGCACCCTTGGCGCAATTTGCCAATGTCTAAAAGCTACTGTGACAAAATAATTCTGAAGGGCTTCCTTGCAAATGAAGGAATAGTTTCTTGGTATTAAACAGATTTTTCTTACCCATGAATAACTTTGTTGTCTCTTGAAGTGACTTTATCTAAGCCCCTTGATAATTGCATTTGCAAAATGGATTAAGAACATGGATCAACCTGGCTGGCAAGTATCCAATTCCCTGTCAGGACAAGCAAGAGGTCACATCTCATTAGCCTAAACACGGAAGTATACTCGAACTTTAAACACTGCCTGCAATTTAACAGGGATGTTAGTCTACCATTTTTGGTAGACTATTATAGAAAACTATAATTTTAAAAGGCTGCAGTATCTGTATAAAGTAAACAAAACCATTCTGATGATTACTAACTATCAACTGATACGGAGACTGAAAAATACGGAGAGGTCATTGTTCAAGTTTATATAACTGGGAAGAAGTTAAAATTATCATCAATGCTGTGGCACGGATAATATTGCTAATAACAACTCTCTGTGAGAAGTCAAAGGGTAGTCTTGCTAATTTTGGAGGTAGATACCATAATTGCTTTGAACTTGGAATGGATTAAATGAATATCAGGAGTCCATGGATCACCAAATCTGATGTTTCCTATAACCCATGCTCCATCATTTTCTCTCCCTAACTGACCATCCTGCCTAAAATTAAGGTATTAATCTGTTTGCATCTGCTGGGTGGCTGTAATGCAGTTATCTATGAATATGTACTAAATTCTATTTATTGGCAGGTTCTTGTTCCCGTATCATGACAATCACTGAGTGAACCAGCCTTTTCCTGTTTCTGCTGTTTATCTCATGGTGTGTCTTCCAGTCAAAGCTCCCTTCAGACCTACTTTGGTTGGGCTCAAGTGACCCTACTCTTCCAGTTTCCCTTTGTAGGGCTGTCTCTCCATTCCTCTGCATGGGGTGAGAGCCCTTCCCTGTCCCTGCACCTTTCTGAGGTCACCTTTCTGGAGTCCAGAACCAAAGACACGTGTGGCCCTTGGGACCCTGTGCAACTTCCCATGCTTCCTATGGCACAGGAACTCTGGTACACACCAGCGACTGAAATTTTCTTTTCATGGTCATGTTGCACTGGTAGCTGTAGGTATCTGAGTAACAGGAAATTTTCCCTTTGATTTAGCTGTAGAGCTCCACTTCTTATTGTACAGACTTGCTTAAAACCCATGTACCAGGACCTAGTTTCCATGCTTTTAAAATGGCATCGTTAGATCCAAAATCTCTTTTCCTTCCACCTTGCATATACTAAACTTCTTTTGCTTCACCAGACTTCCAGAATGATAAATTCCATTTCTCTAACTTCATTCTCATTTGCCATTTTGTCCTCCTGTTCAGAATCACCATCCTCACTGAAAACAGGAAATAAAATCAATTGTACTTGCAGGCCATACTTAGGCAGGTTTCTGCTCTTCTCTTTTGGTTCATATGGCTAAAATCTCATTCTGATTTTCTTTGCTCAGCAAGTCTCACTTTACCTCTGTACTGTCTGGCATTTGTTACTTCTGAAAATTTCCTGGGTTTAAACCAAAAGCCCTATTTAGAAGCCCTATTTTTTTGTTTTTATTTTTACCCTTCCCTTCAATTTGCTTGAAACCACTGTAAAGTCCCATAAACCAAAGTTATATCACATAGCAGAAACCTCCTGAGGAAGAACAGAGAAAAGAGACACAGGTGAGTGTGGCTGCTGTGTGTAAGTTTGGTGATGACTTGTCAGCTTCAGTCTGCAACTTATCTCAGGCTAACACAGACATGCCTAAAGTGCAACCCTGACAAATTGGTGACTCTCTTGCCAGATGGGCAAGGAAGCTGCCCTCCTCAGCCTTTTACAAGTGTTACTCAGCTCTAGCATTTCTGGGATTTCTCTGAGGGTGGCATCTGCAAAGCAGCATCTAAAGGTTCCGCTACCACCTGGATGTGACTCACCAGAGCAGAGATGTCCCGTGCACCTGAAATTTCAGTCCCAGGAACTACAGACCCAGAGGCACTGCACTACAGAGGATTGTACACACCTCTCTGCATGCAGAAGGGTCTGTGTGGTGAAAGGATGGCACCCACAATGGTTCTCCACAGAAACAAGGTCAGACAACTGGACAAGTGACATGAATGAAATTCACTCCAAAAGAATACCCTTTGAAATCTGAACAACAGCCTTGTAAAGGTGAGGGACTGTGCTCCTTGATTTGAATGTAAGCAGCAATAAATGCCTCTGCAGTGCCATAATGCACATTAACCTGGCTCTGGATTGCCACAGATACCCCTCTCAGGGCAGGCAGCTATTAAGAGTTTGCTGCTTATCCTTTCATGTCCCTTGGATGTGATGTAGTGGAGCAGAGCATGCTGATATATTGCCCAGATATGGTGCCTACAGATGTCCTAACAAAGAAACTCTCAGGATTCGGTTATGAGCACTTGAGATTAGTTCAAAAAGACAGTCTGTGGGATTGTCTCTCTTAGACTGCTCTTTAGGGCACATTTCTTTTCCTTCATCACTTCTCTACTCATCCTGATAATTACTGTGCAAAAGAGAGATGCAGTTTGTCACACAGTGATGCTAGAAAATAATGAGTACCATTAGAACTTCTCTTTGTCTTCCATAAAAGTCTCATAACTGAGGGCTATTTTAAAATTCCCTGTTAGTCTTGTGCCCATACTTCTTATAAAACTACACTCACCAGCCATGATTTCTCCTCTTGGGCTCATAATTCCTTCTCTCCTCATTTTTTTAAACAGCTATCTCATCTCACATCACTCTTAGCTGAGGTCGACTGATACCTGGATAACATCATTCACTGCTCTTGTGATCAGTTACACAACACAGCAAGGGGTTTCAAGTTCTTTCTTCAGCAGTACTATCCTGGCTCTTGCTCTAAGGATAGAGCAAAAAAACCAACCAACCAACAAAAGGACAACTGTCAATGCAAGTTAAGTTTTCCTGCACAAAACCAAGAAAAGTACTTCTATTTCCCTGTGTACTGAGCTTACCTGCAAAAGGATCCTATTTCCATCATGGTCTTCTGTCTGCCACCTGCCTTCACTGATGGGGCTGCAAGGGTTGGGCAAGAGAGGCACAAGCTGCCCCACGTCTTTGACTCTGAACTCCAGCACAGCTGACTCTGTCCTCACTGGAACTTGCCCCTTTGGGAGTTTTTTTAAAGAAAACTGAATGTCTATTTCCATGTTAGAATAGACAGGGAAAACACAGAAGTCCGCTTTCTTCTGACACATTGGTCTTTTCAGTATTAACTCGTACAATTTCAAAATGTCCACAAAGTTTTCACTCCTGCAGTAGATGGTGAAGCGGATCATTTCCTTCCCGTAGTGCACTGGGCGAATGGCCCACAGGGGAGTGTCTGGAGCCAAAGTGTAAAAGTCCTGGCTGCATGGCATGTAAGGCAGGAATTTCCCATGCATCAGCTCTGTGTGGTGGTAATGCCAAGGTGGTCGCTGAAAAGTTTCATGGAGCTGCAAGATGGGCTCTTCTCCATACTCCTCCTGCAGGAACAGAATGACAGCAAGGGCTGGCTGAGAAACACCAGCCTTGACTGGCTTCCTGCGCTTCCTGGGCACTCGTCTTTCTGAGACCCGAAACAGCTGCAGGTCTGGATGGATCCAGGCTAGGAGCTTATCAATGGCCTGCTGAAGAGTCTTGGATTCACCTGGGTCTGTGATAATATGTACACTAACAAGGAATGGGTCCTGTATGCCTTCCACGGAAAGTTCACCTGAAATATAAAAAAAAAAAAAGTCCCTTAAGATTTGCAACCAAGTTGGCAACACTTTGGTGATCCTCAAAGGAGAAAGAGACTAGTTAGTCACAGTGGGCTTTTCTTTTTCTCCATCTCCCTGAATCTCACTTGTAGTAAACAACAACAACAATAAAATGTACAGCAATATAGCAACTAAGAAAATAATCAGAAGGCAAAAGAAAGTTTCATCCTGCATACCGTAAGAGTTGCTGTTTCTCTGAGATAGCATCCAGAAGATGCTACTCAGTGTGCATTTCTGTGTTAGAAAAGATCTGTTTCATACAGTTGAGAGGCAAGAAAGACAAAAATACTGATGTAGAGTGGCGGTGTAAGGGACATAAATGATGCACAGAATGTTAAGAGTGGAGAGTGTTCATCCCACCTTGTTTTCAATTTTGCCAGTTGGCTCAGGGCATGGAAATCACACCATTGAACTCTACTCCATCACCCTGACACTGGAGTTTTACACATAGTTAAGTGTTTTATATCCCGGAGGCAACTGTCCTAATGAGTAAGGCAACGTTGTAAGGAAAGGTAATATCTTTTATTAGACCAGCTGATACAGCTGGTAAAAAACAACAAAAACAGACAAGCCTTCAGGCACACAGATCCTTCTTTAGGAAAATATATTACTTGTCCCTACAAATCCTGCACTGTTTGTATCTTCAGACTATCAAGACTATAAGACTACTGCTTCAAAGTTTTCTTAAGATTAGGAAAGACTTGTAAAGGGAGGAGGCACAAAAAATTACACTTACTCAGGAGAAAAAAGAAACCTCTGGCAGTGTTCACAGGGGCTCTATCTCTTGTTTGTCCCTGAAACTTCTTTGATAGCCCAGCAAAGCAATGGCTGGTTAGAGGTCTAGGGAGAAATTGTTACTTTATTCTGCTGGAGTTAATGCCAATAAAGAGGCATGGTGATCCAAGGAAGTTTAATAAATTAATCAAGTAACCTTGATATTTTTTCTGAAATAGTTCCCCTTGTGTGGTATTCTGAAACCACCTTCGTGTCTGAGACCCTGAGCTTGGGCACAAAGCCTAAATGTGAGAAGCCTTAGAAAGGCTTCCCAAGTTTTCATTGTGCAGACCACATTTAATAAGAGGATTGCCTCAAAGGCTATTCCCCCTCCTATTAGCAATCAGCGCAAACCTCTCCCTCCTCCCTCCTGGCATCAGAGCAACATTCCTGTGATACTTCACCAATTGCTTTAATGGAAAAGCAGCTTTGTGTGTGTAGTGTATTTTAGTTGTCTTTCAACATAGAATAGCTGCAAGACCCAGAGAAAATTTAGATGCAACTGCATAGCTTTGCAGACAGAGATGACTGGTAAACACAATGCCAGCCTCAATTTAGAAGCTGCAGAAAGACATGGTATGCAGAGTAAATAGCAAGTGAGCATCTTGCCTAGGGGAGATAAAGAAAAACCAAGTAAGTAATCAAAAATACAATTACGGCAGAGTTCTAGTCTCTCTGCATGAAATGGGTGATGTGCAGTGACTTTGTCAGATGGCTAATGGAAGAAAAAAAAATTGAAGCAAAAAGAGCTGTGGCAATCATTAATGGTAGGTAATTCTTTGAGATACCCCCTGTGGGTAGCCACAGTGTGGGAGAAAGACAAAAGGGGTGTGGGGGGAGGTGCTCTCGTGGTCCTCTACATCAGACAGAAGAAGAGGAAGGAAAACAAACTGCAGAGGACAGTGATCTAATAAAACCTGAAACCTGATAACTACACAGTCATTCATTTTCTAAGACTAGAACAGAAGATGTTCAGCTTTTTTCTCCCTCTGATTCCTGTGTTACACAAATGCTATCAAAGCCTGCAACAAGTGACAGGTTTAATATTTATGCATATAAATGACTGCAGCTCTGAAAGAAGCCCGGGCACAACAATGTGAAGCACAGAGCCATCGCTGCTGTCAGCTTCTTGTTCTGCATAAAAAAAAAAAAAAATCCCTGAACACGGCTTTTCTACCCTCCTGTTGCTCAGCATGGTGCATGGGCACTGAATGGCCAAAGCATTTTTCAGAAGTGGAGCCTCGTGGGAGCCAGTGGCAGCATTAGTATTCTGCAGCCATCGCCGGCTGTGCCCATCAGCACCAGATGCTCGCAGAACCAGCCTCGGAGGCACAGCACAAAGCCACCCTCAGGAGCCAGAGTTATACAGAGCAGAGCAAATCATCCCTTCTTTCTGACATAGCAGCAACTTTGTGAGTGCAACAGATCAGTACAGAAAGAGCTTCAGATCTATTTTACACTAGCACAGACGCTTTTACATGTTTCATTGTGTGGCTTCTAAAACGTCAGCCCTTTCTGTTTGGAAAACAGAAAGAGAACCTTAAGCAGAAGTATGAGGCAAGAAGAAGCCTTCCGTGAACTGACAATAAGTTGCAAATTGTTTCTATGTTGCTAACAAGTCTTTTTCCTTCGTCTGACAAAGAAGGAGGGGAAACAATACCATTTCTCATGACACAGTTCAATTTGCCCCAGGCCAAATTGTTACAGAAGCAAATGAAAGCTCTGCATATGTATTAGCTTCCTGTGTTACTAGTTAATCCCACAGAAAATATCAAAATGCTGAGGCATCTATTTGAAAATAAGCTTCACAATTCTCACAGCTATTACATTTTTTCTCTTCCTATGACAGAAAGGGATTAGGTCCCTTTGAGTTGGCAAAGCACTAACTTTGCTAAGAGGTAATTACTATCAGGGTTGAAAGAGTATCTACAATTCCAAACTTTTTACTCCTCTGCTAGGTAGTATTAACCACCCATGAGAGGTTAAAGCAGTCAGCCCAAATGCTGTGGAGCTGTTACACTTGACCTCTTAAAGCTGGAGTGGAAGGTGGCCCTGATATTTTATGGTTGTATGGGTCCTTCTGTACATATTATTTTTATTTTGTTGCTGATGCAATATCACTGAGCTGAGATAAAAGAAAGTCTTGCAAAAAAAAATGGCAGTCCAGCCCTGTGGTTCTTTCTGCCCTCCTTTTCCTGCCCATAAACCAGGACATTTTCATCAGTAAGACAATCTGAAAGAAAGCAGTGGGTCCTGGGTCCTGTAAAGTCTGCCTGTGC
The DNA here is from genome assembly GCA_026413545.1 of Cichladusa arquata. Classification (NCBI taxonomy): domain Eukaryota; kingdom Metazoa; phylum Chordata; class Aves; order Passeriformes; family Muscicapidae; genus Cichladusa; species Cichladusa arquata. The sequence goes on along the minus strand of JAOTQP010000001.1, from coordinate 63,355,205 downwards.
CAACTACCTCATTTTGGTGACTTCTCCAAACTGAAGCTGCCTGGGCTTTGGGAAAAACAGGACAGGTACCTGTCTATCCCAGCTTCTACATCCCCTGCTGTGTGCATGGAGAGAGGCAGCCACCTCTGAAAAGCCTGTGGAGGATGACTTTGCCTCCCTCATTCTTTTCACCCACTCTCACTGTGCAGGAACAGCAGCACTTGCAGAGGACAACCCTGATGGCATCCAGAGCTGCCTGGCTGGGTGGCTGTGAGAACAGGGGCTGGTGAAAGGTGTAGAGATCTCATGAGGAGCAACTGAGGGAGCTGGGGGTGTTTAGCCTGGAGAAAAGGAGTCTCAGGGTTGACCTCATCACTCTCTACAAGTGCCTGAAAGAAGGGTGTAGCCAGGTGGGGGTCAGCCTCTTCTCACAAGTAACAAGTGATCAGACAACAGGAATTGTCCTCAAGTTGCACCAGTTTAGGCTTAGACTGGATATTAGGAACAATCTCCTCACCAAAAGGGTTGTCAAGCTTCGGAACAGGCTGCCCATGGAAGTGGTGGGGTTCCCACCCCTGGAGGTATTTAAAGGACAGGTAGATGTGGCATGTGGTGACATGGCTTAGTGGTGGATTTGACAGTTCTGGGTTAATGGTCAGACTCGATGATCTTAGAGGTCTCTTCCAACTCAAACACTTTATGATTCTATGACCTAGTGACACAAATACCCATGGGTGAAGTGGAAAGCAATGGGTTATGTGGCTGGAGGGCAGGCACCACACCTGAGAGGTGCCATAAGGACTCAGGTATCACTCTTGCTGGCTGGCCCTGACCCAAGGCTGGCCCAAAAAGGTGTAAGGTCAGGACAGCAGCCCCAGCAGCAGGGAAGCAGCCAGACTTATCTGCAGATGTGGAGAACTGGATCCAATACTCCTTCTCCCTACACTATACATGATCTTAACTAACCCACACAAGAGGCAAAATGTCCCTCGAGTTTTCTTCCACACCACTTGCATAACCCTAGGTTAGAAAAGTCTCCCTCTTTCATTTAATTTTTGGCCCCAGGTCTCTTGCACACCTTGCTTGAGCTAAACTCTGGCCATGACTTGGAAATCTGGTCCCTCTTTTACACAGTGACATATCCAGGTTGCATTCCCCCTGGAGGTGCCCTGAGCAAAGACCCATTCCTCCTCATGGCAGTGTTCCAACTACTTCTTTATTTCAGGATAAAAATTTTACTTTTAGATTTTATTTATAACTACTTTTTATTTCACCACCTTCAGCAGTCTTGATGAGATCTGATTTCCCAGGCTTCTCCAGTGGATCAAACTCACCTCATAGCAGAGCTTAAGAAGGATATAAATACCTGTCTCCCTGAAATGTCTCTACTCACCCTGTGCTAGGTGAACAAAGGGTGAACCTAAAGACCTCTCAGACTTACCAGGAGATATTTAATGAAGAGTTACCTACAGGGCCAAGGAAACCTGCTAAATTTTGTAAGATAGGATTGAATTTATAATGAAGTGAGATTTTAGGCAGGCTGATTCCTGGTTCTAGTTTGTGCATGTGAAAGAGCATTTCCAAACTGTGGCAGATACTGTAGCAATTTTTGTGAATTCAGAGATTCAA
>JAOTQP010000001.1:63325389-63353554 GCA_026413545.1 Cichladusa arquata | reverse complement strand
ATATATAATTTTTTTTTAATTGAGAATCAGAACACTGGAACACAAACTCCCATTTTTTCCACTGCAGCATGCTGCTTCATGAGAATCAACACCTGAACCTGTCTTATGCCATACAGACCAGATTCCTCTATCACTACATCAGGCAGTAAGACATCAAATTTCATTTGACAAAATTGCATGATGCAGTACCAGAGATGTAAATCAGGCAACAGGAGAGGTTCAGAGTGAATATGCCAAGCTTCTGATCTGCAATTCCCATCAAGCAGTACTTCATTATCAAGAAATTACTGCTATTAGGAAGTAATGAAATAATTCAAAACCAAACATAACAAAACAGCATATTTTTTCACTGTTAATCAATCAAAATATTTCAACTGTGGGAATGTAAAATAATCCCAAACACAGTATAAATAATGTCAGGAAAAAAAGGCACTATAATATTTCCAATTAAAACTTCCCAGGATTGCTGTTGCACAGAAAGTATCAGTACTTCCCTACTTCAATCACATTGCAAAACACAAGGAAATGTCAAAATGGTAGCATTTCTCAGTGAACAGGACCTTCACCTTTTATCTGAGTCCAAGGCAGGAGTGCTCCTTTTACGTGCACTAATGGAAAGGCTCATGGGCAGAACAAAATCAGAGGCTATTTTCATAAACAAGGACCATTGCTCCATGGCAGCTGCAGCAGAAGCAGTAACTGGACACCCCTGGCAGCAGACCCCGCCACTAGGTCGGTCGTGCTTTGATGAATTATGCAGCATCAATAATCTTTTGAACAAGCAGGATGTGACAGATTCACCAGCTCCTCCACTCTCTCTCCCTGCTGTTTAATAGCATCTGACAAATGCAGGGCTGCTGGATAATGTGCTTCTCAGCTTGCCCTGCTTTGCACACCACGTCAAACTCAGGAAGGATGCTCAGAAGCAAGAAGAAAGGGTTCTCTCTTGGCACAGCACAGTGCCAAGAGGAGAAAACTCTTTCATGCTCCCCTCAGAGCATCATTTTCCTGAGGAACTGCAGTTGAATGTTCTACAATGCTCACTCCTCCATCCATGCTAAGGAAGCACAGACAAAGCACAGAAGACCAGCACACAGACTAGCACAGCAAAATGGTAAATCTGCTCCTCCAGTTGCTGTAGAACAAAAAAAAACATGAGCAAAAAAAAAAAAAAAAAAGCTCAAAATTAGGCCCATTATCTCTCTGATGGAGATAAAAAGCCTTCTCTGGTACATTAATATGAGCGGTCTTCTGAGGAGTCATTATTACCCTTAGTGTACAGCCCTGGAGTCCATCCTGAGGGAATGAATCTTGTCAACAACTGATACTTGATGCCCACAGAGGCCCTGCATGATTAAACAAAGGCAATGGCAGATCTAAACATGCTATTAGATGGTAAAACTCTTGCTGAAACTCCCCTTGTGCTCCAGCTCCAGTGAATTTTCATCCCTCCCCCAGCAGTTATCTTCTCCTGACCTGCCTAAGAGTAACTCTTCATGATCAATTTAAGCTGCTGTTGACAGGGGCCATCTCACATCCTTCCCCTCTCCATGTACTCCTGCTGCCTTCCCTTCTGTTGGCCTGGGTGCTTGTGTAGCTACATTTCCTAAGCTGGCAATGCAATAATACCTGGCACTCCCTCTTCCATCTGCAGTCAGATGGGCTGTGGTGCCACCTCAGCCCTCTTCAGAGCCATGTGCCCCTCATCTCCTCCATGGGAATCACAACTTTGTGGCACAGAGTCCTCCCATGGAAGGCTATGGACCTGCAGCACGTGGCTGGCTGTGCTGGGCTCCTTTTGTAGCTCAGGTGGGAAGCAGAGTCCAACATCAGGTACAGCCCATCACTCCCCACTGTACACACTTCCATCCTGGGTGCTCATCTGTGGGAGCCAACACATATTATCTTGCTCTAGTACATTATTTTGCTGCACTCCTTGTCCACAAATGAGAAGTAGTTTTGTGGGAAATGTTATGCAAGAAAAGCTCTTGAACTACATGATTATCATGTCTTCCATGACATCCTCAAAAACCAACTTCTTTGACTCCTTTAGTCAGGCTGCTGACTCTTCATACCCAGGCAAAGAGTCAGAGTCACTCCTCAGGTCACAGATATGTTCTCAGTCCCCACTTCCCTCCTCTGCAGATTTCTCACTTATCCCCTCACCGCCTGCCAGGAATGTTCATGTTTGGTATAAAAGGTTGTGTGTGCTGCCTGTGGGCTGACAGTCCAGCTGTAGGTTAGGGAAAGAGCTCACTTCAGTCTTTTTTCTCCCTCTTGTCCCAGTGTATGTCATTCAGTTCCAATGAAACCTGTGGGAAGTTAGTGTCTCTGTGAAGAAAGATGGCACAAGTCCACATTACATTTTCTTTCAGAAGTAGGCCAGAAAGAAAGGGTGAGAATGCCATATTGTGTTTCTGATGTGTAATCCTGTGTCCCTGTCACATGTTGCTGGGTGTGTGTATTCCAACCAGGCTTTATGGAGCCTCGAGGCATGTCAAAGCAGAGGCTGTGCTTATTGTGTATCAAGCACCCAATGAGAAAAGGACTCCCAGCTCTGAGAAGACACTGTATAGGATCTTCATGCAAACAAGCTTAGGAACCTACAGTGGGTGCTTTCACACCATGGTTACAAGCAAGTAAACTGCTTGGCAATTCCTTAGAAACACCTTAAGATAATGATTTTTCTGCCAGTGCTCTGGGCTTCTCCATGAGCTCTTTATTTTGGCTGCCTGGTGTTCTCCTCCTTCAAAATATGCTGCTTGAACATTATGTTACATTGTTAGAAGTAATCTGAATTTCAATTAAAAAACCCAACAGCCTAATCATCTACTTATCCTCTGGAGAGCACTGAAGTCTTCAATACTCTCCTCAACCACAGATAAGGATCATAGTTCTTGGCAAGTACCCAGACACTGATATTTGGTATAAATACCAGATTCTGCAGAGAACTGCAATGTGTAATTCAATTACAAGTGGTGTGTGTAATTCAATTACTACGTAAATAAATTACTACATAATAAAACTCCCATCAGCAACCACTAGTAAATCAAAAGCTGTAAAAAACTGCATCCAACACCATAATTTCCAAAGTCCTCTGATTACAGGCATTGTGTTTTCTTAAAATTCCACTCCTGTGAAAAGCTGAGATTCTCAAAAATATGTTTTTTGTAAAAGGGCAGAAAGAACACTATGTTAAAAAAACCCCAATAAACACTGCAAACTTGAGCAGCTAACAAATTCAGTCCAACAATGAGCTCCATACCACACACAATGCACTTCAGTTAACTGAAAGTGTGATTTTATGATGGGCTTAAGACAATTTAAGACTTACTGCTGGCACTCTTCCCCTACTATTCTCAGCTAAGTGCTTCCAGTGCTTCCCATGTGTCAAGTCTAGATGCAAGTTGAACATACTGAAAAGAAACTCTCAGACTCCAGGAATAGTAAGGATTGTGTGTTCTGGTGGCAGTCAGAAAACTAGTTTGGCTAAAAATGGTAATTTTCAGACAGACCTCTTTTAATCAGTCTGTGCTTTTGCACAAATTTTCCTGGTATCACAAAGATGTGGCAGGGAAAGCCAGCCAGAGGTCACACCAAAACATCTACACCAAAGACACAACCAAAGGCAGTATGGGATCAAACCCTGAGGCATGGCTGAGCACTGCCATGCTTGTGTCTCTGTAGACAATGAGCAACATCAGCATTACAGCAAAGGACCCATTTGGAATTGGCAGTAGTGGAAAATTAGTTTGAATCTCATAATCCTTCCAGCTGACAGCAGCACATGGCTCAAAAGATCTACCCCCCACCATCTGATGGGAAAGAGAAGCAGGAATAGAAAGCATGATTTGTTGTCACTGCTCCATCCTGGTCCCCTATGATGACCAGGAGTCACCTGGTAAACATTTCACGAACATTTTATAAACTATAGATAAATATTTTCCCCTAAACTACGAATCAACAGATGTACCAACAAAAACAGGGCAGGCAGAGGACATCTACTGCTCTAGAATATGGCATGCACTATTACCAAATGCCCCAGTCTCCACCGAGCGTGCATAAACAAATAGTATTTATTTATTTTTAAAAGCGCAGATGAAACAAAGTACCCCATGATAATGTACTGTGGCCATGAGGAAACTAACTGTTGGCATTGGCAACATTTAGTAGAAACTGCCTTAATAGCTTCAGCCTTCACAAGTGTTTTGTTATTTGACTCAGTGACTCAGATGGCTTTTCCTGTTCTACCCCAACTAGTGCCTCTGAGTCAGGAGTTGCCATGAGACAGATTTATTTTTTTAGCTTCCCTCTTTGGGCTTTAACAATTCAGACAGACATAGCAACAATTTCCAGATCATTCTCATCGCTGTACCAGCTGAACTTAGAGTGCCAAGATCTTTCCTGCAACCCATTTCTCAGGGTTAAAACGCCCACTAAATGGCTGCCTAGCTCCTTGTGGTTTTCTGGGACAGCAGTAGCAACACTTCCACAGGGGGAAATTTAACCCACATCACCAAATAATCCAATTTAACTTTTCTCTGACATATTTCCTGTAAGATTTTACTACAACTGTATGGCACTCGATAGCTCAGTGTCTAACAAAGATTTCCTATGCTTCTGAAATTTGCTTGGATTATTAAAAATTAGGATGTATTTGGTTACATGGTTTTGATTATGACTACATGGGCTTAAATAAAGGAGCTAGAAAAACATTTATACTGTCATCCATACACATTATTAATTTTTAATAACTAGTCCCAGTTTTCATCTGCTGTATGACAAGAAAAAAAAAAACAACTGACTGGATGTGGTCAGAAAAGAATATACAAAACAACTGCAAAGATGGTTTTGATAACTCTGGCCCAGTAGCTGTTTAGGGTACACTTGCACATCCTTGATACAGAAATCCCAATCTAGCACCAAGCCAGTATAAAGTAATTAAGCCATGGGACACACAGCTTGATGCAAGCTAAATGATCCCAAAGAATGAAACTCTGAATTTTACAAAAATCAAAGATACACAGGTCACTCCAAGCCAGACAAAATTGAACAGGAAATTCAGTCTTAACAAAGGCAATGCTGTGTTTGTGGTAAATGCCACTTGCAATGCAAAAATCAAATCTAGGTTTGATTTCAAGTTACACATTCTTTTGCGTATGTCCTCACACATGCCTGTGCCTCATCTTTAGAGGTGCCTTCCAAGCTCAGCTCTCTGTGGATCAGTACTGTTCTTTTTGATCCTGTATGCAGGACTTGGTCCTCCATCACAGTGGAGTCTGATGACAAGCAGCTACATAAATGTTTTGCTCAGCCAAAGACTGCTCGGTTGCATGTACCAGTGACATTTTCCTTCTTCACCCTGCCACAGTGGGAAGCAGCATTACACTTTACCCCTGGCATCATAACAAGCCAGGCAAGACAAGAAGGAGATGTATTATGTTTTCCACAGCTTTATTTTCCACTGGAGGTGACACTTCAGATTTCATTACTGTATAAAACACCTGAATTTGCAACACTGACAGATGCTGCAGGCTAAGACTCTACATGATTTGGGTCTAATTTCTTCTTGCATTTTTCCTCATACTTTAATTAGTCTTCCTTTTATAATAACACCTTCTGGAAATACAAATATGATGCTGGCAAGCCTGCTGTAAATTGTTATTATAATTGTATTTAATACAGCTTATTGCCAGCCATTGTAGAAACATCTCTGTTCTCCATGGAAATAAGAAACAATATACTACAGTGTATCTTTGTATAGCAATAAAAGAATATAATTATATCCTTACACTCATTAAATTCTGTTGTTTGGAGAAATAGACTTAGAAGATACCCAGTCCAGCAGTGCCTGGGTCAGAATCAGTCAGAACCAGCCTAACTTAAAGTAGACAACTATATTCTGAAAGCTTTGTGACAGATTTTCCAAAGCCGAAATCAGACCCACTCTCCTTCCTGCTGCTGGTTAGTTTCATCCCATTTAACAGTTCATTGAAGCCAGATTTTGAAATGATACACAAGAAACAGGAATTTCTCCCCCTGCTTTTGTTACAAGGCATCTTGTGGTGGGTTGACCTGGCTGGACACCAGGTGCCCACCAAAACCACACCATCACTCTCCTCCTCAGCTGGACAGGGGAGAGAAAATTTAATGAAAGGTTCATGAGGTAAGGACAGGGAGAGATCAGGCACCAATCACTGTCATGAGCAAACCAGACTTGATTTTGGGAAATTAGCTGAATTGATTACCAATCAGAATAAATGTAGGATAATGAGAAGTAAAACAAATTTTAAAAACACCTTCCCCCACCCCTCCCCGCTTTCTGGGATTAAGTTTGCTCCCAATTCTCCACCTCCTTCCCTGCAGTGGCACATAGGGATGGGGAATTGGGGGCTACAGTCAGTTCATCACATTGTTCTGCTGCTGCTTCCTTCTCAGGGAGAGGGGTGGGGTCCCTCCCACGGGAGAGTCCTCCATGAATTTCTCCAGTGAGTCCTTCCCACGGGCTGCAGTTCCTTCCAAACTCCAGCGTGGGTTCCCTCTGTGGTGTGCAGGCTTTCAGGAAGGGGCTCCAGCGTGGGACCCCCGTGGGGTCACAAACCCTGCCAGCAAACCTTCTCCAGTGTGGGCTCTGCAAGGCTCTGCAGGTTCTGGCAGGGGCCTGCTCTCATGTAGGCTTCCCACAGGGTCACAAGCCCAGGGAGCTGAAGCAGATGACACTGACAAAATGTTGACCAAACCTTGACCAAACCCCCAAACAAAGATCTGAATTTGTACCAGCGTAGGAGCAGAATATCAAACAGAGCATTTATTAAAAAGAAACATGTGCAGTAACCCACATGCTTCATATCTGCCAAAACAAACTTTCTTGTGTTCAATTTCTAGAACCAGAAAGTGAGTGAAATTCCAGGGGCTAGGAACGGCTATGTGCAACATGGAAATAAAAATTTTAATACCCCAGCTCTCAGGTTTACCACAAAAGAATATGAACATCCTACAAGGACTCAATTGTTTCCTAGCTGCTAAAGGAAAGGCAGGGGAGCAGGGGAAGGTGAATTACCAGCTTTCCAACTGCAAAGCAGGTGAGTGACAGCCCTTTACCTCACTGAGAAGCACAACCTGAACTACTGTGTGCTACACAGCTCTACAATTTCAAATCCTCTAAACTCTTCCAGAAACTTGCATCTTATCCCATAGGACCATTTTTATATTTCATTTACCAACTTAGCTGACCAGTACAAATGTGTATCCAGGCTAAAAATGGTTAAGGAAAAAAAAAAATCTCTCACTTCCACAATTATTTCTAGGACAATCTAGCTATATTGGCTCTGGGACTGACTTGGTGTGAATATTTCAAATCATAGAATCATTAAGGTTAGAAAATACCTCTAAGATCATTGAATCCAATCATTAACCCAGCACTACCCTGTTCACCACTAAACCACATCCTCAAGTGCCACATCCACACAGCTCCAGGGATGGTGACCCCACCACTGTCCTGGGCAGCCTGTTCCAATGCCTGGCCACATTTTCAGTGAAGAAATTTTTCCTAATATCTAATATAAACTTCCCCTGGTGCAATTTGAGGCCATTTCCTCTCATCCTTTGTGAATGTTAGAAATGACAAAAGTCACGTTTCAAAATGCCAATTTCTGGTTTGGGTCTTTCTGAAGAGCCATTATCATCAATGCAAAGATTAAGCAGAAGAGGCAATAAGCAGCCCCCAACAAAACTCCTCCTCCCTAGTTGAAAATCATCCCTGAAACACATAGCTCAAAGCAATCTGAAGATAATTAAAATTATGATGTACTGACACTATTGTTTATTGTGTCAACCCACACTAATTAATTATTTCTTTGTGATTCTGACTGTCTGTATCCATATGCCACTTATGGTTTTTATATACTTGGCCTTTATATCCTGTATTTCAGGTAAAGGTCCTTTCTGTGGGTGTAAAGTGCCTAGCACAATTCTCTCTCATACAGAATTACCTAATTCACTTACCTAATGGTAACTGAAAATCATAATTGTAAAGGTAAGTGAAAGTATGAGGAAAAAGAAGGTTAATACATTTCCTAGATTAATGAAGAGCACACCAATAGGCAAAATATCCCAACAAGACAAAGCACTCTTTCTCCTAAAGAACAAATGTAAAAGTAACTACACATATCAGAATTCAAGTTAAAAAAAAGGCATTTCTCTTCACTGAAATCACACTGCTGAACCTTTGAAAGCTGTAATACCTCCAGATGCATCATTCTGCAGACAGGTTTGTGTGACCTTTTTACACAATAAGACAAGGCAAAGTGGCACACAGTCACCCTGACAACAGCCAGATCCTGCACAGCAGGCACCTGCTGCCTTTTCTTGCTGAAATACACACACTCTGCAAACTGTGGTGCTCTTCCCCAAATTACCAACTGTACAAAACCACAAACTTTAGGTGAATGCTGCCAGTAAAAAGCATTTTTGGTTGTCTGAAACTGGGACACAAGGGCAAAGAAGAAAAGAAGTGAGAGGCTGCCTAAAACCCAAGGTCCAACCAATCCACCAGGCAGGGCTTTGAACTGCTGAAGCAGTACACTGACCACAATAGCTGCTGCCATGTGCTCAGGGAAAAAGTACTAGAAATAAACACAGGATGATCCTGCCACTGCCACTTAGCAGCCAAGGAAGTTTTACTTCTGATTTGGGGGGTCTGGAATTCCTGTACAACTTTACATTGGTGCAAAGTCCTGCAGTTTGCTTGGCTGCTGTGATAGAAGCTGCAGTTGATTCACCTGCTAAGTCTTTCTTAACCTTTTCTTGGCATGTCTGTGAAAAACCATTGTCCAGTGGAGTCAATCCAGAAAACGAAAAGACTATTCATTTGTTAAACACTGAAATTGAAGCCTCACTGGTACCACCAAATAGGACCCCTGTAAAACCAAATTAGCCTGTAATCCTTCTGGTTTAGATAAACTCCATTAGAACAGGAGCTTCAGGTGAAGCAGCTGCAGGTAATGGATATTCCTTCCTTCATAATTTACAACATCTTACTTTGTGCTACACTAGGGCCTAACAGCATCATGACTGCTTTCTGTACTGTGAATGATACCACTGAATCTTTTCCCCGAAGAAATTTAAAGGTCAAATCACCTTTTTTTAAAAAAAAAAAAATCTCTCTTTTCCAACCATCTTTTTAAAAATGCATTGCATACCCACTACCAGCCTCTGACATGAAAGCCAAAATTCTTCCATGTAACTGCTTCTGTTACTGCTGCAGTGTCTGACCAAACCAACCACAGAAACCCCTCAAAAGGCAAAGTTAAATACTGCTACTTGTGAAGCTCTATCACTATAATTCACCTTGGAAGCAGAAAAGAGAAAGAAAGAGACTTTTCTGTCTCCTGAACTTGTGTGTCTTTGCTGGAATGATAATACCTCCTTGTACTGACAAATTACTGGTGTTGAAACACAACTGCAGTCACCACATCCACTGGAGAGCAGTGGCCAGCAAGACACTAAGGAGACACAGTTAACGTGACACACTGTGGCTGCCACGTAACAAAGGATTCATTCCCCTGGAAACACCTCATTTCATAAAAATCAAGGCTTACAAATGCAATTTGCTACCTTTACTTGTAAAATGCGCAGCAGTCATGCAGTTTTTACGGGATTCAAACCAAGTTTTTAAATGAGAAATTTAAAACTTCTTGCACCTTGCCTTTTGAACTAATCTGCCTCCATTGAGCAAGTAAGTATGAGTCACCACCCCAAAAGTGGAGGAATTTGGCAGCATATTCCCCAAGCCATCATCTGAAATTGTGAGCTGAGAGGGTGCTGTGCCACACATCTGGTGCAAGCAAGGCAAATCCAACATGCTTTCACTGTCACAGAGAAAAATGATTGCCTGGATTTTGCCTCCCAATCATTTCAGAAATTATGGCTGACAGCGAGAATCCAGAAATCTATTTAAACAACAGAACCGAGGGAAAAGCTGCACTAAATTCTCTCTTTCTCAGACACACACATGAGCAGATGGAGGGAAGACAGAGAGTTCCTTGCCAGTCACATCAGCTCAGGAGTCAGACATTACGAACGCTGTCTCATCCAGCTCTTGTTGAAATCAATTAAAGCCCTTCAGTGGAGACCACGGGAGATGGAAAACAACCCTCTCCACACTTCAGTCAGAACGTGTGAATGAGTAAACAACTGACAGCTTTCTTCCCCTCTGATTTTCATGGTGCTTAAAGATCCAGATTATAAAACACAACTTGTCATCTAGGAATTTTTGATGTGCTTGCTTGGCATAAATAAAGCTCATGTCTGTGTGTGAATCGGGGAGGCAGCCATCACTTCACACTAGGACAAGGAGAGATACCAGCAGTCATGCATGAATAAGCATCATTGCATTTCAAAGTGCTGTGGGTGCAGTGTGTTCTACAACTAAGGAAGTACAGAGTGAAAAACTGTTCCTTGTTGCTTAAAAAAAAATAATAATTTTGCATTGGTGAAAAATAAAGAAAAAATAATCCAAACACAGGAATTTTTCTTTTATCAGTTGGACAATGTGAAAATCAACTGGTATTGTAAATACCTAGAAAGACTATGGCACTTACTAGAGCATCTACCATCTCTGAAATAAAAAAACAACTTCACTAGAGTTGCTCTGAAGTGCTTTGTTTGCATCAGCTTACAATAAACATTTAATTATTCCTGCATTCCCAGCTCTAATGATATTGATGACTGCAAATTGCTTTGGCCTGAGGGCCCATTCACGCTGGCCCACACAGTGTCTATAGATTTTGTTCCCATTTTGCCTTGCGCCCTTGTAAGTGCCAATATTTAAGACTTTACACATGGCTGTATTTTGGTCATAAATATTCAAATAGTTTAATTTTCTATACTGTTTCTAGATATAGATCCAAGAAGAGATTAAATGGGGGCTTTACTGTGTCAAAGTGAATTCTGTCAATAACACCAGGTTGATGTTAATAAATATTAACAAGCAGAAGAAAAAGAAAATATAATAAGCCATTTAAAAAAAGAATCTCAAAGTTATACTCACTGCTGGTAGAGGACATACGGCTGTACTCAGACCTGCAAGACAAAGATTTTAATTAGAATGCATTAAATATAAAAGATATAATGAAAAAATTACCAAAACTAACACACAGTGCCTATTGAAGTAGTTTAATGTCCATTTATCACTATTTTTGTGCTAAGAGAATAACTGGAACAGGTTTTGATCGCTGCTTCAGAAAAACTGGCATCTCATGTGAATTTTGAAAATACGTAAGTAGAATGAGTAAAGTAACTAGGGTTTTATCTAGGGGTTATTCATGCTACCTAACTCTAGGTGTGAAAACAAAAGCTCAGAAGGCTCTCCATCATGAAGGAATAGTCTGCTTCAGACACAGGTTAGAAATAGAAGTCTACTAGACTTTGACTCAGCTCCTCTCCTTCCTCACTCTATGTCCTCTAAATGCAGCTTTGCAGATTATGTTTTTGGAGTTCTTTTTAGGAGAACTCTATTTGATGAGCAGAATTTTTATAGTTCTACGGTCACAACTGTCAGAGAAGGAAAAAAAAGGAATGCCAAAATATAAACATTCAGATGACAAAGCTTTTTGCTTTAGTAGACCGTTTTCCTCTTGAAGATATCTCAATAAAACTATACAACCATTGGTTCTAGTTCAGGGCATACTGGATTATCTGTGAGAAACTCAGAGCAGTTAAGTATTTTGAGCAACAGTACAATTAATTTTCTTGCTGCATATAACTCCAAACTCCTAAAAACCTCATTCTGAGCTGATTGAAACAGCCCATTTGTGTCCTGGAGATTCAGAAACAACAAGGTAAAACAAACATGCCATCACTTAATATTTAAGGGGGAAAAAGATCATTCCCAGAGCTGAGGCCCTACCTATGACCTTTGAGTGTTTGGAGTTCACAGCCTCACAGCCTCTACACTCACACTGGCTGGGTCCCCAGAGCAGACCCCATGCACCAGAGCACTCTGCCACCATAAACACATGGCACGTGTGCCCTGCAGTGCCCTGAACAGGCAGAGGGCTCAGGGAGCCCTGACACAGCTCTTGGATTCAAACCTAAACGCTTGTTTTATATAACAGTTGCAGCAAGTTTGCAACATTGCTTTAAATTAAAGAATCCACATGAGCCTTGACTCCCAAGAGATGTGTGTGGAAGTAGATACCATCTAAGCATATTCTCAGGATACCCTCATACTCTAGGCTCCCAGGCAACCAAGGGAATAAAGGACATCAATCCCATATATGTATAGCATTTGCTTTTTATTTTAATATGGACATATCTCTGCAGAAGAGAAAAGCAATTACAGTCATCCCTGCATTTCACAGCTTTGCACTCAGTACTCAGATGCCAAAACTACTGGTTAGGTGAGATGATGATGAGGAACTACCCTCAACTCTTGCCAATCCTGCTGGACTAGTGAAAGATGACAGAACCTCAATTTTTCAGAAAACTCGTGAAAAAATGACTCACCAATACCATCAAGTGCCATGAGGTTTTCCCAGTTTTTGGAAAAGATCTGGACAATGCTGGGGAAAGAGTTGCTGGTGGGACCTTGCAGCTCTCCCTCACTTACTCTTCTTTGCTAATCCTGTATACCCTCATCCACTTTGATAAGGCCAAGAGCAAGGAAACATCTTTGTCCAGAGGCAGAGACCACAGGTTTAGGTCATTAGCAGCCACTCTCAGGCACCCCACAGAGAGCTGCTCCACAGCACCTCCTCCATGAATCGAGTGCTGCCCCTCAACCAGTCACCCCAGGACCCTTACGTAGCTGGGAAGGGCAGAGGCAGTAAGGACATTGTCCTGAATGTGAGCTCACACTGGTGTCATGCACAGCACCAATTTACACACCAAGACGTGGTGTTCCCATTTCCTTATTCTGGTTTGTGCAAAGAAGGGAGCTGGTGTGGGCCACAACAGGCTGACTCCCTGATCGTCAAAGCTCCACACCACTCATACATTTCAGCAAGCAAAGAAATCAGGGTTCATTGACTGCCAGTCATACAATTCTGTTACTGCTCAGTATTCTACCTTTGACTGGCTACACGGTTCTCTCACTTCCCATGCCAATGATCAGCCTGCTTCCTGACTCCCTGTGGCCTCAATGGTCACAATCTCCCCCAAATAAATTGCTTTCTACCCAGTTAGAGCTGACATCAGCACAGTTGCTGAAATTAGTTGGCTTTGTTAATTTATTCCTTCTCTTGTGAGTTCTGCCAAATGTCCTTGTGGCCTGTGAATTCTGTATCCTTTGTGCCCACTTACAGCAGCACATCCCTGTCTCCAAGCTTTCCTAACCTCCCCCTAGATCTGAGACCACTGAAGCACATCAAGCCCTAAAATTTACCAAAGCAATTCTACTGACTGATAAATTCTAATATATCTTTCTAAGTCCTGGACATCAACATGAGCAGAGAAGGAGACCTTCTTGTTCCTACTGTTGGGCAGTGTACACACCACTGCTCTGGCTCTGGGCAGGGACCAAGGGAAGTGGTGCCAGGGGCTGGCTGAGGTGCTATGCAGCCCATAAAATCAAATAGTATTTTCAGCAGCAAGTCACATTAGTATCACTTGGCACCATGTATATTTGAAAGGGTGTGAAAACTGTGTAACATGTCACTCTTCATAAGCCTAGAGGCAAGCAATATACATCCAGCTGCCTCCAAGCATCCCAAGCAAGGATTCATTTAGTCTGCACTTCTGTTTGAAAACAGCCTGAGGCTGTCCTTCAATGTATCTATGTTCAGCACTTGGCAGCTAATTCAAATTGAATCCACACTGCTTGTATTTCGGAAGGAAGCGAGACAACATTTTGCCTTTTGCTTACTGCAAGTTGGAACAGCACTCTATTACTTCACACTGTTATTTTATTATCCCAAAGTGCTGCAGGCACATTATAGGACATGGAGAATTAATGAGTCCTGAACTGAGGGAGTAGCAGTCTATGTACACGCAGGACTTAAAAAATGAAACAAGAGGAAAAATAAAAAGATGGGGAGAGAGAAAGGAGGAGACAACAGTGTGCTTGGAGACTAATTGCACAGACACATTTTAATAGACTTTAGAATTGTATTGCAGAAGTTTTTTTGTAGTTCTAATATGGTTCAAGCTAATATGTAATTCATGTTTGTTGCATAACTGACATCCACAAATTAAAAAAGGGTAATTAGGCTCAAAGGCTTATGTCAAATGCAGATACTGAAATGAGAACTGTACCCTCCTCTATTGTCAATAAAAAGAGAGGTCTGAAGTATCCCTAGCTGTTGTCTAGACAAGAAGCCTACAGAAACCACATTTCTAATGTAGAACTCTAGGCCACGTGGCTAAAACCATATGGGATGAATAGGAGTCTCTCTGTGTGCTCTCAGGGACAACCTGAATCACTTTTTATTCTCCCTCCAGCTCCTTTCTTTGTCTTGAATCTAGTCCTTGAGTACAAAAAAAGAAACAAACCGAACAGTACTAGCAAAATCATTACTGTTCTCAAAATATTAGAAGAAACCATTCAGATTCATGGAATACATTGGTAAGTGGCTTATAAATTATTTTTTTTTCTTTACACTCAGCTATTTAGGACACTCAATTCTGAAGTTAGTGTAAGTCTTCTAAGCTTTTTAGACTGGTACACACAACATTCGCTTTGACAAAATCATCCATTAGAAAAATCAAGTACTGAAATAAACAACTCCTGGGGCATACAGGCTCTGCGGACATCAAGTAACTGTGTTCCTTTCTGTTCTTTTCATTCCTGTTTTAAACATCCTGAGTATTGGCTTCTATCATTTCCCTTGGGAGAGGATTTTCCCAATAGGATAACTCAAGAGTAAAGCACTCCTGTGCTTTAATGGTGACACCTGGGACCACACTGGGGCTCAGAGGTTCCAGGCCTATTATGTGGTCTTGCAGCAAGCTATTTCCTCTGATAGATGTTAGATTATAGACAAAAGGAAAAAAAAATCCATGACAGAAAGCGAACAAATAGAGGACTGTTCCCTTTATAGGCACATAATGAGAAGAAAATTATCAAACAGGGTATTGAAACAGTGTGAGGTACTGAAAAGGAAGGCTTGTAGCTCAGTCAAAAGACACATCAGTCTGGAGAGAATATGTGCTCAATGGTCAGCACACCAGCAAAGAGGAGCTGTGAAGATGTCAAGAGACATTAAAACAAGAATGTAGAAGCCTGTGATAAAGGTGGGACCTCAATTCCCCTTACCACCATTGAAGGATCTGACTTGTGCATTATTAGACCTGGTAAGAGCATCAGGAGCACAAAAGATATTGAACAATCCTCTGAGATCTGTGTGCACCTCTCACTGCTGGTTGTCGATACAGAGCCTCAAAATATCCAAGAGAGGGAAGCATTCCACTGAATACCAGCAAGAAGCTGCTAGTGCAACTTGCAGTTGCTGAGTGTGGTACATAAAAACACTGTAAGCCTGTTTATTTGGGTGAGAACATGGCTGTTTTACAGCTCTGGCTCACACAAGCAGTGCAGCTACTCCAGCATCACACAGTGCTGGGTTCCTTGGGCACCCTGTGGCACAGCACCACGTTATCACAGCTACAGCACTGACAGCTGCAGCCATAAACAAACAGTCCCAAGGGAACTGCCTGGGACTCAGGCCAAGTGCCCTGAACAGTCTGCACCTGTACCAGTAAAACCTCTCGCCTTCCAAAACATCCTGGCAAGCTGTCTGCTGGGAATGATCCCTGAACCATGGCAACGTGGAAAACAAGTTCCTGGCCCATGGTAAAACATACCCAGGGAAGACATGGGAGAGAGCTAGATAGCCCCCTTCAAACTGATGCCATCAAACCATTTTAAGGATTCAACAATATGGAAAACTCTGTCCTGTGCTCAGGGACACCCCTACATACTGTTTAATGCACTGGTGTGGCTGGAGCCAAGGTCTCTGAGCTGTGCAACAGCTCCAAAGGCAGCCTGCTGTGTGAAACAAACACATCTCAAGTAACTCTAACATAATACTATACCCCAACATGCCTGTGGTCTCCATTGCAAGGGCTCCTTAATCCCACTCCCCAAAATGAAATAGCGGAAAGCTCACAATCTGTTCCACTCTCTGCATCCTTTGCTTGCCTAGGACTGATGGAATGGAACCTGCTGAATCCACATTTCCCATGCCTTCTCTACCTACAGTAGTGGCACATTTCACTGTTTCATACTAAGTATTGGATTTAACAGCTTCTTTTCCTTCCCTCCCTCAGAAAATGCTCCACGGGGCACACAGGAGTATTTTATAGCAGTTAAAGCCCCAGATATAAATTAGAAGGTTGGCTTTATAGCTCTGTCCTGGGTTTCTTGTCACCAAATTCCTGCAGGTCAGATTGCAATCTGCTTCACTAATATCAGTCCAGCACAAATCTGTTACCCTCATAGTGCTTCTACTTGTGCAGTCAAGATGACTGAAATGGAGTTACTCACAGCAACTTGTCTCTGAACTCCTTGCTCTGGATTTCTAGGCAAGTGACAAAGGCAGATAATGGATTTCCTTTAGGCAGCTCTAACCACTACACTCTGGAGCTTATTACCAACAGCAATGTTTGAGACACCACATGAGAGACACCATTGTTATATAAGGTATGAAAAGTTGTGTGTCATCTTCCAGAAAGCACCTGATGAGGCAGGACCACCCTGTGCTTCAGTGAGCACACCTGGCTGCTCACCCTGCTCACCACTCTTTCACAGAGCACTCCCAGAGGGACACATCAGCTGGCATGTATCCACCCATCCCAGACCTCCTCCTGAGGCCCTGGTTCTCTTAATTAACAACAGAAGAAATCTAATTTATACCAAACATCAAACATTCACACAGCTACATTTAGCTGAGGTGAACCTCGCTGCTTGCTGGGACCTAGAAATTATGGATTCAGCACAGAACTCACAGCCTCCAGAATGTGATTTAAAGTCTGCTTCAGCCTTGCTTTCCGTGCCTTGCTCCAGTGCCTGGCACTCACAGGTCTGCCTGCCCTGACGTTCAACGAAGCAGCTTCACTTCACTGAGTAAATCTGGTTGGAAATGGTGCCTCAACCCCAGTTTGTGACAAACAGCTCAACTTTATGTTATTTGAATGTCAAATCAGAGACAGCTTGAGTATCATGGCATATCTGGACTGATGGCTTCGTATATGAAGTGAAAGTGTCAGCAAAAAAGCCCACAGCAAAATGACCTCCAATACCCAAACCAAACCAAAAGAAGCCCCAAGGTAAAAATAGTCCCTAAAATAGCTTTCAACATCAGTGGTTCCTGTTCCTGTTCCTGTGAGTTTCTCACAGATGGATGAAATGCATGACAAGAGACTGACATGTCAGTTTGAAGGACTGCATACAAAGTCGTAAGAGTTGAACATGAGACAGGAAAGCAATCTCTCATCCCAATAAACCATTCAACTATTCATTTGATAATTTAAGTGACCTATTCTGACTGAGGACACGTATGGATTACAATGTTCTTGATATTTTATCTCTAAGTGGGGTTAAACTTCGTATACATGTGTGTGTGTGTATGTATATATATACACACACATAGGCAGCCTTATCTTCTATAAACAAGTGTATTTTCTATTTTAGAACCTCGCATCTTTTACTGAACTGCAACAATTTAAAAAAAGGCTTTTTTTGATCTGCTTAAGAGATAAACTAACAGAGGCTCAAACAATTTGTGACTCGGCCAGGATCACACATGCAGCTAGGGAAAGCCAAAAGGAAAACCAACAAACAAGTATAGCACACTCCAAAAATGAACACAATCTATGCAAAATTAATTTGAGGAATAAGAAACAGGAAGAAATGTAGAGGAGGCAACAAGCACCATGAAAATTAACTGTAACCAAACAGCAATGGATTTTGTTAAATACATGTTACAAATAGCTGCTGCATGGTACAGTGTCATAAACTTCAAACATCTCTTGTTTCTCTGTTTTGCATTGGATTTCTCTGTATCTTGTTGAACTGTTTTGTTGCAGCTGTCTACTACCAAAAAATACTATAACCTCTCTTCCTAAAATTCATCAAATATTCAACAATTAACTACTGTTTAATTCAGTTTGCATCATCAGTATTTGCATTTTAAACTTATTATACGAAAGACCTCCCCACCTGGTACTTCAGCAATGTTTCCCCACTTTCTCTAAAAAGATTAATAATTTATTTGAAATACAAGAGGATAAGTTGCAAATTCAAATAAATTAAAAGTTATAACTTCTCAAAACTTTAAATGACTTTAAAGTGACAGAAAAAAACTACATGTGTTGGCAAACTTTGAGACAATCAGTAAGCTAATGAATAAAGTGTGAACCTTTTAAGACATGGGCTCTTACAGCTGTCTAAGAGAACAAGTAGACTTCTGCTGGGAACTGTCATGGATGTTGAAATGCTGAGAACATTGATGTTTAGAACTGAGAAACTATCTGTTTTTTCACATTCACTTGGGGCATTGGTCCTTAATGCAGAGAATTAAACTGATGCTTTGTCCTTGATACCAGTGGTAGCCAATCTGTCTCCTTGCCTCAAAATTGGGCATGCCTAACAACTTCCAAAATTGTCTTGTTTGTCATCTTTGCTCTGCTGTTCGAAGACAGTAAAGTAACAGCATTTGCATGGCTCGTAAAATGAAGAAAGTGTTAAAATTAATATTTCTACAATTCATTTTAAGTAACTGTTATTTTTCTCACTTTTTTGTTTTTCTTTGCCATTTAACTACAGTTCTCCAAATGTATATAATTTTTGTCTCTTCAATCTTTCTTCCACTTGTTTTTTCTCTCTGTTTTCTTTCTAATAAAAGACCACAGAAAGACTATTTTATTCTTCCTAAAATGTCAGGTTGTATAGTACAAATCCACTACTAAAACCATTACCAGAGAAAGCTCTGTGTCCCATACTTCTGGACTAAAAGTTTAGAGTAGCAGATGAAATAAGGTTTTTATACCAAAACTCCCAAAATATGTTTCCTGAGAAGATACAACTTGTATAGGAAAAGTGTCTCAGATCAAGGATGGTGAAACTATCTCAAATCTTATTAATAAACAGCCAATATAAACTAATTGGCTTATACGTTCTACACCCTTTATTTAGGTACTTGACAACACCAGCTCAATCCATTCTTATTGGATTCAAGAACTCCAAATATGCTATTTTTGTTCAGCAGACTCTTTGCCAACCCTATTTACCAAGGCAAATGCAGTAAGAGGAACGTATTTTCCAAAGGATTAGGAAAATGAGGGGTTTGAATTGTAATTGATCTTGCCTTTAGCAGAGAGTTTTGCCTGCTTTTGTAGCTGGCAGCCACAACAAAACCTTAAGCAACATATGCCCTGTGGAGTACTTGATGTGTTCAATTTGTTAGCTGCTCTAAGCAGCTTCAGCAGCCCAGGCTCCGTGTAAGAGCTCACACATCATTACATACAATCACTGAGATGACAAGGGCGTGCAGTGCCTGGATTTACCACAGTCACTATCCACTATTGTTCCCTGAGTGACAGAAAGGGACCACTCCATGCAAAACTGTTACTGAACCACTTTGTTCCTCCTTATTCTTTCAGAGGATGATTGCTGAAGCTCAGAATAGTTAATTAATTTTCTTTTTAAATTTTTTTTTACCCTTGAGTAATTGGAGAAAAAGGAGTACAGTTCAATTTAGCAATAGCTGTGATGGGACTGAGACAATGCAAATAGATCTTCTGGTAACAGGGAAAAGCAAGTGCTGTGAACAGTTGGTTTGGTGAGAAAGCTGAAACATAAACATTGTGAAAGAGACATACGCAACATGTTTATCAGAATGAAATAGCTGCTAAACAAAACTAAAAATAATAATTGAAATGCAGAGACCCATTGCTTTTCAAAATAAACGTCAGTGCGAAGCACTGCAGTTATTAATTGCCATATGTCATTGTTCACATTCCTCATACAGACTCTTTCACCAACCTGTATGTTCCAGTGTCACACACAGGGCAGAGATGCTTCATAAAATCATCAGCTTTAGCACCTCATCAGCACCAGACACAAGCAGCTGTCACACTGGTCCCTGAGGTCTAAAGGCTAATGTCATCAGCTGGGTCAAATCCTTCCAAGTGCCTGTCCCAAGGAAATCCAGGTTTTTCCACTCCAGATAAACACAGCAAATTAAGAGTGACTTGACCAATCAAGGGGTTTCTGAGCTTTGAACCAGCCATAAGTTCACTGATTACTTAGTCTTCCTTTTACCCATGTCCCTAATGGGGACTAACCTATATCTGGAAAAGAGGCCTGGATTTTTTTTCCTTTGAACTTATGTCACATAAAGTATTTTAAAGCTTTTACTGCTAGGTGTGCCCACAATAAAAGGTGATGGGAAAAGTCCTTAACTTCTCAGACTACAGAAGAGACTAAAAAATTATTTGAATTTCTAGCTGGATGTATGAAAAAGATTATCATATGCCATTTTCACCTTTTCGATTTTTGTTTGTAATATTGCCACTTCAGTTTGGTATTGTGCACCTGACACCACTGTGCAAGAAGTAGCTTTACAGTTTTGCAGGAGTCAGCCTAGAGGCCAAAGGAGATGCATCAGGCAGTTTGGAGAGAAACAGCTGGAGGAGCAAGGAGTGAGGAGAAGAATACTCAGGAAAGAACAGCCTTAGCAGGAGTATGCAAACTCCTTTTGCCCTTCTGGAGCCAGAGGAGGAGCAAAGGCTCACTGCCATTCCTGAGAAGATACCATGGCAGCAGCATGTAGGACAGGCTTGAAAGCGTTTCTCTTTCTCTCCCACAGAGATGGGCTGAAGGTGTGAGCTGAATGGGAGATCCCATGGATCACCCCTTGCAGCTCCATTAACTCAGATGTCATCCAGCTAACAAACACAGCATACCTCTGGCAGCAGGGTCATGAAATCAGGGGGAAAAAAGTCTCCTTGACTGAGAGGACACTACCAGCAAAGTTTACAGCAGTTCACAGGCTAGCATGGTGAGTATCACAACGAAAATCATGACAACAGCAACCCACTTTCAGGGTGCCGACAAATCTAGCTTGCTTTTGTAGATGACTCTCAATGGTCCTTCTATGGAGTCGATTCTCCCTGCCTGATGCTGTCTAGGTGTCGGTGCCAGAAGGACAGGTCCTGGACACGGTTCCAGACTATCTTCATCCGCACTATCCCTGGGATACAGGCTGGTGCACACCAAGCCCTGACCAGCGCATCCTCAGCCCGCGGAGCTGAGCGCGGGCCCCGCCGCCGAGCCACCACAGAGTGCTCTGGAGCTCAAACTAAAATCCCACAGCCACGGCCCCTCCGTGTCTTCCTCCCCGTGTGCAGCGGCAGGACGGCGGGGACTGCTCCACCGCAGGGAACGCGAACTCCCCGGGGCAGGGGGAGCACGCTGATGCCTCGGCGGGGGTCATGCTGCTCGAGTCCCAGGACGGCAGGAGGAGAGGAAAGACCGGGATGCTGCCGGGGCGCCGGAGGGAAGCTCTGCCCGGGACACGAAGCCGCCAACCCAACCCAGCCCAGCCCCGCCGGCAACAAGTGCAGCCCGGGAGCGCCGCCCGCACTCACCCGCCCGTCTCCGCGCCCGAGTCCACGCACTCCTCCTCGCCGCCGGGATGCTTCTCCATGGCGGCGGGGCTGGGGGGCTCCGCGCCCGCCCTGTGCGACAGAGAGAGCCTCGACAGCCAGAGCAGCGACAGCCGCAGCAGAGACAGCGAGAGCAGCAATAGCTGCAGCAGCGCCAGCGAGAGCAGAGACAGCAGCGCCAGCGAGAGCAGCGCTCGCTCGGCCGGCCCGGCCCCCGCCCCGCGCCGGGGGAGGCACCGCCCGCCGCGCCCGCTCCGTCCTGCGCGCCCGGCCCGGGGCACAGCCTGCCCTGCCCCTGCCCCTGCCCCTGCCCCTGCCTCTGCCTCGGGGAGAGACCCCCTCAGGCACCTCTCACCCTCCACAGCTTGGCATTTACGAGTATCCCGTTTATTTAACCCAATACAGGGTCACCAGTTGTTCCTTCCTTTGCCTTTTCCCTGGCTCTGCACCCTGTGCCAGGCGAGTGGCTCAGTCCCACCTTGGATTGGACAGTGAATGAGTGTTTAATTTTCGTGTGAGTGTGATGGGGGTGAAGGATGTGTTCCTCTCCTCTGGGCTGGAGGCGATGTAGCCATCACTCTGCAGTGTGGTAACTGGAGATGGAGCCAGTGCAATTTACCCCTTAATCTACAGGAATGTCAAATTGCAGTCTGGTCATAGGGCAACTGCCACCTGAGGCTGCTGCCACCTCCTCCTTTTTCTCCTTGGTGGCTTTTAACCCTCTTGCAGCCAAGAGGAGAGAGCTGTGGGGCTGTCCAAGTGTGTGACCGCTGTGTAGTCCATCTGCCTGGATGCTGAGCTGGCAAAATCATGTATTCCTGAGAAAAGCAGGTGTTTGAGTGACATTGCCCTCTCACCCTTCCCTTGCAGCGGGGTTACTCAGCCCGGCACGAGGTGAAGCAGTTCCACTTCATGTCGTGGCCCGAGCACGGCGTCCCCTACCACGCCACAGGGCTGCTGGCCTTCATCCGCAGGGTGAAGGCGTCCACGCCGCCCGACGCCGGCCCCATCGTCATCCACTGCAGGTGCGGGCAGGGCACGGGGCTGGGGACACCCTACAGCTCACCCCCTGCCACGGGCAGGGACACCTTCCACTAGTCCAGATCCCTCCAACCCCTGCCCAACCTGGCTGTGACATCCCTCTGCGATGGAATCTGTGACATGTCACCTCTGGGCTGATGGCAGCAGGGATGAGGGGCTGGGACAGACAGGGAGCAGCACTGTTTTGGGGCTGCCCCAGCCTGGTGCTGGTGACACAGCTCTGTCCCAGTGGACAAGAGTGAAATGGCAATGGGCAGCTTGACCACTGCTAAAGGTCAGTATGTGGGGTCTGGCTGAAGGGAGAGGCAGGGAGGCAGCAGGACAGCCCTGTTCCCAGGGTTACCCACAGGGCTGTCCCTGCAGGGCTCAGCCACTGGGATGCCAGAGCTGGGAAAACACATCTGAGTGACACATCTGAGCAGCTTTGGTGGCTCCCCGTGCCCTGAGCAGGCATTCCCACATGATGGGCTAATGGCTCTTCCTCCACTGGGCAGACCAGGAGGAGCTGATGAGTGGGAGGGATTTTTTTATTTTTTATTTGATTTCTCCCTGTCAACTGCCTCATCAGTGTTCATTCACCAGCCAGTGTGATTAGTGCCTGTAGCCTGTAATCACTGATAATCACGACGAGTGATTCATCAGCCCCAGAAATTAGTATTTCCCTGGAAAAGACTCTGTAGGAAAGGAGTAGGGGGGTGGTTCTGTTCCTGACACATCATGGGGGGGTCAGGGCACAGTAGGTCTTTGACTGTGACTCCAGCCATGACAAGGCCTGGGATGTCACCATTGCTGGGCTGGCTCTGGGCATCCTGTTGGGCTCAGCCTTACCCCGAGGGTCTTCCCTGAAGCATTCAGACCCGCCCATGCCAGGGGAACCTCCCTGTTCTCCCAGGGCTCAGAGCTGAGCCCTCCTTGGTGCTTTTGGGCTGGGATCCCAGCTGACTGTTGGCACTTAGATGGTTCAGTTGTTTGTTTTGTTGCAAAAACCATGTGTTCTGCTGTCTTAAATTAAAAATGAACTTCAGACATGGGTGCCCACCCACAGCCTGACCATCACACACCCTTGGGGCTGCAGCAAGGGTGTTTGGGCGGATTTAAGGCTCTGCAAGTGTGTGAGGTCCTGGCAGCCCTGCGGGGTTGCCTGGTACAGGGTCTGTGTGTTGAGCCCTCGCCCACAGAGACCTTGCTCAGTGCTCAGCAGCCTTTTGGGCTGCGTGTGGATGCCAGCACAGACTGGGAATGTGTTTGCTGTTTCCTCTTCCATGCCCAGTGCTGGCACAGGGAGGACTGGCTGTTACATCGTCCTGGATGTGATGTTGGACATGGCCGAGTGCGAGGGCGTCGTGGACATCTACAACTGCGTGAAGACGCTCTGCTCGCGGAGGATCAACATGATACAGACGGAGGTGAGCGCGTGCTGGGGACAGCAGAGACTGGGGCTGCTGTCACCAGCTGCCTCTGGAGGCTCAGCCCTGTGCCCTCTCCTCCCCAAAGGAGCAGTACATCTTCATCCACGATGCCATCCTGGAGGCCTGTCTGTGTGGGGAGACCAGCATCCCCGCCAGCGAGTTCAAGCCCACCTACAAGGAGATGGTGAGGATAGAGCCACAGAGCAACTCCTCACAGCTGAGGGAGGAGTTCCAGGTGAGTGTCCCAAAACCTCTGCAACTCCCCCTTGTCCTCACTGTCCCGGTGCCCGCCCCTGCTGGGCCTAGGCAGGGCTCTGAGGGGGCCCTGTGTACCTGCAGACCCTGAACTCGGTGACCCCACACCTGGACGTGGAGGAGTGCAGCATCGCGCTGCTGCCCCGCAACCGCGAGCGCAACCGCAGCATGGACGTCCTGCCGCCCGACCGATGCCTTCCCTTCCTCATCTCCGTGGATGGAGACAGCAACAACTACATCAACGCGGCCTTAACTGATGTGAGTGTTCCCTGGGGAGGGAAGGGGCTGCTTCCCCGGGCTCAGGCAGCTTTTCATGGCAAAACTTGGCTCGGTTTGGATTTATGGCCTCGTTTTGCACGAGGGCAAGAAGGCTCATGGCAGCTGCGTGCAGAGGAGGGAAGGATTGGGACTGGTGTAACGAGTCCTGCTCCCCTTCTTTTGTGTAGTAGCACCCTGCAAGAGCTTTCCTCCTGCTCTCACGAGCCAGGCACTGAGGGGATTCAGGATTTTGCAGTGACAGTGAAGCAGGGGAGGAGGAGGAAGCTTTTGGGGGGATTGGTAGTATTAAGCCCCCCATGTGCTGCCAGCCTCCCTGTGATCCTTCTGCCTCTCTTTCTGGTGTAACTTGAGGGGACTCTGAACTGCTCCCAGAGCCACCATGCATCCCCCTGGTGCAGTCAGAAAGGACTCTGTGGTGACATAGCTATCTCCTAGTGGCTGATGAGCACCAAGCAGAGCAGAGGATGCCGAAGGCTCCAAGCCCACACTGAGGGATGGGGTCATTCATCACCAACCTCACTTCCCTCTCCTTGAACTGCTTTGCATGGGCAGCACGGAGCCCCCCATACCTAAGGCATCTTCCCCAGACCCTCCTGGTCACAGCTGAGTGCTGGCACCAGGCTGAGCATTATGTTTCCATGCTGTGGGTGATTTATCCCACTGGATCTCTGTGCAGATCCCATCTCCCTGATTCCTGCTCCCACAGCAAAAGCACGCTGTAAAGCAGAGTGGGCTGCTGCTGGTGGGGAGTGGCTATTGTAGTGCTGCAGTGGGATGGGAATTTCGGTTCCAGCTTGCTTGCTGTTTGCATATCCATTTTATCTTTATGCATCACTGAGCCTCCCTTAATCTCTGCTAAAGGGTCAGTGAATGAAATATTTTTTATAGACAGACAAAGCCCTTTGGATGAAATTCTTGCTGAAGGGATAAAACCTAATTTCCCTCTTTGGGTTAAAAAAAAAAACGAAAAGTCTCATTCTCTTTAAGTGCCAAAGTGGTTTGCTCAGCCAGTGTGTCCATCTGTCAGATCAGCTTGGCCTGTGCCACCTGTCAGCAGTGCTGGTGCCAGTGGGTCCGTGCCCTGTCCACACCCTGCTGTCACTTACACCTGTGCCAAAGAGCAGGGTGCCAAGACAAGCCTGGGCAGTACCTGGTGAAATCTCTTTCACCTTGCTGCTCTCATGCCCCTCCTTGAGGGTGGAAAGCTCTCGCTGAGCACTGGGGTCTCACTGCTGCCCATGGACTGGGCTAGGGGAATGGTTCAATAAAGGCATTTCTGTGAGCTCAGTCAGGAGGTTCTGCAGCAGGTAGAGGATCCCCGTTAGCAGGGAGCTGTGCTGATTCTGTGTCTGAAGAGGCTTGAGCCAAACTGTGTTAATTTAAGTGTGCCTGATGCAGTGTTGAGCTCAGCTGTCCCTTGGCAAAGCAGCAGCAGGATGACCATCTTGTTCAAAGCACAAACCAGAGAGAGAGTAATTTCCTTTCCTCTCACTTCCTTCTTGCAGTCTCTAGGATCTTTTCTTTGGTGTTTTCTTTCCTCCTCACAAAAAAAATTGAGCCTAGGTCAGTGGTTGTCTCTGCTGCTCTTGGTGCCTTGTGGTGGGGTGCTGTAGATGGGGCTGGTGCTGTGGGTGATGCTTCCAGTCAGGGCCAGGATGCAGAGCTGGGGTCTGGGCTCTTCTGGGATCCACAGCTTTTACTTGTTCTTGGCTCAAAGGTGACATCTTTTCCCTAATTATTTATGCAAAATATTCTTTCCTGTGAGAGCAAAATGTAGGTGTTTTCATCCTGACCAAGGGCGGGCATCACTTGGATCTCCCCATCACCAGGGCATGGAGGGACTGAGGCTGTGCCAGGGAGATCAGCCCTGTTCAGGCATGGAGAAGAGGGTTTTGGTCCCACTCATCTGGTTGCACTGATTCTTTGGGGTGTGACAACAGTGGCTCCAGTGTCACCACCATGTCCTTACTGGTGCTCGTCTTTCCTCTCTGCAGAGCTACACCAAGAGCGCTGCCTTCATCGTCACGCTGCACCCGCTGCAGAACACCACCACCGACTTCTGGCGGCTGGTGTACGACTACGGCTGCACCTCCATCGTCATGCTCAACCAGCTCAACCAGTCCAACTCTGCCTGGGTGAGTGCTGCTGCCCCGGGAGCGCGCCGGCCCCACGCGTGCCTGCGTCCTGCCCTGTTCCCATCGCCCTGTCAGCACTGCAGCCCCTTGCCTTGCTCACTCAGCAGTTTCTCCTCTGCAAGGGGACATGAGACTGTCTGCAGCACTCAGGATTTGTCCCCTCTAAGCACAGGGCTGGCCAGTTGGAGCCAAAGAGGTGTTGAGCAGCAGCCCAACATGGGTGCTGGGTGCATGGCACTAGTGTTGCACTTACATTGCATTGGTATTGTGTTGGCATTGGTGTTGGCGTTGCATTGGTGTTGAATTGGTGTTGGCTTTGAGTTGGTGTTGGCATTAAATTGCCGTTGGAGATCTGTTGGTGTTCCATTGGTGTTGACATTGCAATGGTGTTGCATTGGCGTTGTGTTGGCGTTGGCATTAAACTGGTGTTGTGGTTCCATTGCTCCAACAGGTCCATGTCCCTCGAGCTGGAGGCAGCTCTGCAGGTGGGATCTCACCTGAGCAGGGCAGAGGAACAGAATGCCTTCCCTTCCCTCTGACATTTTTCCTCTTTACTCAGCCCTGCCTCTCTCCCACCATCTGTTGTTTCGGGGTGTCTGGGTTACAATATTTAGCTGGATCCTAAATGTTTACTGATCTAAGACCAACAGGTAATAAATCAACCTTTCCAGCAGGCAGCTCCAAAAGGTGACTTTGAGGGTACAGCCCTCACTTGAACTATGCCTTGCTAAGGGAAGTTTTAATATCCAAATGGTAGTTCTGAGTCTGGAAGGCTCAGAGATCTCTGAGATTTATAGCCCCTATTAATAACCAATTATTCCTGAGACACATTTGCCGTGCAGTTGGGCCCAGGCCGTGGCTGACCTGCGTTGCTAAATGCCCTGTGAAAGTGTGGTGACAAACATCATATATTTTGTGTTGCTACTGGTTTCCCAGCTGTCACACTGTGAAAACAATCTCGCCCATGCTCCAGGGACCGAGCCATTTGTCAGTGCCATGACGGACACAGGGAGGGGGAGTTGCTCCTCAGAGATGCAGGCTGGGATTGCTTTGGTGGTGGGATGTCCTGGCCATGGGATGAGGAGCACTGACATCCCACGTTGCTGTCACTGCTGGTGGCAGAGTGGCTCCTAAAGCCAACAGGGCTTGAGAACCAACTGGGAGCCCAGGATCAGGTCTGTGCTGGAGCTGGGGCACAGCCCATCCCACAGTCTCCTGGAACAGCAGTGTCCATTCCAGGCAGTGTCAGCTGTTGTGTCCGTGGAGTGTGAGGGGGCTGTGTGGGTGCTGGGGGTGTGTCCTGGTTTGCAGGACAGGTGTCTGCCAATAAAGGCAGAAGCTTCTCTTTGAAATGGAGAATGTGAACCCCCTTCCTCCAAATTATTATTATAATTTTGAAATTAAGGGGCTCTCAGGCAAAGATATGGGAATTAGGAATAA
>JAOTQP010000001.1:63309992-63325289 GCA_026413545.1 Cichladusa arquata | reverse complement strand
ACCCGGCCCCGCCGCCCCTCCGCGGGCCGCGCCGCCCGGCACCGACCGCACCGCGCCCCGGGCGCCAGACGCGGGGCGAGGGGCCGGGGCAGCGGGGCCGGCGCACGGGCGTACCTGCACCTCCGGCAAGCGCTGGCGCAAGGCGGCAGCCTGTGCCCGCTCCTCATCCTCCCCCTCCGGGGCGCCGCCGTCCCGGGAGCGCGCCGACCACAGCGCCATGCCCGGTGCCGTCC
Source organism: Cichladusa arquata (assembly GCA_026413545.1). Taxonomy (NCBI): domain Eukaryota; kingdom Metazoa; phylum Chordata; class Aves; order Passeriformes; family Muscicapidae; genus Cichladusa; species Cichladusa arquata. The sequence goes on along the minus strand of JAOTQP010000001.1, from coordinate 63,325,056 downwards.
CGGCGGCGCGACCCGTTCGCCGGAACTGGGGCAGCGACACTTCCGCCGATGGGAGCGCGGCCGGGAGCGCCCGCCCTCAGCGCGTCGGGAGGAGCGAGCGCCGGCTGCGCCTCCGGGGCGGTAATAAAGGCTGCGGGCTGGGCGGGGGCGGGCAGCGCCGCGGCTCCGCCTCTGCCCCGGCTCCTCCCCTGCCGCCGCCGTGTCCCTGCCCCTGCCCCTGCCTCTGCCTCTGCCTCTGCCCCTGCCCCTGCCCCTGCCCCTGAGCCTGCCAGCCGGGACACAGCGGGCACAGCCTGCCCTGCCCCTGCCAGCCGAACCGGGACACTGCCTGCGGGGGCTGCTGGCTCAGAAACTCCTTCAGCACCTTCACTGCCGCACTTCAGTGCTTCCCGGGCTAAAGATGCAGCGCCCCACGTCCAGTGGAAGTCCAGAGAGGCTGTTTGATGTATGGACGTCCTCACTATCCATGCGGTCTTGGAATATCCGCAGCCTTTAGTTTGAAGTGTTGTGCTGAGCTTTCTCCAGCCTCACTCAGTGCTGTCTGGCACTTGTTCATGTACATCGAATACAGTAACTTCGAAATTACACACAGAGACGAGGTGGTTTCCAACCTGATGAGAGTTTCCATAATGATTCAAAAGGTGCGTTTAGAAGCATTTTGAATGCTGCCTGTGAGGAAATGCTGATGTGGGAAATCTGAGTGGTAGTGTCTATAGAGTGAGAGTAAGGGGAGAAGTTGTGGGCGCGCTCCTGTATCATGTCATGTATGTCTACTTATTTTGTGTTTGGAAGTGAACACCTATCTCCTTCTCCATCACTTACAGAAATACAAATATCCACCCACGTAGAGGTGAACCAAGATCTCTCCCAGCAAAAAAAAACTAAAAGAAACCCAACCAAGTCTTCCCTTAATCCACAGAGTCCATTGAGTCTGTGGCAGATTTTACAAGCGGATGGTGCAGAATTGATCTGTTAGCTAAGCTCTCTAACCAGGCAGACCAGCTCTTTGTCTCTTCTGAATCAGGTTCAAGCATAAAACTGGGATGGGGTGCTCTGTGTTCCCCACAATGTAGACATTGTGGGACAATTAAATCTACCCCATAACTGGAGGCCTCTTCCTTTAACATTTTGTGGAAAATGCTTTGACGCAGTTGAATTTTCTCTTCAAAAATCTATAACAACCACCAAATTTCTATCAGCTGCAGGAAATGGTCACTTGCAGAAAGTGATTGGAAGTAAAAAAAAAAAAAAAAAAAAAAATTTATAAAAATTATTTTCTTTACCTTTTTTTAAATTTATGTCTTACAAGAAAAAAGAAAAATAGTGAAAATCTTGACTTTTAAGACATAAAACTGACCATAATATAAAAATATACCACACAGACCTACTTTCTGTAGGTCTAAGAAATGCTAAACTGGTTTAGTTTGCCACCAATACTTTTATATCCATCTCTACATTGCATGGCACTGCTGCCTCTCATTTTAAGCCTGCCAGTGGTCTCTCAAGTTGGATATGGCAGCACAAATTAATAGTGACACCTAGCATTGTTTAACAGGCTGGGTGTAGCTCATGCTGCTGTTGCCTCCAATAGTGTATAGCCCTCATTCTCTAAAATAATCTGGATGTGGGTAGGACTTTTGTGAAGTAAAAGGAAAGGAGAACACCTTGGGAAGAGCTGTCAAGGTGGTGTTGCCATGTTGTAGGAACAAGAAGTTGGTACCAAACCCCAAAGTGCTTGTTATGAAACTGGTGAATTCCCATTGCTCCACCTTGGAGAGACACTGAACTCTTGTGCTGTTCTGTGGCGTCTCAGCATCACAGATGGTCAACCCACTGAGTGTCTTCAGAGATTTTTAGAGGAAACTTTCATCTTCTACTATTCATCAAGAATTAGGGGGGAAAATGCAGTATAGGAAAGTTGGTGTTTGATCTGTTTTGGCAACTTGGTAAGGGTTGCATGCATGTCATTTTGGAAATGGATAAATGATTTCTCATTTTATGTGGAGGATTTCACATTAACATTCCCATAAATATAAGGATTTAGGTATGGAATAAGCCTCCTCATTATTCCCTCTTCCATCCTCCCCCCAGCAAGTTGTTAAAAGCTAGTTTGGACAAAATGCTATAAATGGCGTTCACACAGAACAGTCCTGTGCAGACACCTACATAGTAATTCAGAACACATGGAAACAACCTATTCTGTGCTTTGTGACTGGTAAACTGCCATCCAAAACAATTTACTCACAAAATGAAATTAATACAATTTCTTTTAGGACTGGGACCAAAATGCTGTGCTTGCCTGGTTCACAGCTTGCTAGAATTGAATCACCACATTCAGGTAGGAGACATTAATATTCTCAGAAACTCTGTGTCATTAGGAGATTCCCCTAAGGCTGGACAGAGGCAAAACCTAGACAACAATTCTTGATTCCCAACTCAGAGCTCTGTTTCGGGTAAATATTTTATTCTCCATCACTGCAGTGGCCATGGATGATCCTGAGCCCCACAAAAGTGGTATTGGTAGTCTCTTATTACCAGGATTGGACAGACCTGCTTGTCTCTCTGATTCTTAGCCTACACACATGTATTTATTTAGCTAGTGCAACTGTACTTAAAAGCAGGTTGCTTTTATTTGCTTTTAAGAGTGGTTTCAAAGTGAAATAAACTGACTCTGGCCACCGTTGAACTGATTTAAGATGTAACCAAACCTCCTTAAATATTTAGAAATAGGTTTAGTTAAATTGATACATTTCTGTATATAAAATTTTAGGTGGTCAGCTAATAGATCTTTTCCATTTCTGACTTTTATTATTCTAGTTAGTTTTGTTTAAACACTGGCATATGAGGGGATCTGGAATAGATTTTATGCTGCATTTAAGATTAATTTATTCCATCTGTCCCAGGGAGGGAAAAAAGAAACATTCAAAGGAAATATATAATTAAGATAGTAAGTAAAGCTACCGCAAACTGTAGGTTCTCTTATTTATATATTTGCCCCATTTAACTCTGTTTTATTCTGGTCTTTCACATAATTATGGTGAAAAGGAGAATTCTCTGCATTAAATTCCAAGCATTTAAAAGATTTTAACGAATGAGGTGTTAACTCCTGCCCCTTACTTAGGTTTTCTCTGTTACCTGTGCTTTTCATTAGGTCCTCTCAGTTATTTATTGAAAAAAAAGAGAAGTTAAGTTTTAATTACTCTATTATAGTTATGATGCTGTGATATCAGTTTAAAGACAAAGATAATAGTGACAATATTTCTAAGTTAAATTTCCTCAAATTTCAAACCTTTCATTTAATAGCAGTGGTGGCAAGAATCCAGACACAAAAGTATCAGGAGACTTTGGATCTTCAAAGATGCCAAAAAAGCAAAGCATTCTGTTGTCAAAACCAAACACTGAGGATGTGAAATGAACATTAGCTCTGCGGGAAGTTCTCTTGCTCCTACTTGCCTAGATCCAGAGCTAAAATAGTACTAGAGTATTTAAAAGAGGATGTTAAGCCAATTTTTATGACTGTGTTCAACTCTCTTATCATGCTAAGTCCTACACAGTGGGTAATTAGCAGGTGTCTACCTTCCCAAAACTTCCACTGCGTCTGGGGCTGTACGTGCAGACTGCCCAAGGTTAACCATTTTAGCCTGTATCAGCAAAGTTAAGCACCACCTAACTGCAACCTCCATCTGCTGTAATCTCTGTCCTCACAGAAGCAACTGCAGCAGCAGATCCTCCTTCATCACACAGTGGTCTCAGCAACTGAGTGTCCAGTGTAGGAGAGTTGCAGCCTCCAGCTGAGGAAAGGCAGACTGGAAAGCTGAAAGGTAAACCACATGGGATCATACAGGGACTAAGAGGAGGGGAAGAAAAAGCATCCATTTCCCTGATGAATCCACACTTGGGTTCGAATTTCAATATCTTTTCTGCTCCCTGAATTCTGCCTGCTGCGATATCATCTTTCCTGCACCAGCTGGGAGGATAGAATGTGAGCAAGAGTGTAGCAGGGGTAGGGAGAGAGGAGAAAAATGTGTCCCTTTGCATATGACTGAAATTCTGGTGGTAGGGGTGTTCTGTTGCAGGGAAAAGCACTCAATGATTTTCCTTTCATGCAGCATTTTAGATCTCTCCCTTTTTCCGTGCAATTCCAAAACAAAAGGGGGCAGATGCCACTGAACTTCCTTCTGGCATTATGCTATAAATTACAGAGTCCTCTTAGCTTTTGAGAGACTGACCAAGAACCTAGCTCAGCAGAGGATTCAGTACCAGAGAAAAAGAAATAGCAAATATGCTACTGGGATTTTTGCTAGATGGGATTTTTCATTCCCAACTGAAACCTTTCAAATTGTGCTGTCTCCACCCTCTGCTACCTGACTCTGGAGGCAGAATCTCAGCCTCTAATAAGGGGTTCTGGATTCCATTCCTGGCACTTTCCACACTACTTTAGGTATTGCAGTGATGAACTTCTCAGTTTACAGAATCTGGCATTTATAGAAAAGTTTTTCTCCTCTAATGGTCCCCATGGAAATTAGCCCTCTGCAGGTCAAGGCTTTGCTAACATTCACTGCTGGACTTAAGACACTGGGTTGTGGTTTAAAAAAAATGAGACAATTGGAGTTTTGGAAGGAGGAGGGAAATTATGGCTTGGCATGTGGTTCACTCTTCATGCTAGGTCAGCCCTAAAAGGTTGACTTTTAGACTGGTAAATGTTGCCAAAATAGTTGTGGCAGTTTCTCACACAGACTGTTGAGCTGTTTGGATTTTTAAAGGTTATGATAAGGTCAGTTTCATGTGTGGTAGGTCTCAAGCCAGACACCCAAGCTCCTAAAATTCTACAGCTTTGAGGTAAAATACAACAATGCAATAAAAAGCTGTTCCTTCAAAGCACCAAGGTGAGGGTTTTCAGTGAAGTTTAAAGGAGCTTTGTTCCTAGGTCCCAGCTTTTAAATTTCATTTGAAAACTCTAGCACACACACTCCTACCCAAGTTCATGGTGCAGTACTACAAATACTCATTTTATAAGCAAATTACTCTTTTTAAACTTGAATTCTAGTATATTAATGTTTTTATGGAAAACTACTAGCACTCAGTAACAAATGCCATAAGAACTTGCTATTTGGAGTCCTTTTTGGTAACATCCTGAAGCCCAGAGCTCAATGGGAGTGGGGGGAAGTGGAGCTGCACCCCATCCCTGTTCAGGCTTCTGGTTGGAGGCTTGACCAATGTGGGTGATAAAAAGCCCTTTCCAGGGGAAGTAAAGTGGAGGTGACTCTGTATTATGGACATGAGGAATTAATCTTACCCTCACATTGCAATGATCCCATTCAGACAGATCTTTCCAGTGGATGTATTCAGTGGTTTGCTGGGTGTAGATGCCAGGGTCAATACCCAGGATTGGACTTTAGGGCAGTGGCTCTGTGCCAGGCAATGCTGAGTCAGTCCCCAAGCTCTGTGAGTGCACTGACCAGTCTGACACCCTAGATAAAGCGTCAGAGGTGAGCCTTTGTTGCAAACTTTCACCCAGCCCCTACTGGTGAGAGGGAACTTAGAAGGGCACCAGTTTGGGCAGCCCTGAGGGTGGAAAGCTTGGTGTACAAGGGCTGTGTGCCATGGTTGTGTGAAGGCAGGTGGAGGTCATGCACTTGAATTCCCCTTTTTCTGGTCACCAGCTGGTAGTGTTCCACTGCACCTATTCTTTGGTGCTCTGCAAGGAGAGAGCACCAGCACAATCCAAACAAAGCCATCTCTACTTTCTCTAGGACTAGAGAGGTGCTTTCAGGATACCAGTGGATGGGTAGATGCCTAAAAATTTTCACATTTCCAGGTACTCTTAGCCCACTTGGCCAGAGACCACTGTGTTCTGTGCTGGTGACAGAGTATGGAGCTGTCTTCTGTGGATTTGCTGAGGTAGGGGGGCAATGCTTTATCTAGAGTATGAGTCTGGTGATGCTTGAGTGTTTGCCTTGTTTCTCTGTTGATGGAAGTGTTAAGAGTGTACTGGCACACATCCACTTAAGCATAGTGGAAATGTTTCAGCTGTCGCATTTAAAGAAGTGCTAGCCAGTGTCATGGGGTGCCACATGTATGAAAAGTATACCAGGAAAGCAGACAGTGGACTTGCTGTCACTTTTATGAGGTCAGTGAGACAGTTCTGGCTTCTGGTGAGTGTCCTGAACCCTTCACATATACTCAGTGAATGATTATTATATCCAGAAAAGCACTCCTATATTGGTAACCGTGACAACTGCTATTAAATGAAGTTTTTTCATGAAATAGTGTGCTTTATAAGGCAGAGAAAACATTTATTTTCAAGCACCAATCCTGTACCCATTGATGTTCAAAGAGGAAAGATTAAGCCCCTATGGTAGCAGCAGTAAATATTACAGCAGCTTTTACATGTAGACTCTTCTGAAACTGAAAATGATCTTCAGGTTTTTTCCTTTGCAGCTGGTCATGACAGTGAAAAGTTTTACTCTGGAAAGCAGCTACATTTAAAACACTGTTGGATCTCCAAGGGAGATTTTATTTCCTAATTGTTCTACCACATTTAAAAAAAATAAGTTTTGAATTACTCGTGATACAATTTTTTAATCATAGGATTGGCAGTCAGATGGTTTTTCTAGGTTTAAATGTTTTACTAAAACTTTTCATCCAGTAGTTGTGAATTTTAGCCACTGACATATCAAACCAACATCAAGAATGCCTGTTTTATGTATAATCTAAACAATGGTAAACACAGTGAAGTAGACCACTGAAATAAAACGTAAGCAACTTTTGCTAGAAGATATTTGATTCTTTTCCACTTCTGAGATCTGTAAGCAGGAGTAGATTGGCTGGTGTAGAGGGAGATGTTGAAGTCCCACTTGCTCTGGCTGGTGCAGGAGCTCCTGTGTCCTGAGCAGCCTGCCTTTCCCCTCCCTCACTAGACTGAGGCTGTGACTGCTGTATCCCTTCTCTCATTGAGAGCAGCCTTGAATCTCTCTGCCTGTGCTGAGAGCATTGGAAGGCAATGATGAAATGTTCAGGGCTGGGTTGGATAGGGCTTTGAGCAACCTGGTGCAGTTGAAGCTGTCCCTGCCCATGGCAGAGGGTTTGGACTAAATGATCTTTAAGGTCCTTTCCAACCCAAAGCATTCAATGATTCTACCAAAACTTGGAAGGAATGAAAGGAGAGTTTTGTAGGGGAACTGTAGGAAGAAAATAATTGAGACTGAAATAAATAGAAACACTCTGCCCCAAAATATGGGCCAGTCAGTTTTTTAATGTCTTATCAGAGCCATTAAATCATTGAAAGAATGTAAAATTTCCAAGTTTTCTGGTTCATCCATTTGTACCAGGGTGGTCTCTTCTGAGAGTTTGTGGATCATATTAAAGGTCTCAACTAAACCTGCAAGCTGCATCTTCCTGTGACCCACAGGGCCAGGAGGTCTCATTCTTGTGCAGCACAGCTCCTCAGCAGCTAACACTCAGCTAAAGGGAGGATGCACATCTGCCCTTCTCTCCTGTCCCTGACTGTGCACGTGCACCTCCTCATCTCCACACTGCCTGTGAAGGAGCTGATCTGACTGAAAACCAGCCCTGCAAAAGAAAGAAATGGTCCATCCTCAGACACATTACTTTCCTGGACAGACTCAACTTCTCCTCGCACCAAGTCCAGCAGCAAGACAAAAGAGAGGGACAGAGCAGCATGGTTGGCAGTGGGTGGCTCCTCCAAGGAAGAGGACAGGACCCCAGCAGCCCAGATTAAAATTTACTTCAGCTGCTGTTCTCAAACTGTACTGAAAGATTTGCAGAATTGTAACTGGGCCAAATAAAAGTATAAAGGGCAGAAACTTGGCCCAAAAACCCATTAGCCAGAAAAGATTATTAGGAAAGAAATTTGGATGCTATTTCTGTGGTCTGCAAGTTCTAACTGAAAATTGCATAATTTTTTTTGACTTGTGTAAATCAACTTAAAAAAATATCTTTGATGTTTAAAAAGCTCAGACATGCAATAGCTGGCTCTGGCATTTTGCAAGAAGTTCATAAAAAAGCTTAAGACCATTAGTATTGGTTGTAAACTCATTCTATAGCCTGAGAGCCATCTGCTTATCTCCAGAGTTTATTGCCTTCCGTCTACCTTAGTGTTTTGGATGGCTGCCCATCACTGAAGCACACGAGTGCCTTTCCTTCAAATTGCAGTGCCTCCTGGATTCCCTGGCTGCTCTGCAATCTTCTTTTATTACAGACCATTGGAATAGTGGTACTAGGTCATATCCAAGATCCATCTAGCCCAGCATCTGTCTCATCAAGCAGCCAGAAGCAGACATTTAAGAAAAGCATAAGGACAGGACAAACTTCTAATAATACTTCCATGATTTATCTCCAGATGCAACTTTGATATGTTACAAGGGCAGGGATCATAAGAGTGCACAGAGTGGATCAGAACTTATCCCACCTCTTACTGTCCAGCAGTTTGGCTATGAAAAAATGATTACTACACATTTTAGCAGCATTCACATAGTTAGTGGTGAGGAAAAAAATCTTAATGAAACAAGAAAGCTGACTTGGTAGCAGTTACACTGTGATTTCATTACCCACGCAATTCTGCACTCTGTAGGTGACAGAGCATCTAATGGCTGCTGTCCTCAGCTCTGATGTGCCTCAGCCAGGGGTTCTGATGCAGCAAAACTTGCTGATGAATCTGCCAGAACCTCCACACTAGTGACTGGCAGTGCTGCTGCCTGGAGCTGTCCTCCAGTGTTTTACAGTTATCATCCTGTACACAGATCACCATAGAAATCACATCAGAGGCAGCATCCAACTATCAAAGCTGCCGATTGCACCACTCAGCTCCAGCTGTTTGATGCACAAATCAAAGTGAAAGGAAACCCATCTGTAATTAAATGTTCTGTCTTTCAGGATAAAGAAAGTCCTGTTCATGACAGTAAGACTGAAATGTGTCCTCTTTCCATCATGCTAGAGGATTTGGCCTGGCTCTGCACAGCCCTGCTAGTCCCACTGGCCCTCTGCCTGGTTGCCCTTGGGCCACAGCTGCAATAACAGTGTCAGTCTGGCTCCTCTCTTGTGGCAGAGGGAAGGGCTAAATGCTCATTTCCCTTCTCACCAGTTATATCACTGGTTCCTATAAAGTTCCACGTGGCCAGTCTGCCGGGTGTGCAGGGGCTGTGTGACCCAGGCTGGGAGGGGTGTGCTGACACAGAAAGCCCCATAACCCATAGGAAGCGTCCATAGCCCAGGAGAATGCAAACTGCATTCAAGCTTTTGAAGCACATCAACTGAAACACATCAAGATGAAAGGGAAAAGTCTGACTGTAATTGTGCCCACTGCTGTATCTACTGTAACAGATCTGAGAAAACACACTGCAAGAGTATAACAGGTGAACTTAGAAATAATGATGCAAATAAAAACATTTACTAGTCAGGATCAGGTTTTGCAATACAGATGAACATGAAATAGAAAAGTTTCTTTCTAAACTCACTATTTTTCTCTGCTGATTGCTGGATTTTCCTCCAGACTTGGGCACATGAAGCTCAGTGGCAAATAGATCTTTCAGAGAGCCCAGATGGGCAGTAAAAGGATGACTTGGGGAAAGGTTTCCAGAAGCTGTTCTCAAGGCACCTAGCATGTAGCAGTTAAAAGAAGGACAATAACATGTGCAAGACACTCTTAATCCAAATCCCAGTAATGGAGTTACATGATAGGCTGCTGCCTCTTACCTCTTAATTTATGAAGGATCAAGTGGTATTAGAGCCAGTCTGCTATGCATCATAAAGTACTCATCACAGCATGTCAGCATGTAAAAAAAGCCACTCCATGGAGAATAGGGAATAAATTCATCATCTCTCCTTAACTTGATATTCAAGGAAGCTGATCAGCATGTCCCTGTCTGAGGAATGTTGTTTATACTCAAAGAAATGGGGTATGACTTACCTGAAACAACTTAGATATGGATTCTAGAGAAAACAGAGTTTCATGAAACCAATGGAACAGTTAAATTCATTTTCTGATAATGCAACGTTGATCTTAACTCTAACTCAACACTATTCATTACTTTTATCTGTTCAGAAAATGGTACTGCTATGTACTATGAACAGCATTCTGTATTTGCAGGATGGATCTCATAAATAGTTCTTTTCCAGATATTTTCAGTGATAATGTTATAGATATGAAGACCACAAAATGTCTTAAATTCTTCTTAAGACTAAAAAGGTTTAAGAACTTATAAATATTGTATTCCAAGTCTGCCAAAGGAAAAAGTCAAATAGATAATTCTAAGCATTTGTCTTTGCTTAAAGGATGTGAAAATAAGTTTTACAAGTTATTTCAGCTTGTCCAGAAGTTGCTCCCATAAATACTCTTCAGCAATTCTGTTCATGGAGTAATGATAAAGATGCCAAGTTTACTCATCTGGGATTTATCAAATAAAATCTCATCCTACATTTAGACAATCACTTTCAGTCTCATCCATTTAATATTAGGTGTCTACATCTGTGTTTGGGCTCCCACATAAAACTGATTGGATGTTCACTGCTTACTGTTCACAGAAAAATCAAATGCTCAGTAGTCTTCAAAATCTCCAACTGTTTTATGGCTCTACGTATGAGTCATTAGTTCAAATGTTAGTTGCAGAGGATAAGGAAGCTCTGTAGCATGTGAGAAAGGGTTGGAGTTGTTGATAGAAAAGGAAAAATATGCTCTTATACCATCCAAGGTTATACCATTCCTCTATGTTCCTCCAGTTTTCATATAGATTCCCATCTTCTGTCCTTTATTTTGATTTGTGGCCCTAAGGAGATTACTTCCTTTACAAATACCTTTTTTTTTTTTTTTTTAACTGCCACACCTTGAACTCCTTTATCTCATATTCAGTGTTTCTACCCTATTTGTTCATCTTCCTCAAAACTCCACTGTTTTTCTTGGTGCTCTCAGGAAGACACAGCAGAAATGCCTCTTACTATGAGTTACAGCATCTGTATGTTGTCCTCATAAAGTCAGCTGAAGTTTGGAGAGTATTTGGTATAAGGCAGTGCTAGAGCAGAGGACAATCTGTGCTTCCACAAGGAAAGGCTATGTCACCTTCTTCCATTCTCCCTCTGCACAAGTCTGTGCTGATCACATGAGAGAGAAGGCAGATTTTGTCCAAAGAACCAAATAGTGTTTTGCTTCTAGGTAAAAATGAGAGGCATGAATGACCAGCCCAGAGGACAAGCACAAGATAGAAAAGTAGTCTACATCTGGAGAATATTTAAAGGAAGTTACTTGTTTGAAAGAAGATTTGAAAGAGAAGAAGTTTTCTGTCTGTGAAAGCAGGGAGCCATTCTCTGAGTGAAGATGTGTGTGCAGCTCCATTTTTTATTCAAGGTAAGCAGTGACCTTGCTGAACAAGTATTGGACAGAATGAATTTTGCTTACCAATAGACATCCTCTGAGCACTCTTAAGTGAAGGAGCTAAGCAGACCTGGCCTGCCTTGGTTAATGGAGAAAGACAGGCACCTTCAGGGTAACTTGCACTGCATGGTGTCTCTTGTAATAATTAAAAAAGAGGCCTACATGTGATAGGTGATAGGGAAACTGTGTCCAGGCTTATGATAGTTTTCTCTACAGATACTTCAAAATTCCTTATTCTCAAAGGACCTTTATAATGCTACCTATAAACTGCAGTGAATGTAACTGCCTCAGCATACTGCCTACTTCTGCCAGACAAGCATTTCTTGTGGGATAAGATCATTTATCTGAGGAAGAAAAGTTTCGTTTAGTAACTACTCCAGTTACTGTGGTTGCAGTATCATGAGATCACCCACATGAAGAAAATGTTTATTGGATTGTTTGAATGATTGCTTCCTTTCCTGTGTTTTTGGCAAAGTTTTAGGGCAGTGGAAGAAGTAAATGGACCAAAAAAGTCTTATTCACTTTCCCACCCGCATTGTCAGCCATGATTATATCAGCCTCGATATAGTAACACGTGTTTAAACATTCTGTAAGTAAGGAAGAATTTTAATGGGTGATAATGGTGGAAGCTTATAGTGTAGCTTGTGACCAATTTTGCAATGGTTGGGGAAAGTGTAGTAGATGGCTCAGGGAGCCAAGTGTGGGCTCTGGAATATTTCACCAGCCAATAAAAAATAGCAGTGGTTCACTGTCCAGTAACTATGCAGTGGTTTGTCTGCTGTAGTTTCTCTTCTGCTGTGAGTGACCAAAGATCACAGGTGTATCTATCCACCTGGTAAGGGAAGCAAAAGGCTGGACATGAGGAAGCCAACCTTCCCACAGAACAGGTGCCGGGTTAAAGTTTGGTCTTGCCGGGGCATTGAGAGGGTTGATGGCTTGTTTGAAGGTGTGGGTAGAATTTACACAGTACTAAGAAGATGTGAAGAGTTGTAAGAATGTTGACTTTGTTGTTTTGCATATGTTAGTGAAATCTAAAAGACTATGAATCCTGCTGCTAATCTGATATTTTCCTTTGGAAAAAAAAACCCCACAGCTTTCCACATCATCTTCAGAGTATTTACTTAATCTCTAACAAGAGACATTGTTATTTGATTTTCTCACTATTTGTACAGATCTGGTTATAAGAGGAAACCTTTCCACGATATTCATCATACTGTTATTTGAACTAACTTTAGAACTGCTCCTCAGTTACAATTTGGCTTTCTTTTCTTTTTCCATTCAATTAAGAAATGTCCGAAGTCCAGCCCTCACTCCTCTGCATGGCAGCTTGGCAAAAACCCCTTGCATAGCAAGGAGCTCCCCTGATCCTGAGTGCCCTGCCCAGGGAACAAGGGATGGGGTATCACTGTGGCTGTTGCAGCTGGACCAGTGGCTGTGGGCTGCCTGTCTGCTGCCCTGAGCAGCACTGGAGTGTCTCAGTGTTGGGAGATCTCCCCCTCTCCCACGTAGCAGAGGTTCTTGGAGAAGAGTCATGGGTGAGCAGTCCACCTAATGAAGCTTAGACACCCAGGATGTGACATGTATTCCTCTGGACTTCCTTCAAAGTCAGGGAAGAGAAATAGGTCTTCTGAGCAATCTGCAGAGGAATTTGTTCATTCAAGTAGTAGGCAGCATGCTTTCAGATAGTAGGTGGTATCTGAAACAGCTAATATCACCACTTGGAGCTGGTGAAATCAATATCCCATCCATGCACCTGCAAGGTGGATTTTGTACCTTGAACCAGAAAATTCACGTAATTAAAGTCTAGATGACAATGACCACACAAGCATTTGTTGGAATGCTGCATTGTTTGTGTTTACATGAGCTTTTCTTGATATTCAGGGGTCAGCTGACCAGTTCCTGCAGGGTGGCTTGGGGACATGGAAAGCAGCTGCAAAGAAGGCAGATGTTGTGTGATGAGGTGCTAATGGTGTTTATCCAAATTTCATTTTACAACAAAATCTGTAGAAGTCACATGCCTCAGATCTTCTGGAGGCATTTGAGTTCCGGCAGCTCAAGTGATATTTTGTAAGAATTTGTCTCTTTAAGAATGGGTTTCTTTTACTCTTTGAAGTTACACTTGGGCATGAGAAGAAAGGAGCTACTTGCAGAGAATTAGAAATCCACTCTAGCTTTTGTCAGTGGGATTTTAAGCCTGTCTACTGAAATCTAGCAAGCGCTTCCTTTCCCACTTCACTGTTAAATGTTCTTGATGTGACCTTCAGTCCTGTGGGGCTGACAGGACTCCTTGTCTAACACCTTTCCATCCACATCTGTGGAAGAAGGTATGTCTATATGAGGGAATGGTGCACAGTTCTGAGATTCCACAGCTGGTACGGACTCTCCCAAGCCGTGTGGGCTCAGCAGTTCAGCTCCAAATCACGCTGACTGAAGTCATGTAACAGTGCATCTGAAACAAGGTTTGTGGAAGTGAGTGCAGTGTCTTGTGAACACAGACTGCTTTGGGACCCAAGCCATGTAATATCCTCTTGCCTTCCTTGCACCTTCATACTGTTTCTGTGAATGTAATTAATTCTTTTCCAGCTGAAACCAGGACAGGTTTACATTAAGATGTTCTTTCTAGTTACCTCTAGCTCTTTTAAGGCTCTTGAAAATTTTTCATGCTTATGCAGCAGGGAACATCCCTAACAGACTGGATAATCTGGCCTTAGTGCCAGTGAAAAAGCAGAGTGACCCTTGCATGAGTGGTTACATGATGATCATTCATCTCACTAATGAGAAGGAGAATGTTCCCCTTAATCTGCTGTGTGTTTTCCAGTCCCTCCTGGTCATCTCCTTTCTGAATTACACAAGAACAGGGTTATGACTGAGAGTAATTTTTTTTTTCCTTAAGGAAAAGAGAAAAATCTAGAGGCAGTCTATAAATGACTGGAGTCTGACTGCACTCAGGATAGTGGGCTTCATGTGTACATATATATATATACATATTTATATCGTATATATATATATATGTATGTACGTATACATTCACACCTCAGGCTTTTTCTCAGTAACACTTTGTAATAATTTCCATTTGATCCACATGATAGAGGTTGTAGCTCAAGGTGGAGACTCGTTATACCTACACCTCTGTCAAAGAGAAACCTCTATGGTAGGAGTGCACAGGTATCTGTGACATTAAACTTGGTGTCTATGATCTTCATCCCAAATGCACATGATGAGTGAGATAAGCCATTATATAGCCAGAACAGTGGTTGAGGATGACAATTAGCCAGTCATTCCAATACTGAGTGTGTTACATCTGAATTAGAACACAGCTTGACAGCAGGTGGACAGAAACTAAGAAAACTTCACAAAAATTGAGGTGATGGGCTGGAAGAAAATGAAGGAGAAAACCCCCATACTTAGGAAGCTGCTGCAAGAAGTTTAACAAGTTAGGGACTTTTCCAGGGGTGTGAAAATCATTTGAGATGAGTTCTTACTCACAGAGAGGCCTCATTGTGATCTCTCCTAATGTTCTCATGCTATTGCCTACATAAGGAAAGACTCAGCCATGAGAAACGCAGAATTACAAGTTTTTCATTAGACCAAATTGTTTCTTTGTCTGTTTTTTTGGGTTTTTTTGGTGGTTTGTTTTTTTTTTTCTTCCCCATTTTGTTTGTTTTTTTGCTGCTGTAG
>JAOTQP010000001.1:63278527-63309289 GCA_026413545.1 Cichladusa arquata | reverse complement strand
CTGAATGTAAGACCAAAAAAAACCTGAAAAGTTGCAAAATAACCAGAAAACTATTAAGCCAGTACAGAAAGAATAACTTCTCTGCCCGTGCCCAGAAAAACCTGCTGAAATTTCTAGGAAGTGCAAGCCTTTTGTATGACAGCTGCCTACGGGCATGACAATACAAGGAGAGCCTGCCAGTTTTTATTTCTAAAAAGATCCTTCTAGCAACTATTGTCATTGCTATTCTCTTCTCTTTGACAGCAAGGGCAAATGTGACCATGGCTCTGACTCCTGGGCACAGAGCAGTCTGCCTGCATCCCCACACTCCAGTGGCTTCATGCCATTAACCTAATTGTATCAGACACTGGAACCAGTGAAGCCTTTAACTTATATCTCTGGCTGGTAAAATGACATTAAACTTTGTAAAACTCAGCAATCAAAAAAAGTTTTCTGCAGATACCTTTACTGGTAATTAGATTAAGGAACAGATTGTGAATCTACTGAATCTGGTGCAGCTCTAGACAAGAGTTGGCTTATAAAAAGATGAAAAAATTCATCAATTCAGCCCATTAAATGAATGTTCACGTGACTGTGTTATAACTATAGTTTAAGATAAAACTGAAATCAATTATGGATTAAAGTTATAGTCATCAGACTGGCATTCTCACCTCTTCACATATAGCAGCTTCCACTCTGCCTGTGTAGATTTTCCACTTGCAAAATCTCAGGTGTCTGCAAATCACAGAAAACTGAAAATTATTAGTATGACAAAAAAGTGCTGTTTATAGAAGCTCACTACACATTTGTTATTTACAGTTTTCTGTTCAATAAACACAATTCCTGCCACAATAGGCAGTGATGAAATAGTCACATCATCTGTCAATCAGCAGTGGTACTGCTGTGAATGAGCATTTTGCTTTTTTCCTTAAAATAGCTTTCACAGTAAATGGCACCTCTTGTAGAGACACTGGCAATCTGATGTGCATTTAGTTTCAGATATTAATTCAGAGTGTTTTCTGATAGTGCACCTACTCATGATTCCTATCAATTAGCTTTTCATGTTTTCTTTTTTTGTTCTTCCATTTAGCTATAGTTTCTTCCTTTCCTTGTTACCATATAAAATATGTATATGAGCTGGATATTATTAATTCAGACTAATTGTCCTGTAATGCTCAAGTTGAGGCAAGCTTAGCCATAAGCTCCAGCTGGTGAAGGACCGTGTTGTAACCCAGAGAATGAATGGGAACGTGTAGGCAAAGAAACCATGCTCAAGTCCAAGATTTTCATCCATTTCAGTTATAATTACCTGCAGTGTTAGCTGTGGTTACACAAAACAAACAGTTTTCCAGGAAAAGTAAAGTTCTTGTAGTGTCTTAGATACATTACCTGTAAACTTCAAGTAGTTTATCCCACCAGGAGAACAGCTGTATGTTGTGGTCTAGCTCATAAACATAAGGCGTTGTTCTTCCTGTAGCAAGCAACAGGATTGACTATTATAATGCAATTTCTTCACAGAGATGGTACTTCTCCCCATTTCTGCCCCACATACCCAAAAAAGACAACCAATAAAACCAAGACCTTTCACTATCTGATGTTCCTGCACAGATGTAGATGCATAACAACTAACCTAAACTGTGTTGAATTCAGCACCACTACAGAAATTACAACTGTGGCACTGTGTGTGGGAACAGTCACAGATATATAGCAAGATTACACCAGATACCTGCACTTTTATTAAAAAATAATTGAAGAGCAAGAAACAAGGAGCTTTCTATTGGCTTATAAAAGTAAGGACTAACGATGCATGAGCATCAGAAATTCTTTTCACAAACAAATTTTCTTAGAGTCTTCTGACTCTAAGCAAATTTCTATAAACTGTGTTTTCTGTTTACTTTGTCTAAGAATTGAAATTAATTTTCTGTCTCCTAAAGCAGTGGAGTTCTCAGCATCTGGCTTGGCATTAGGGAGCAGAAATATCTCCCATTGATCTCATTGATATTGGCTAAGAGCCAACATGAGTTTTCTGCAGAAGCAAATACTGAGTTCATAATTGTGAGTGTTCAGCAGTTCATATCCCATCACTGAGAGCTACTTCCTCAGTCAGAGAAAATTCCCATGAGAGCCATGAGTCCTAAGCACCTTGAATCCGTAACATAAAAATTCACATTGAGCTTCTCGGAAATAAGACATAAAAAATATTCATTCATAAGAAACATTTGGGGAGTAATTTCTTACAGCAACAATTGCAAACTCACTCTTCATTTATGTGGTGCTTGCAGCCTGAAATGTTGTGGGAAAACTGGAGTATATAGCTCCTGTTTGTGTTATGTCCCAGGAACTCAGTGTAAGCCCAGCTATGAACCACCAGGGATTACATCCTGTGCTGAGACTGGAGGCAAGCAGAGATTTAATTCTCTTTCCTTCGTTTATCCATGGCCAATCCTATCTGGTTTCATATCACCTGTACAGATACAACTGCAGTAATCTCTACAGTTTTGTCTAAGAGGACCACCACACCTGGGAGGTTTATACAGTTATAAACCTTCCATGTACGAGCTACAGAAATGCCTTATCCCAGAGAATATTGTTAGTTCAATTATTTCAGTTATTATATTCAGTTATTTCAATTTCAATATTGTTATACTCAGTGCAGGTGAAAAGCCATGTCACTGAGAGGCTCTTGTGTGCAGTTGCATGTCCAGGAGCCTCACGCCGTAACTCCAGAGGTGGAGGCTTCCATCTAGTGGTTAAACTAAAAGGTGCAAAATGAATTTGGGAATCAACATTGCTGAGGCCCTTGAGAGCATCCTCCTTCTTGTTCCAAACCATAGCTGGCTGAGGAGAAGAGAAAGACAATGCAAAAAGCCGTGCAACCCCCAGCATCTCTGAAGTTTGGGACAAGCAGTTCAGTTCACACGAGAAGGGAGCACAGTTCTCTGGGGTGGGTGCTGTCTTTTGCTAAAGGCCAGGCAGGACATTCTGCAGATGTTCTGGCAGTAGCTGAGGTGCTGCATGAGCTGTGGGACAATCCACAGGCTCAGGCATGGCAGAAAGCAAAGCCTGGTCTCAGCACAGTAACCTGGATTTTCAGACTTTCTTCTTCAGAAAAAAAAAAAGTGTCTTGTCATGTAGAGGGAGGAGAACAACATAATCACTTCTGCCAGGATGCACTAATGAGATGGAATAAACAGAGCACTTCTTGGAAAATATAATGACATTACAGGCTCCACAACAGCAGGGAACTTTGCAAATAAAAAGGTCTGTGGCCTTGTGAAGGTGGTTTTGTGAGGGTGACCTATCTATTTCCTCCTGAAACCACCTCAATTTCCCCCCAAAAACCCCACTACAGAACAATTTTTGATATCCACTGACACACATCCAGGCAAACTGTGAAGAAATCTAAGTGCATATTTCATAAGCACATCAATAACCCTAACTATATTCACTATGCAAAAAATTAAGAACAGTGACACTTGAGTGATAAAAGATAGTGTTCTGCATACTGTTGAAGTCAATAAGGTGAACTGAAGTGAATTAAATTGAAATATCAACTCAGTTTCTGCTGCCTCATGTTTTCAGACAATTGGATTTCTTTTTATGCAGGGAGAATTATAGATGATAGATTGCAGTTCATTTCCACTGCAGCAAATTTTTCTGGATGTTCCTGTTGTATCTGCTTAGCCCCAGTGGATGTGTTGAAAACCCTCCACGAAGCCCTTGCTGAGTGTGTTTTGACTCAGAAGTGCACTGACCTTTGCTTACTGCCAGCTCTGGCCACTATTTATCTGTAACTTTGCCCTGTGCATTTCTGTAACTACCACAGTATCCTTGAGATGCTTTTTCTGAATAATGGTTTCAGGAAAGAAATCACAAGAGGAATGCTGGCTGCCTCAGTCCTTGCCACTGAGTGTCCCTTTCATTTTGTGCTGATGCTCAGATTACAGGCCTGTAAGACTCAGCTGTTCCAGCTCACCAGGGTCACATAAGTATTTCCTTCTGTTTCAGTTAACCTAGTTTCACTCTCTCCTGCCTGATCTGGATGTCTCAGAGAAAAACACAGTTAGCACCTCCATGTTTTGCCCACCTTGGGTCAAAGGCACATGGTCTGCCACATTTCAGAGCATAGCATAAAAAATCTCCATGCTCCTTTGAGCACTGACTAAGCTGACTTGCAAGCTTTGTGAATTTTACAGGTATCTTAACCTGGAAAGTGTCATTTGGCTTTGCAGATTACTGCAAACACCTTGCCAAGCTGCAAAACCATTTCACCATCCACAACCACCTGTGCCTATATCTGAGTTTTTTTCTGACCTGGCTGAAATCTCACCTTTGGTAAGACTGTCCAGGTTGTTTTAAGAATACAAGTAGATAACAATTTAATTTTTTTTATCTGTTTTTCTTCAGTATTATTGGTAAGCCATCTCAAAGGTGGACCCATTGCAAACAATATCTACACCAGGGACACCTGTAGTGTCCATGTCTGCAAGTTGCCAAAAGGCTTCATGTGGACCTTTTGAACCTAGATACCCAAGAAGCAGCTACCCTGTGCCCAACAGGCTGGCAGTGGGCCTATTTGCAGCTTCTGTTCAGCCACTGCTTTAGTGTGTTATTTTCCCCCTCATATTCAGATCCCACATCATAGGTCAGCTACTCTGGAAGATGGTGTTAATTGATTGAAAATTCCTCAGAGGATCTAAATGCAGGGTTTTTGCCCCTGCAAATAGCCACACTTGTGTATATGATTTGATATTCACAGTGAGTATAGGGGAAATGCTCTTTGAAGTTTAGCTTGAAAGTGGTAGCCAAGGCTGTGTAGCCACCTCTTCTGTTTTCCCAATTCTTTAAATGTGTCTTAATACAGATTGGCAGGGCTATGTTACAAGAGCAGCGGAAGGTTTGAATAAGTGTGAAGTGAGTAGAGGCAGAAGATCAAATTATCTAAGGAGAAAGAATTCATGTTTACCAGCAACCACATTTTATGTTAAAACTGGCAAATGTGAAAAAAACCCCATAGAATCTGATTTCTCCCGCTTCTTTGCCGACCACTCAGAGAGAGGCAACAAAACCTGCTCCTGCCAAACCTGATTAATAATTATCCTGCCTATTTTGGGATGCTTCTCTTCAGGGAGCTACCAGCTATTACCAGTAAAAGCTTTTCCACTCTCCCATTGCATGGAGTGATGTCAGCAGTTTTTGGAGCAGAGGCTGGTGAGGTACACTCATGGTGGTGATGGTGCTGTAGGATTTGGTTCTGGTAGGGTGTCATGGCAGGTGTAACTGCTACCTGCTGAAGGGCTCTGGCTGGCTCCTTGTATTCCTTAGCATGACCAAAGTTGCTTCACTTTGGTAGTGCTTCTGCAGCTGCTGAAGGAGATTTACTAGGAGATGTGTTCAAGAAATTTACAGCAAAGATAATAGTCCCCTTTTATTAATTATGTTGTGGCAGCAGGGGCAGGGACAGGGCAGGACCACTGTGCTTCAGGTTATATACAGGTGTATTTTTTCCCAGAGACACTGTGATGTGAGCAGCAAAAAAAGTTAACATGCAAAAACTCCACTTTTGCTAAGTGCTGAAGATGTATTTCTTCTGTCATCCCATCTTCCCTACAGCTCAAATGATACCTAACTTGCCCTGAGCCCCTCTTTCTCAGATATCCCAGCCAAACTGCTGCTTTTTTTCTTCTCCACTTAAATTAGCTTTGCCCTGTTTGGCTGGGTTAGCAGGGCAGGAAGGAGATAAGTATGGAAAGCAGAGATCCAAGAGTGCCCATGAAAAAGTCTGGAGGTATCATGAGTAGGCATTACCTGGGAATGACTGATGGAGTCTTACAGCTCTGTGACTTACCAAAGATATTCTGTCCCCTTTCATAAATCCTCCTTTGTGGGAAGGATAATTGTGTATTAGAATTTAACTGGAATGAACAACAGATGGTCCAGGTAAAGATCAAGACAGACAGGTAATTTAAATGTTTGTGTTCTATAAACCAATACGAAGAACGGCTGCTTATGACCTCCATTCCTCATTGAGCTATCATGAAGGAATTTTGGCTATTTATCACATTCGCCTGCCAAAGACTCCATCAATGGGTGATGGATGTAACAGGCAACAAGCTGGACATCACAATAATTCTTCAGATATCCTGGGAACAAAGGACTCAAGAGGCGAGACAATATCTAATTCAACAAAGACTAACAAAGCTCTGAAAGGTTCTAACAGAGTTTCCACTAAAAGAACATGAATTCTTCCAACAAAACAAGCAAGGCCAACTGGTTGTTCCCTTGACCCCGTGTGACAGAAGAAAAGACAAAGTTCCCTTGTCAAGCTTGTCACAGAGATGGAGTTTTTAATGATAGCAGGGTTCTTTGAGGAAACAAAAGGAAGGAGGAGGCTAGATACAGCAGGGAATAAGTGTGGTAACCTCTTATTGTGGTAACCTCTCACCCTCTGAAAAGGCTGCCAAACAACAGCTGTAGACATAGGACTAAAGCAGGGTGTGTTTCACTAGTGTTCATCTTATTGCTTTGTCACAGAATGTACACAAACATCTTCACAGTAACGATGATGATGATGATAATAATAATAATAATAATTTAAAATTATTTTTTAATTTTAAGGATTGATATCTCATTTGTGCAATCATTTTCCATGCATGTCACTGCACATGAATTGGCATTTCTTTATTTTCTCATGCCTGGTAGGAGTGCAGGTACTGCTGGTCCCTGGCTATGCTTATGCTGCAACAAAATGTGTTCAATGAATGAAATTTTTCGTGTGGTGAAAATTAATGGAGAGTGTATGTATTCTGAGTTGAATGGTAATACTGGCATTAAAATTTAGGCTAGATGGAAAGATGATGTTCCAGATTTGTGAAAAAAAACTATTCATCCTCTGATAGGAGAGTCAATGTTGTGACTCAGCTGGTTTACAGGTTAGTGTTGTCTGACATGGCTCAAGCATGTACTGTTAAAAATCAAGGTTGACAAGCGGGCAACACAGGGAGATTTCATGGCATTTTCCTCTGAAACAGCTCAAATCAAAATCTTTATCTTCATTCTCGAGAAACTGATTTCTCCAGTTTAATGCCTCAAAGGAACAGTCATAGATGTTTGAAAAGCATGGTATCAGAATTGATCTCCTTTCCCATATTTTGCAAACTTCCCAAAAGAGGAAGAATATCAAGCAGTCCCTGACTGCAGTTTTGGGAAGGCAGAACAGACTGTTACCTCTGTGGGCTGAAAGAGAAGATACAGCCATCCCTGAAGATTCTTCTTTGCTTTACAACAAGGTCAGTTCTTCTTCCATCTTCCCTTTTAGCCAGTGAAAGGTGGGAACCTGTGGTATTGCACCTCTAATAGTGGATGTTTCTTGCCACCCTCCAAAAGCACTGATGATCAGCACCTGATTTAGGATTTGGAAATGCACCACCAGCTCATATTTTCAAGTATGTGTGATCTTCAAAGCACTAAGTGTTATAACTACTGCCATATGCAGCCAGGGATGCTATTTTTTTTTAGAACTGAGCTGTGGTCTCAGAATTCTACCATTTGTTGTCTTTCTCTCAAGTATTTAAGAGATTTTTTGTGTGTGTGTGTGTATGTGTGTGCCTTTAAAGAAGTTCAGGGGAATATATGAAAAAGTCAGGGACTGGGGAGCAAAGTGTTGACATTTGCTGTTTTCCTCTGTTTTGGACTCTCTCAATTAACTCTGTCCAAACAATCTACTTTTTATGCAGTTATATAGACATGGAAGAGTTCAGCAGAGAGTGACAACTGCCCTAATTTCAAATTAGCTAAAATAGCACAAGCCTCAGTGACTTTACTATCCACTCACGTATTTTATGTGTGGATTTTTTTTCCATAAAAGCATAAAAAGTGTTTTCATTTTAATTTAAAAAATATAATAAAATTGTATTATCCTAACTGATAGGATACAGCAGATTGATAAAACTTTATGATAGAAAAAGAATACCTTGTCATCTACAGTTTGTCAAAGATTTTCTTCTTTGAAATCAGTACTTTGTTTCAAAGATGATTTGACATTCCTTTGTATCAGTCATGATGAAATTTAACTATCAAGTAGATAGATTTGTATTCATGTTGTCATGTTATTAAAGAGATAAAAATACATTTTGACAAATAATATTGATAAAAATACTGAAGCGTATTTTTCTGTACATTTGACTTTATGGAGTTTTCTTTTTCCCAACTGTGTAGTTAATTTAGTGAAAAAAAGCACATATGTTGGATTTTCTAACTTGATTCTCCTATCCAGTAATGATGGATCAGGATCTGACAGAATGTCAGGGCTAGATAAAAAAAAAAAAAAAAAAAAAAAAAAAAAAAAAAAAGCTCCACAGTTTTGGGAGTGATTAGGTGTTGTTAAATGGAACTCAGATCACTCTGGTAGCTGCAAAGAAAGCAAGAAAGCAGATTTGTTGAAAGCAGTAATAGGAAAAAAAGTGACTTTAAACAAAAACTTATTGAGTAAATGAAGTCAGATTCAAGTAGCCAAATAAACAAGCAAGGTGTGAGCATTGCCTTGTCAAAGCCAGTAATCTTAGATGCCATTAAATATTTAGTGTGGTCTATTTGATGAGTCTGGTCTATTTGATCAGCTTCTCACAAGCTCTTTCTTTGAGAGGTCTTTATTTATGATTTAATAGCTGTCCATGAATTTGGAACTTTGAATTAAGAGAATTAAATTATCTTCTTCAACAGTATTTGGCATTTGATGCGTGTGCAGAAGGAAATCCTTCTCGAATAAGACCCTCGTTTCTAATTACCAGCTGGCTTAGCTAACAGTGGCATACTCAGTCCACAGTAGTAACTCTGGGGAAGAGACCTGTGATCTGTGGTGGTGGCTGGATTATAATTGCCCTGTTATTTACTTAAAAAGGGACACTTACAGGTACATGGGAAACAGGGTTTGAGTATAAATAAATGAAACACTACTCCAGAAACATGTTTCAAAGAAAATGCCTTTTAGGAAATATCTCAAAAAGACATTTCTAAGGGCACTTCTCTTCTTAGAAAACAAAGTAGAGTACATTATCCATTATTTCACCCTTTAATTTTTTTAAATCCATGGAGCTATTTAAATTACAGTAGATTCTCTGAAGAAAAGAAATTAATATTAATTTTTGCAATAAGAGAGAAAGATTGCCTCACTGCCCATTACCAAAGCTTAGAATAGAACATTCATGTCTGAAATAATTGTAAATGTCTCTTTATGACTACAAATGAAATCTTATTATATAATGCAGTTGCTGTATTGTTTCATGCATTTATTAATACTTCCTTATTTTAACAATACTAGGAACAATAAGAATGACACATATGTTGGCACAGAATGAATGTGACCCAGCAAGCTTTTAAAAAAATTGGGAATGAATATGTTTGAAATTGAGAACTCTCTTTAGAGCCTGAAAGCTTTTTGTTTTTGTTTTTCTGTTTTTTTTTTTTTTTTTTAATAATTAGTGAGATGTCAACATATGTTGTTCATACTGATGTTCAGTATTCAGTAGAAGCAGGGTAGGAAAAGCTATGGCCCATGTGAAATGTTTTTCAAATACCAATGCATATCATCAGTTTTACTCTTCGTAGATGTACCTTTTCCAGTGGTTTCATCAACAGAACCTTGTGGGGTTTTCTGGTTGATTGCTCAGTTCTGGTTTTCTCTTTACTCTGTAGCTCTTTATAAGCCCAGGTGAATTTATAAATCAATCTGCAATTGAAAGGCAAAGTCTGATACTGTAAGCAGTTTCTCAGTGGAGATACCAATTACCTTATTAATTAAAAGTATTTATCATTATTTTCTTGATTTCCCACTGATTTTTTTGATTTATGGATTTTCTGACTAAGAGAACTTAGAGGTATTCTGAGGTTCACTGGTATTGAATCATGTCTATAAACAAAGACCAGTATCCCACATAGCAAAGCTAAGTAAATTTTTATTAGGGCTATTCTGGAAAAATCTCATTTGCTTAACTCGGTAAGCAAATTCTTTGGAATGGCTACGGCAGATATTTACCTATCCCACTCAGGACAGTGCATTAAAACTCCCTTACAGCCTTTTGCTCTGAAAATGAAATCAATATGTAGATGGAATTATTATTATTCTGTGTTAGTATTGATGACCAGAAACTTTATCTCAGACAGGTAATTCTGGGGAGAAAACTCGTATTTTTTTCGTAATTCTAATGATCTATATTAGCAAAAAGTCAGCTTAACCTATTACCTATCTGGGGGATTAAGTAGACCTTTGGAGAGAATCAATAATGGAATACCTCCATACAAGTACTAGATACCAAACAGCTGACTATATTTCAGAACAATTTCTAGGCTGCTTTCAGCTGCAATGGGAATTGTTACTATTAGAAGGCAGAAAAAGTGGCAAAAACTACTTTGCCTCAATTCTTAGTTGTTATAAGTACATATTAACTTTAGCTCTAAATAAAAGGAATATTTTAAGATGATTGTATGTTTAGTATCCAGTTTTCAGAGTTCCAAAAGTAATAGGCACAAATTTATGTGCCAAGCTATCTTTCCTGTTGAGATCCTTTGGGTGCTTAAGCCTTCAACTAGCAGTACCAGAGGCATTAGAAGAAATTTGCTCAGTGGTGTTTGCAGGGTGATAACTATTTGATTTAAAAATAATTATTTTTCCTCAAGCAGTCAATGATTGGGCAAGATCGCTTATGAAAAACTTTTTTGAACAAACTCTTGAAAACTCTTTTGGACATCTCTGTTGCTTTTAAATAGCTGTTGATTGCCTCAGTTCATTATCTGCTTATCTG
The DNA here is from genome assembly GCA_026413545.1 of Cichladusa arquata. Classification (NCBI taxonomy): domain Eukaryota; kingdom Metazoa; phylum Chordata; class Aves; order Passeriformes; family Muscicapidae; genus Cichladusa; species Cichladusa arquata. The sequence goes on along the minus strand of JAOTQP010000001.1, from coordinate 63,298,511 downwards.
AAGCATATACCATGTGGAATGTAGTCACAAATACCAGCCATGCCTCGAGTAGGCCAATAATAGTCAAAGTTTCTCAGTACTTTCAACCAAAAATCTATCATCAAACCCACTGTATTAAATGTTCTTGCATCAATCTAGGAGGATAACTAATGTGGAAAGATGCAAATTCTTAGGTTTCCGTCTGCAATATTTTGCCAGAGGAGTACTTTGGAAGAGTGTTTTATTTTACAGCATCCCTTACACAGGACATCTTTGTATTGAGTGTAACAGAGCCTGACATCTGAATCCACTCGGTTCCTGGCAGTGCTGTAGTATCAGGTAGCTGAAGCCATCTCCTGGTTACTGCCGGGTGAAACCCAGAGCGACTTCTTTCAGCAGCTGCACTCCACTCAGACAGAAACTATTCTTGTCCACCCAGGCTTTCGCCCCTGTGGAGGCTGGTTCCAGCCAGCTCTTCCCGAGCATCACCCCGCGGCGGCCGGCCGGTGCTCGGAGGAGGACGGGAGCGGATCAGCACCACGGCCAGCGCCCCCAGCCCGGCGGGAACCCAGGAGGGCTCGGGAATCCTGGGACGGAGAATTCCTGCCACCGTGCTGATGTTTTTTATGGGGACCAGACACCAAACAAAAGGTCAAAGCATGATATTTGACCTCCTCAACTATATTTTAAACCGAGGAAAGGAGAAAGCTCTTTCACTGACACAAATGGAATAGAAAAGAAGTTTCTGCATTTCCAACACACTTCTCATAATGTTAGACTGAAAACAGTTGGTGCAGCCAGGGGTTTCTTTTTTCTCCTCATTACAGTAAGTGGCAAATTTTTTTTGTCTGCTGAGGGCAAAGGTAACTGCTGCTGATTGCCAGACCTAGTGTAAAATTAAGGTGCTGAAAGAGAAAAAGTGTAAAGGGGAGGAAGTGGCGCATTATGTTCAAAAAGATTCATTCTATATTTCACCCCAACTCCCAGAGAAGAAACGTGACAGATGATATCCCTTATTGTGATGGAGCAGCTTCTGCAGTGAGACTGATCCGCAGCACTTCTATGTATGTCCTTGGAAGTGAGCAGGAAAAAGTTAGTGAGCCACTAAAAAAATGCAGAAGTACAACCAGCATTGACTCTTGCTTTCAACCAAAAGAGGAAGACAGAGACTGGATTTACTCTAAGACTCAGGACTGCTTGAAGTACCTACAGGATCTGCTAGCCTTGAGGAAAAAATACCTTGAAAACATCAATAACTTGAAATCCATGCGTATGGCTGCAGATTCTCCAGCGTCCACAAGATCATCCAAAACCGGAAAAAAGTCATTTCTTCCACTTCCTTCCAAAGAGTCTTCTAAGGTAATTTCCAAGAACTTTTGCCATGTGCTTAGTCTTAAGCAACAAAATCATCAGAGCTATATCACTCATATTGGTTTTCTGCTTCATTGCTTTCAGCCATTTGTCATTTTACTGTTTCATCATTTGAAATGTTTCTAAATATCTTAAGATTCTTTCTAAGTAGTGTAGAATTACGAATGAATGACTGGTCAGGGAAAATAAGGTATATGCTTATGTTTGAGGGGCAGAAATATTGGGAGAGAGAAAGTAGGAAAAGTTATGAGAGTATGGAAAACATGTCATGAAAGAGCAAGCTCTGACAGACTACTTAAGTACCTTGGAGCCTTTCACTATGATTATTTATAGCTATTAATGACTGACAAGTGCAGTAATCCCTGGATTTCCTGGTAGTCTTCTTACTGACAAAATCACTTACACAAAATAATTATAAATTCACTGAAACAAAGAGGATTTTTTTTTCGGAGTGGTTGGTTAACTTGTCAGTGCTACATCTAGCATCAGCGCAAGCTCTACTGGTAGGATGTGGGGCATCAGGAATTCTTAAGACCTCCTTTCTCTGTTCATGAATAAGTTGGTAGGTCATTTCTAGACAGTGTAAATCTTCACCCTTTACTGTAATGATACTGCAGAAATAAAACTGGAATCTTTGGTGCAGATTATTTTCAAGTATCCTTGAAAAAAAAAGCTTTATAGGTTTGCGTGTCACTAGACAGTTCAGTGGCTACTTTCGCTCTAGACTTGATTCAGTGAGGAAAAAACAAAGGACTGCAGCAAGTGGGATAACCTGTTTAGGTAACATGACTGCAAAAAAGAATTCAATAGGAGACTCACAGGCTACCCAGTGCAGTCTTTAAGCTGGATAACAATGGAGGTGTTGGGAAGAAGGGATGTATGGCTGACCTTACTGATTAGGCCAGGTTGACTTTAAATAATGTTGCTGCCATATTTAGATGTTCTGTCACAGCAGAATGTCAGAATGGTTTGTGAACTTCTGAGATTTGCTGCTGAAAATACTGCTTAAGGAAAACACCAAAAACTTGAGTTGTTTTTTGGATAACAATTGGATCTCCCACAGTCTGTGGCTGAGAGTGCTGCCATCTGACTTTGGCCAGCTGGCCCCTATGTATGAACAGTCCTGATACTGACTAGCATGCTCCCTCCATGAGCCATCCCCTTGGAAACAGACTGGAACATCAGCAGGATATGTCATCCATATGAATCATTCTTGCCAACACAAACGGCACAGTTGCACACCTCTGGCTTTTTAAAAATTAGGGAGAGGTCAAGAAGACTTTTACAAGATTCAGACTCTTCTTCTTCCTAGCTACACTTTTTATGTCCACAGATTACAAGGTTTGTGTTATCACCAGGCTTGAATGCTTTTGTCTCGAGCTACCTGTTCTTGTTAAATTACCTGTCAGTGGAAATTCACTTCTTTCTCTAACCTGCTGCATGATTTATGGAAAGGCAATTTGTCCAGACAAACCTGTCCTCATAGAAGTGTTGATCCAAAGATCCCTGGGTCCTGGACTAGAGACTGACCATGGATTCAAAATGTGCCACTTGTGTCGAGTGGAAGGAAAGAATAGAGAGGTGGGTCAGATGCTGGGAGCATGTAGGCATTTCTTTAAAATGCTTTTTAACCAGTAAAGGCTTAGTCATAATAGCAGTCACTATTTCCAGTAGATGTGTGGTAGCAGCTATCTTTCATCACTTCTGAGGATGTCAATCAACCCATAATGTCAGGAGGGGAATCAGCTAGTTCAATTCTTTCCTCCACAGAACAGGGAACAGCCTGGTCCTTCAGAGGTGTGACATAGCATGTATCCTTTTCTCTACTGAAACCCAGGGTAGCAATTTTTTTGAGCTGGTATTGAAGCCTGACAATATACCTGACTTGGACTAGTAAGGAAAATAAACATCCCTTCATCAGGTAGAGCCTGGCAGGAATTACTCATCCCATATGTACCTTCAGAATCACTAACCGAGGTTTTATGATTGTTTCAGCATTTATAGATAGGCAGTTGCTTTTTCATCAAGACAGACTTCTAATTTTAAACTGTGTGGCTTTCCTGTGGGAATTATCACAGTGTTGGATGACTCATATTTTAGCATACACCATTCTTCTTCATTTCAAAAAAACTTTAGCAATTTAGATCTGGATTAATTTCAGCTCACTTGGGCATTTTAATAAGATGTCTAAATTAGTAACCAAGTTGCCCCTCAGTTCCTTTTCAGCTGAGAGAAAGAGCTGCCTGCAGAGGAGGGTTCAGCCTACTTAAGGCCTGACTCATCTGAAGGTACTGGAGCCTAGCATTAATTACAGAAGGAACCCTGCATGACTACATTTCTAATGTGTAGCTCCTTAGGAGCCTAGTGCTAGGCAAAATGAATTTGGCCACAAAGCCCAGCTGTCACTTAGCCACCCAATCAAATGGCGTGGTACATGGATTCTGAGGGATATTGTAACACCTGGCCAATTGTGCCCAAGTGGAAGATACTTGTTGTTGAACATGCAGCAGGGTGGTCTTTGTTAGGCTGCTGTCCTGCTTTCTTTGATTTCTATGCTGTGTAGTAGTCTGGACCTGTCCTTCTTTTCTGACAGCCTGTAGTGTGGCATCAAATACTTCTTTCTTACAGAGTTTTCTCATTAAGAAATCATTGTGCCCAACCCTTAGCTAACTTTTTTCTCCTTTGTCTGATCAACAGGCATCCATGGAAAGAAAAGGCCCGCAGTCCAGTTCAGATGTAAGAGAAGCAATAGCTTTCTTCGACTCAGTCATTGCAGACCTGGATTCAGAGAGATGGCGGAGAGTTCCTGACGTGGATCTGCCAAATGTGGATGTTGATTTTGATGGTACAGTATAAACCAGCCAAATATGATGGTTTTTGGTGGGCAGAGGGCAGAGGGAGGAACAGCATTGTGACATCATGTTTATTTAAATAATTTATTTAATTAATCTGTGGTCCTCTAGTTTTGCTTCCCAAATCTTGGACCATTACATGCAATATGTGAAATTATAGTAATACATCACTTGTTCCATGTTGAATGGGTATAACTATTGTATGTGTGGTCGTTGCATGGCAACGGTAGCATGTGCAGGGTTGGAATAGTGCTTGCCTTCTGCTCAGGGCTGAACTCCATCCTTGCATTTCGACCTCAAGCTCTCTTCGGAGATCTACAAAAAGTATAAAAGTATTTTTTCTTCATCTTTTTTTTTGAGAAATGGCTGAATGACTCCTTTCCAACTATCAAAAGAGGAAGTCATTCAGTGATTAGGCTAAAGAATTGGAGTTTTCCATCAGAAAGGATGGGATTGTCCAAAGAAGTGAAGATGTACTGATCTAAGGTCATCACCTCTGCTGTATAATCAGCAGAGGGATATAGATATTTGTCACCTTTGCTTCAGGCTGAGGTGAATATCTGAATCAAGTCATTTTAGTTGTGCCCAAGGAATGTATTTGAAGGGACTAGCTCTCACATACATATTTATGCTGCAAATTCTAGATAAAATGAATCCCATCCCAGTGATATCCTGCAGTGAAACAAGGTTTATCTCTTGACCATTCCTCCAGGAAGGACCCAGCAAGCACCCTCACTGTGCAGATAAAAATGTCACTGACAAACTGTTAATCCTGGATTATCTTCTGTCTTTCAGTTGCTACCAGTACGAGTGAACACAGTTTGCATTCCAACTGGATCCTTCGTGCTCCCCGGAGATACTCACAAGATACTGCCCAAGCAGCCAAGGCTGCAAACCAGTCTCAAAGAAACAGTCAGCGGAGAACCACTGGCTCCAGGAAAAGGTTGGAAAGGCATCCCATGTACTTGCCCAAAGCTGTGGAAGGGGCATACAGCACTTTAAAATTTAAGCCTAAAACACGCAAGAAGGAATGTTGAAAGAAGAATGTTCCCTTTTCACCTGAAGACAGAATGTATGAAATAGGGCTTTTTTTTTTAACCACTGATCCATCACTTACACTCTAGAAGTGACCTGTGCAGTCACTGAAGGTTCTTGGTGGAAAGATGTGTTTTAAGCCATGGCTATTCCAATGTTGGACTCACATGAAGGTTTAATTCATCAAATTTTCTGTGCCTAACAATACTGCTTTGTCATTCAGCTTGGGGGGGAACTCCAGCTTGACAAGCCTTTTTTCTAGTGCTGTTACAGAAAGCAATGATTCAGAGATCGCCTGGTGCAGTAATTTTTCTTCTGACTCCAGTACTGCAAAGCAGTTCAAGGAATTCAGCATATATGTTGGAGCTTTTGCAGCAGTGCTTCCAATGTCAGAGCAGTGAAGCAGAATTTTCTCCTTCTGTTGCTTGTGAAATTTGTACGTGCCATCATTGACTCTACGTTCTGAGAGTACACAGCAGCACCGAGATACACCCAGTCTGCAGTACAAGCAGAAAAGGGCTGCAGTGAGGGAATCAGCATTAGAAACTTGTGTTTGGGGGAATTGTGCGTTTCAGTGTGCTTTGTACTCTGCTTGCTATTGGAAATGGTTCTGTTGTTGGATAGATCAAAATATTCACTGCATGCAAAAATGTATGCAACTTTTTTTTCATATGGTTATACCACGTGCTGGTTTTCATCTATTTTAGTACCCAGCTGATGAATCTAGACACCCCAGTGTACACTAGAAAAGCTTGAAGTCATGAAGAACATTTTTTAAATAAGTTGTGGCAAAAGTTGTTCTCAGGGGCAGAAGACAACTTGCAGACAAAGCCACCACATCACCTTTAGATTACACCCAGTATTTGGAATTCTGCTGCTCCATCATTGAAGACGATATTTTAGGATGAATGCAGTCTAGAAGTGTTCCTCTTCATCTTAGAGGTGATATGAATTCCATGTGATACTTGGAATTAATAAGACCCATACTCTGCCTGTTTTACCCAGCTCACACTTTGTCTTAAAAATTTGCTAAGATATTTGGGATCAGGCTTTTGTTTATTTTGATTTTTTTCATCTGGCATCATTCAGCTGGCGATGGACTATGACAGATGGGTTGTGGCAGCACTGGTGTGACCAGCTGGTGATTTGCTAGTGTTTTCTTGTTTCTATGATCGGTAGTTCTTGTGTCCACAGGCTTGGATGAATTTCCTAAGGCACTGTCCATTAATATAACCCATCTGATATACCAAAGCCTTGTGTCCTCACACAGAACATTTGGCAGGTGGTAATTCTTGCTGATTTGTGTTCCCAGTCTTTGGGACTAAGTTATTCAAAAAGCATTTCTGCCATGGGTTGCAAGTATCTCTCTGAACTTAATGATCTAGGCCACTTTCTGTCATAAGATAAGAAAGTGCCAAAAAACCATATGTTCCTCCATTCAGAGCTGGCATCTCCTGTTTGATTAAAGCATTTTGATTCTTTTTCTAGTGATGTTTGTGAAGGGGAGGGAAGAATGTTTCTGTAGCACTTCAGTTCTGGAGGTGCTTTTGCTGCTCCTGGCCTAGTTTTCATCCTCTTGAAAACGACAACATAATGGATATATTATGTTGTTCAAGAAGAGTTTAAATTAAGGTCTGGGTTTTGACTCCCTGCTGTTGGTGCTTTTCACAATGGTCTGTATCCTTTATATAGTGCTGCTGCCTTTGTACCTCCCCAGTCCTGTACTGTCTGCCCTGAGCAGAATGCCCTTAAAAACCCTATTCTGCCTCTGAATGTGATCATTGAATTCCACTCAGCAGGTGGGACAGCCGGAGCACAGCATGTTCCAAACACACCCTTAGGTTCTGGCATGCCTCAAGGCTGCAGTTCTGTGCATGTGTGAGAGAAGGGGGACAGTGCTCAAACTGGTACATTTTTGGCAACTGTGTCACCCTGAAACTCCTCTCCAAACAGAATTTCATACTGAAGCTGCTGAGGAACATTTTTACTGAGTGTGTGGGCATCTTTTTGCTACTAGAACCTGCAACATGGATGGGTGCTGACAGAAAATCTCACCATCTTGTTTGAGTTACTATAACAGAATTAGGCATGTGCATAATTAAAATATTGATGAGAAGAAAGAAGAAAAGGATTCCAATGTTTTTCTGCCCTGGGCTGTGTTTCATGTTCATAGTGCCAAGGTTTTATGCATTGGAGTAACTGATCTCTTTGCTGTTGTTTTAAGAATGCATTTTGATGTGCAGAACCAGACTGCTTCAGCATGTGCGACCTTCCCTGTAACCTCTTGTCTATCCTTGTAAAACAGAGATCTCTGGTTATCTGGCTGTGACAGAGGGTGAGTGTCCCCCTGCTGTCCAGCACAGAAGCTTCAGTGTGAAATTGGGTTTGCTTTTATGAATAAGAGACAAAGGGGGAAAATTTAGATTCATAATTTCTATTTGGATTCTGTGACTTTTTTTTCCCCTCTTCTTAAAGTTGACTTCAAGCCAGTCATCATCTTAGGAAATTCTAACTAAGCAAGTAAAATAAACTAGTTTTTCTCTGAGAACATATTCTATCATCTGTCCCATGAATGCAGGCACCTTCCTTCTTCTTCTAACACACTAGCCCTTGTATGGTCCTCACTCAACATGACTCAGCTCCAACAGAGCTATGGAAAGCAGTCCTGCATCTTAGGGCACTCTGTGGGAAGGTGGGAGCTGAGGGTTCGAGGGTCATGTGCTACCTGTGCTAGAGCAGGCAGTTAAGCAGAAAGGGAGCAGGAGAGAGGAAAGGGGAGCATCTCCATCCCCAGTACCAGCTGCCTCCTCAGAGGAGGATTTAGTGTGGATGGCAGCACTCTCTGCATTAGCCCAAGAGAGAACCCTGCCCCTGCCTGGCACTGGCTCACCCTAGGCAGCTTTCTACACACTTTCCAGGAGCAGTTGGTTGCCCTACAAAAGTGCTCCCCATCTGTACTGAATCATTCCCTCATGGCTTTGCAGGCAGAGCTCTCTGCATGGACACTGAAGGGATTCTCTCTGTCATGGGTACATCCTCTAAATGACCTTGCTGAGACAGACGGTTATTTTCAGGCATTGCATCCTAGAAATTAAGCAGCTACTAGAGGTATTCTGACAAAGCCAATCACACAGAAGAGTTGTTCACGACCGGCAGAGCTCTCTATGACCCAGATTTTTGAAAAGATTGTTAGTGACCCCTTTGAGCCATGCCCCCAGGCAGTGACAATTAAGGGCATCAGCCAGGAGCTCTATCGATCAAGGCTGCTGTGTGCAAGTGATCCCTGCAGCACTGATCCCCAAAAGCTCTTTCCCAGAGTGCACTGGAATAACAGGGAACATCTTTGTGACAATATCTCATATTTTGCTGTTTCAAATCCATCTCAGTTGAAGTATTAAGATATGTCAGGTCCCTCTAGCTTGTGTCATTGCTGAGTACTAGCTCTGAAGAGGCCCTGGCTACAAATTTCTGTGACACCGCATCCCCAGCTGTCTTTGAGACACTAAAGACACTGTGTACAAGAATCCAGAAACTGAAGAGAGATTAAGTCTGTTGAAGAAATCATGTCCTGGAGGATTCAAAATAATTTTGTCCTTTTGTGTCGAGCAACTCAGTGCAATTACAATGCATGTGAGTGAGGTGAAATTGTAAGGGTCTTTGGCAGAAACAGAAGAAATACAGGCAGCTAATGGAAAGTTGGCAGCTGGACAAGATGTGTGCTCTGGTTTGAATCTTGCAGTGCCATAAAGTTACAATGAAGGCAGAAGGTGTCAGCATCACCTTGAGTAACGCAGGAAGTCCTCCAAGGAAATGCACAGGAAAAATATGTGTTTATCTGCTGCTCCAGCTTTGAGGGGGTGTATTAAAAATATTAGATTCTCACCTAGTGGGTGTCTTGAAAATTTTCACAGTTGTAGGGTCAGTTTGTTGTTCTGATTGGATAAATTTGGGAAAGTGCCTCCTGTGATTTGGTGGTGGGGCAGGTCCACAAGGAGATGAAAGCAGCACAAAACTGATCAGTCACAGAAGGCTGTGTTTAGGAGGCTTTTGCCAGCTTTTGGGTCTGTAGCTCTGAATTGTGCCCATGGTTAAGAAACCAAGCTGTATAAAGTCAGTGGAATGGCTCTAACCATTGTGAGTTTAACAGGTAGAAAAACATGCTCTGGAGGAATTTTGAGGGCAAATCATGACAAACTAACCCAGCTGCTTCAGACCAGATTGAAAAGCAGAAGCTAGAGCCTGTTGTTTGATCAGCAACAATTGAGTGCATGATGACAAGTTTTCTACTACTAGGCTTATCATATTAAAATATTGTCCATCTTTTAAAAGGCAAGATCAGGCATTACCACCCAAATGATTCAGTGAATATGATACCCTGACTCCTCACAGAAGATGAGGTAACCTATAAGAGAAAATAGAAAAAAAAATTATGGAATTAAAAGTGATGTATTCCACCCTTTTATTAGAGTGAGATTGTGAAGGGAGAAAGACTTTACCAAGAGGCTTATGGGCACTGACAGGGAGACATGGAGCATGACACTGAAGTAAAATGTGTGATTGAGCACAAAACTTCCACAATTATGTGCTGGGCACTGTCTCTTACAGCATCAGCTCTTGAAGATTTCTAGAAAGGTAGCTAAAACTGTGACTTGGCCACACGGTGGCAGTTCATTCCTAGCTATTCTGCAGCCCTCCTATTTCTGTACACAACAAGAGAACTGAGGGTGAAAGTAAAAGTGAAGTTTTGTCCTGCTTCATAAGAGAGAGTCAGTGTGTATATCTGTTATTCACTTCTGGGCTGCTTATTTCCCAGGCAGTTGTTTGTCAGTTTCCAATTATCATTAGTTCTTTAAATGAGTTTATTTTTCCAGGGAGATGATTTCCTTAGGATATAAACAGCCATGACATCATAGGGGACACTGAGACCTCAGTAAATCATGGCTGGGATGGTGACCACTTGCCTTTGACTGTGTCTGGAAACAAATGGACAAAGTAATGTCATCACCAGGAGTGATGCACTCTAAGGTACAGAAAATACAAAGATGGATTAAAAATAATAAGCAGAGGAATTTAAGATTCAGAAATTCAGTCTTGAGATAGATCCGAGCTAAGGATTCTGACCTGATTCTGGAGTTTCTTCCAAAGCCCAGGGGAATTAATATATGAGGTTTCCAACTTCTTGGGGCTTGTAATGTTGTTATTCCAAAATTTGCTAATCCAAGCAGTTTGGTTAGCCAAAATCTAACCTGCTCCTGCTCCTGCATTAGCTGCTGCTGTGTCTTCCAGGGATATGTTTATATTTAGGACATGAACGCTAAACTGCTAGAATGTTTTCCCTCTGTTTTATGCCAAAATACTAATTTAAAGGGTAAAAATGAAGATGTCTTTGCACTACTTATGACTATAAGTCAGCAATGGCAGATTTAGATGGCTCTGTGGTTTCAGAATGTTCAGACTAGTAAGGTTCCCTGAATTAAAAAGGCCCATCAGTCCTGGCACTGCCCACATGCAGGCTCTCAGTCTGTGCTTGGTTGTGGCTTGATGTGACACTGAGTCCTTTTGAACTGACAAACATGCTTCCATCACATTGAGGTATTTGTACATGGAACAGCAAGGGGAGAAGGGGCTTGATCAAGAATAAACACTCTGTTCCTAAGTTAGAGCTAGCTTTAGTAGCACTTCACTGAGAGAAGTGATTCACAGCATTCTTATCCTTCAATAGCTTCATTTTCAGTTTCCAATATGCAGAATTAATTTTACCACCCTCACATCAGGGATGCAGATCATTGCTGTGCCAGGAAAGCGAGGAGTTGGGTGGAAGGACTCTGGTACAAGCAGAGCTGACCTGCAATTACAGTTAAACAAACCCAAGTGAGTACACTTGGGGCAAGATTTGCAGTCACCCTAAGTGGGATTTTCAAAAGGCACGTAACTGGCATCAGCGGGACTGCAGTGTCTCTGACAAATGCGCTGGTGCCTGACTGCTTCTGGAAAAGCTGGTCTGGAGCCAAGCTTGAGCAAACACAGCCTCACTTCTAGGAATTAAATTAGACTCATGAGAAGTCCAGAATTAGAGCAGTCTGTCTGCCTGTAAGCCTACAAGCTTTAAGCCCTGGAGTTGTGTCATTCTGAGAGAAACGACTGTCCCACACTTCTGGCTGATTTCTGCAGCCCTTGCTGCTCTTTCTGCAGGGCTGTGATTGTTACTGATCTTCCCACTTAATTTTAGCCCTAAGAATTTGTTGACAATGTTCCTCAAATTAATTTACTCACAAAACCAGAATTTGAATAAATGCTTTGTGAATTTGAGAAATGCTGCTGCTCTTATATTCACACAGTTACATCTGAGAGCTCTCGAAAGAGACTGATGTACTATTAAAAAAAAAAACAAAACAAACCCCCAAAAAAACAACCAAACCAAAAAACATGGAGAAGAAAAGAAACTCACATCTGCTGTGCCAGAACAGCAATGAGAAGGAGTAACTTGGTCGCTACAAAGAGGAGAGCACAAGCTGCAATCAGACAGTCAAACCCTGGTGACCTTCTTCCAGAATCATTGTTTATCATGAAAATATGAGGTGAGAGAACAAAAATCCAACAGAAAGCTTTGAATGTCAGATAAAAATACCAAATTTTGTGTGGTTTTCCCAAAAATACCAGTTGCCTTCCACTCAAATCTGATATAAGATCCATTAATTTCCTATTTTTATACTGTCAATAGTTCAGCTATATCAGTTCTAACAAGATTAAAATTGCTCAGAGATTATTTTCTTGTAACTGTACTTAGCCACACTCTTCCTTCAAAATTTACTGTTTTCTTTATGGAAACTTGAATTATTGATTTGGAGAATTTAGGACTGGGGGCCAAAACAGCAGAACTGTTAAAACAATGAATGTACACAAAAATGAGGGTGCTGTTGTTTTTTTAGGAGTTTGCCATCACACTTCAACTAGCATTTCATGAGCTCTCTTTTACCCTTTTTATTCCATGAGGTACAATATGTTAGTGTTTTCCCTTCCTTTAGTATGGATTTATCAATTCATGTCTGAAATGTCATTATAGAGGCCTTTGGCAAAGAGACCTGAAAAAAACTCATGTATTTTATCCTCCAAAAGAGAAGTACTGGTCCAAATGGGGATTTTTGTAATGGGGTCAAAGGGGGTTAAAATCTGATTACGTGTTGAGAAGAATTACCAATAGAATTGAGGTCCCAAAAGCTCTGCACTTCACAATCATAATTATTTCTGAGCAGCTTGTGCCAAAAATCAGTGCTGAGTCATATCCCCATAGAAGCTGAGTGACTTGTGCTCAGTGTAAATCAGGAAAGAACTCAGAAGAGGCAAAGGCTTCTCACATCAGTGGTGACAGAATCATTTTCCCATGAGATTAATAATGCCTTTACCTATTTCCAGGTTTATCTGTGGGATAAAACAGGCTCATTCATTTGGCCAGCCTGTGTCAGGAGGCAGCAAACAGCTGACAGAGACACACTTGGCTCAGTGGTGACCCTCCACCCTCTCCCAGGTGGAGGAAAGCTGTGAGCCAATGCCACACCAAATGCCAACAATCCTTTGAGGGGGATGCCCTTGGCTGGAAGGACTTCCTGAGCCAGGGAAGGGGACTCTGTGCAACTCACCCTGTGCTGTGGCATGGGCTGGGAAATACTCCACTGGGAAAGTCATGCAACACATCTCTCCACAGCCCTGGTTCATTGAAAGGAAGGAGGATTTCATTAACAGACCACAACAAGTACGTTTTTTGCTCAAATAAACCATCAACGAGTTCATAGTGTGTCATTGACTGAGCTCATTACTTTTGGGGCATGTTCTTATTCAGCAGAAATCTTAAATAAGAGGCCCATGGCAGTGCACAGCTTAATAATGATGATACTTAGGTAAAAATGAGTAGTGAGGTTTCTTGCTAGTATTTTTTGAAACAAGAGTTTCAGTGCCTGTTAGGTGATTTGCACAGCACACAGTTCTGCTCCTTGGGAAGGAATTTCCATCCCAATCTACGTGGCTTGACTTAATTATTAGTATGAAGACTAAACACAGACAGATGGCAAAATAAACTCTGTTAGGTTGGTGTGAATCTGAAGTTCCTTCCACCAGCATAACTGGGTGCAGATATTGAGCCAAAACATATAGAAAGCTCTTGATGTGAGTCTGAGATGCCACAGTTTGCACGAGAAAAGACCTGAGAGTCCAGTTCTTGGCCTCTGGGGCCCGTATATCAAACCAGAGTGGATGGTGACATTTGTAGAGATTTTCTGGCTCTTTTCAGCATGCACACACATGCTTAAGTTGGGCCTCACTCTCATTTTTTTCTGGATCTGGCAGCTTGCTTTTTATGCCGAGCTGATAGTAGTTTTGTCTTTCAGATATTTACTTGTGTTGTGCCTGCAAGCTCGCCAGAAACACTCAGGCTGTTCTGCCTGTGCTCTGATTCTTTGCTTTCAGCCTCTGAAATTGTTTTGCATGCAGTGTGTTTTATTTCTCCTTCCCCCCACACCTCACCTCCCACTATAACTGCATTTCTCTGGTAGTGGCTTATTGCACTAATATCAGGAGAACAGGAAGAAAAATTTGATGATAGGTGAAACTGAAATATAAGAACATGCAGAGAAAGTGGACTGACTGATATAAGAATTTTCTTTTAGGTAGGAAAAATTGCAGACGTGTGAAGTCATCTTGACAGGGTAGATGGGCTCCCCCTCAATCTGTGTAACTCTGTCTGGAGTGACTCTTACCAGCTAAGGAATTGTGCATCCAGCACAAGCCATAGCTCAGCTCCCTGTGCAGTCACCAGAGGCTGATGCCATTCCTGCAGGATATTCGTCTCAAGGGTAGGATGGGTAGGATGAATCACCTTCTCAAAATACCTTTCTCGCATAATCCATAAAGGTCTCTAGCCAATTAGCTCTGGCTACATGCATGACTTCTAGCAATCCAAAGGTAGGTGAAATTGAATTGCAAATCTTTTCTGTGCTATATATGTGATATCTCAGAGCAGTTCAGCCTGACTGTAGCCTAAATATACTTCTCTCTCTCCCTCTGCAGTTTTCATGCTGCTTTGTTAATGCTTACAGGGCAATCAGAAAAGAATTGAAAATTAAATCAATGTCAGTAGCTGCACTGGGAAGGTGTTTGAATCTACTCCTGGCTGCTTTATGTCTTGGTATTGAAGATCTAGAAAGCAATCTTGACAGGACCTATCTCCATCAGTAGTTTCACTAGGAAGATAAGAGTGACATCTATTTATTTATTTCAAACTGGGAATCCAACTTTACTTTGACATCTTGGTGTTAACCACTCCTATAAACTCATGCCATCTCTCCTTCCTTGTCAGCATTTCCCTGCTCCCACTGAGACTTTCTTACTCAGTTTTTGTAGCATCTGACACACCAGGACCAAGGTCTTGTCTGGGCCCTCTGAAAGTTCCTCTGCAGAGGAACACATGCTCTGACAAATGATTGATGATTCTGGGTAGTTTTTTATTGATGGCATCAACTGATCTTCTTTCTCAACAGGGGAGGAGAAGAGAGCTCTGCACTGAGTTGAAAAGACATAGGATAAAAGAGATAAGACTGTCTAAAGAGATAAAACTAAAGGATTTTAATTTTCTTTCCTTGCATGGCTATTTTTTTAATTTGTGTTTCTGTTTGAGGAATCATAACTCCTGGACAAAGCATGGAGGAACCCTTGCATGCCCACTATGTTTCCCTCGGCATATCATTCCAAAGACCTCTTGACAGGATTGATACAATTTCTTTATTTTTCCTTGGAAATTTCTTTTATAAAACCAAGAAGTTTAGAGAATGCTTTCTAGCTCCCCTGTATCCAGCCCTATCGCTGGCAGGATCATTTTCAGATGGAACTAGATTGGATGATTTTGCCTGTATGTTACCTGAATCCATATTCTTCAGAACCCAGGGGGGAATCAGAAATATCTTCATGACCTGTGCTCTGATGATGTCACTGATTCAAATAACACATGTGAGTAAGTAAAGACATTTTGCTCCTTCGCTACAGCTTGGAGAGCACATCTATGCCAGTGCCTCCTGGCAGACCCTGCTGTCAGACCAAGATGCTGAGTTGTTAGGAAGTTCAGACTTCTGTATGCCAGTGTCCACACCTAAGTTAGAAGTCTGAGCTCCAGGATGATAGAGATCTAGTCAATGGATCAGGTGAAGTCTGTGGTTATTCAGCTGACCAGATGTCTGCAGCTTCTCCAGGAATAAGGTAACTCCACAGACCCAGCCCACTCATCCAGGAGGGGCTCAGTTTCAGGTGTGTTTAAGCCTGTCCTAGAGGCTGGCCCTACAGAGTGATGGAGACATGGACAGGACTGCTCAGCACATGGAGAGCACAGAACCTCTGTTTGAAGAGGCAATCCTTGTTCTCTGAATTCACACTTGCACAAGATCAACAGCCTTCCCTGTTTTCCCCTGTAAACAACCAAAGCTTGTGAGACAGAAGCAGCCCTTCTGTGGGGCTTGCCCCAAACTAGCCTTGATTTTCATTAATTATATCTCAAAACACAAATAGAAATCTTTGTGAAGCAAACAGAAGGAAGGGGATGCCTGATGCCTTATTCCAGTAGGTTAGTTTATTTTCCTGATCTTTGCTCAAGTTATATCTCGTAGGTCAGACAGGGAGCATGCTGATTCCACCAGCAGCTTCTATGTCCAAGCTTTTCTTAGTGTCTGCGGCTCTTTGGTAGTTCTGCTCTGAAATGAATGCAGTATCTTTTCATTTGGAAAGGAGGACAGACAGAGCAATGCTTCTTCACTGCTCTTTTGTCAGGGGAGGCCTTTGCAATGTCATGCCAAGCAAGTGCTGTCTCACCTGTACTGCACCTGGCCAGGCATGCCCTGACAGCCTCGCTTTGAGGAGAACTGAGGACACTTGCTGAGGAAGAGTAGTCATATGCAGGAATTCATAAAGCAAAATACTTCAACTTTTCAGCTCCAGGCCCCTCCTATTCCCCCCCAGAATATGCTGGTCGATTCTCTTAGCCCTAAGACTTTGATCATATCCAAATAGCAGTGGTAATGCAGCTGATATATGCAGTGACAGAAACTCTATAAATACCATAGGCAGAAAAAAAAATGCAGTAACATTGAAAGAGTCAGATGAACATCATAATATTTTGTTCATAATTTTTAGTGATGCGTATGAGACACAGCTTTCTCTCCCAGATTTTATGAATAGATATAAAATTGCCTGGTGTTTCCATTTCAGAAAGACACATCATCTTGCACACATCCCCCCACCCACCACCCCACCCCAACACATGCACACAGAAGCTTCATGATTTGAACTTTTTTACTCTGGATGAAATTATGATCCAGATGTTGAATTTGGTTCTTCTGGTGTAAATCTGGAATCACTAAGTCTTGACTAATATTCTTTGAGTGTTATAAATCTGTAGGAATATAAATCATTATTAAATCTTGCTATAGCTATTACCTTATGTGGCATATTATATACTTAATTTTCCTGTTGATGTGCTCAGTAATGTTGATGTGCTGGTAGGTTGAACCAGAGAGAGAAGAGAAAATATGTTTAATCAATAAACTTGGGTGGGATTTGACATGGAATAATTTACTTTAATCATTAAGACATAATATGAAGCTATGACTGCTTTTAAATAAGGCCATCTAGAGCCTATTACCAGAGCTCTTCAATGGAGAGTGCCAGTGGAAATTTTTAATCAGGAAGAAGAATGCAAAGAGAGAGAGAAGCCTGTAGTATTTCTTATGCTGCAGAAGTTTAACAGCCCAAAGAGGAAAACAAGAATAGACACAAATTTAGAAAATGGAGCCTTTCATAAAGGTAATGAGGTGCATTCAATGATTTACAGAAATGAGGAAAATTGCTTACAATTTTCTCTTCCAGTTTGGCATTTTTTTCATCTACCAGAAATATTTCAGTGATAACACACATTATAGCTTGAAGTCTAAAGAGGGATGAGGATGAATAAGTTGGATTGTCTTTTATCTTGCTATTCACACGGGGTGATTGTCTGTGAGCCAAATCAAGGCAAGTGACTGTATTTTATACAGGTGTAAATGACTGAAGGGTATTTTTCAAGGGTGATTCAGCTGTCATATTTTGGATGTCTATTTTCAGATGAGATGAATTGCACTGCAGAAATGCTTGTTTCTTCTTACTGACTATAAAGGGAGCCTGGGGTGACCAGCTCAGATAATGGGAAAACATAACAAAACTGTGCAAGAGAGTATTTGAGAATAAGTGTATGAGCATGTAATGAAAGAATGCATCATCACCCTTTCACAGACTGAAGCAAAATTAATCTTGCATGCACCACTGCCATCTCATGTTTAGTAAGTGCTAATCTTTCAGCCTTTGTGTTATCTAAGTGCATCATGTTAAAACAGTCTACAAAGATGATTCATGTCATGCTCAGGAACATGTGCAAACTCACATATGTTCTTCTCTGTGATGTTCCCTAGACAGAACAAGCTGAAGCTTCGCAGCAGACAAAGCTCTGTTCAACATTGTCATGAAATTGAGAAAAGAAATCCTGCTGGGATATCGTGCAGAGTATGTGAAATTAAGGCAAGGTGAGAGAACATCCTCTTTATCTCCCATACAAGGATCAGAATGAGTTATGGGTCTCAGCAGTGCAGACACTTTCCCACGAGGGAGACAGCCTGCTGAATATAAATACTGTAAGCAGTGAGTCATCAAAGGTGATGTCATTGATTTATGCAAGGATTGCAGAGTTTGGATTTGGGGGGAGAAGTTTTCTTGTCTAAACGGAGTCAGACCATGATATGCAGTGAGTTTATTTTCTTTTGGTTGTCATAGACGTTTTACTTATGTTTGTGGTGCATTGGATTACCTTCTCAGGAAAAATATGTATTCTGGATCTCCCTTTGTTTCTTTCAATTATTTTGTGTACATTTGTCCTGAAAGGAAGTTGGTTTTTCATCTGTTATATAATTGTTGTGATCGCTTATACAACTAGAGGAGGAGACAAGAATGGTCCCGTTAGATTTCCAGAGTAGTGTGTGACGTGAAAAAATGCAACACATCTTTGATAGCTGTTGTCAGATGGGACATTGATGTCTGGAATGATGATGAAGAGGGAGAAACTATTTATTCTTTGTTAGAATGGTAATTCCTCAGGTTTTAGATGAGCACTGCTGATGGCTGTCTACTTCCACCACCAGTATTTATACACAGACAACAACATACATGCACACCAGCTAAAGGAGATATCCCAGTTTCAAGGACTGGTGATCTAGAATGTGCCAGGATTCATGTGCATTACATATTTGTATACATTCCCAGCTGTGCTGCAGTTCAGTGTTTTTGGGTGACTGTCTTTGGCTTCTTTTTGTTATTTTTTGAACTATTCCACTGGTCAGCCCCATCATTTCAATGGGCTATGGCATCCAAAATACTGCCATCCTACCAAACTACATGAAATGCAAGTATTGCTTTTCTGTGTCCATGGGAATATTCGTAATGAAGAAAGAGTGATCTCACAAGTCACTGGAGGGAAGGAGTCTCCAGTGTTATACAAAGAAGTTCTGTATAGCAATAAAAAAACACGTTTGTGTTATTGTGTGCAGGATCTTTTCACCATTTTCACAAAATTGGTTTTCTGGGCTTACTACAACTTCCAGAAGTCATTGTTTTCTATTTTCACATAAAAATCATCCCATGAAAAAATTTGAGAAGTTTTTACAAAACAGTTTTCTTAAGGTATTTTGTTTTGTGGAAAATAAAATATTTTTCTTTTAATCTGTTGAGGCTCTGGTACCAGTTGACTATGGATAAAAAAGGGTTCTGAAGGTACAAAGAACAGAAAGACATCCAAGACCCTCAGCAAGGCTTTTTTGTTTTTTTTTAAGCACCATTTATGCCTCTCAAAATCCTCTCAATGGTCTTGGTGTCTCTATTTTGTCTTATGATGTTCTTTCACAGAGAACTTGTAAGTTATTTCTGATCCTGTTTTTCAGAGAAGCTTGGGGCTGAAGGTAGAAGATTCTGCTGTGCCTTTACTTCCCAGTTTGTGTTTGATGAAACAGTAGGGCAGTATATTTGGGTTAACGTGGTGCTAAACCTTTATTTTAGAGAAACAAGTCTGTGGGTAGGCTCCTTACCTGCACATATTGTCCCAGCCTATTGTGAAATTCAAGAACACCACATTGTCAACTTGCTGCTTGCATTAATGTACCTGGGAAATGAGAATCAGCTCAACAGCATTCCTAAAATGATATGTATTTCATTACTGGGAGACTGGGCTCTGTCATCTTCATCATTAGTGTTTCCCAAGGGAAGGGGCTGAGTTTGACAGAAGTCTGGTGTCTGTGGAGTCACAAATCTGTTAGAGATTAAAGCACAGAAATTAAGTATTTGGTTGGCTGAGGACCCCCCGACAGTCAGTGGGAAGAAGGTCTTCCAGAACATCTTTTTCAGAGGTCCAGAGTTTTTCAATTGCCTGTCTTAATCCATTGATTACAGAGGGAACTTAGGGGGCCCCTTGTCCTTATATTGTGTGTCCCTACATTAAGTGGTTTAATGTGTCATGAACAGTACTGATATAAACATTGGTATCCTGAGATCTTTCCTCAAGACAATAGAAGGAGCAGACCCTTCTTCCAAAGTGGGAATGAAAATCTGGGTTGCATGTCATTCAGTCTCCTCTCCTCTCCTCTCCTCTCCTCTCCTCTCCTCTCCTCTCCTCTCCTCTCCTCTCCTCTCCTCTC
>JAOTQP010000001.1:63192086-63274998 GCA_026413545.1 Cichladusa arquata | reverse complement strand
TAGGAATCTTATTCTGAATTCTTTTTGTGTTATTAATAAATTTCTTCTTGTACCTTTTTAAGTTTTGAGCCTGCCTTGTCTCTACTCCTGGGTCCTGTCTCTAAAAGGTATTAAGGTTGGCAAACCCAAGTCACATTGTGACAAAGAGTCATCCACTACAGCTAGAGGTGTCTGACTGATTCTTGCTTAGCACACAATAATTTATAGCCCAGTGTGCATGTGTTTATTTGTGTCAGAATTCTGAGCTTCAGCGTGTCTGCTAAAAATGGTGATGGTGAATTTGGAGTTAATGCTGCAGGTGTATCCCTTTAGCACGAGGTTCCCTGTGTGGCTCTGGGCACTTGCACTTCTTCAGGCAAATTTGATCTATAAACAGATGAAAAATAGAAGTGACCCAAATTCTGTCCAACATGACTGAGAGTATTAGAGTACTCAGGCTGGGATGTCAAAAGAAACTTTGAGGTAGATGTCCATACTTCAATCCATGTAATTCAGCTACCAAACAGGGAAAGATGGGAATCTTTCCTATCTTTGCAGAAAGCTTTCTTCAGCTATCAAACCAATTAATAGAATTTTGGCAAGTTACAGAAATCTCTTGTCAAAGTCTGTTACTGACTTAGTCAAATAAGAATAGAAGCCTTTATGGAGAAATGTATATCTAAGAGCAGACTTCTTCCTCAGGAGAATATGATTCCTGCACAGTACTCTTCAATGATATTATGACAATCACAAATATCTATTCTGTCTGGGAGCTCTGCCAAACAGTGGATATGATGAATTCAATGTATCCCAAGTTTGATCGATTTGGCAGTGTCCATTGAACTTGTAAATGTTTCCATTATTATTTTCTTTGGTAGGTGATGCTTTTGTGTGTGTATTTTCTTTGTTTGGGTTTGGTTTAGGATGAGCTTTCTTCTGTCTAACCCAACAGAACCTGATGTCATCACAGGAAGTGAAACTGGCTGAAAATATGGGGTGTTCAGAGTTCCTTCAGAACTTCACACATCAGTTCTTGTAAATACTTTTTCACTCCTTTCTATTCTTTGAGATAAGACTTTAGAGATCTCTTCAATGTCCCTTTCACTCATATATGTAAAAAAAAATTAACCTGGCTATTTGGAAATTTTTGAAGTTATATTTAAAAAATTTCTTGTCCTTGTTAATGATAACTACTTATCCTTTCAATGGCTGACACCCACACCTTCAATGGCAATGGAATCACTTAGCATATCCTAAGACTGGGACACTATCAGAGTGCATTTCACTCCTATGGGAGCTTTACCATTAACTTCAGTGGGTCATAGGGATTGGGCATTGTTGACTGTAGAATCTCCTGCTGTTCAGAGGAAACAGTAGGAGATGATGGTTGGAGGCATCACAATCCCCATCATGCATGAAGAGCAGCCAACCTTGCATTTGACATGAGAATTGCCTCCAAGAGATCATGAACCCCAAGGCTGAGGAGCCCAATCAGGGAGGTATGACTTGCTCTGGATACTTGCTCTGGAAAAGATGCTATATATCAGTAGATATTAAGCAGGATTCCAATTTCCAGTGAATGTCAACATATTTGTACTTCAGGTTGATATTCATGTGTAATGGCATGCTGAAATCAGGTTGTGGGACTCCAATTTTGCAGCAGTAACAACTTTGCAGTTCAGAATCCAATAATGCACTAAAACATGCATTTAACCATAGCCAGGTAGTCAGTTCACTGACAATTTCGAGAAACAAGCACTCAGAAACAAACCCTGTCTTTACTAGTATGTGTGCTTAGGGATAACCAGAAAGTCATTTAGTAACTCATGCACAGACACAAAATAATTGATGTAATGATTTATTTTGCACTTGCTTTTTGCTTGCAAGAGCTTCTTATACAAGGGCACGTTAAATTGCTCATTGAAAATATGCAATTTTACAGCTCTTCATCAGCCAGCTATAAAAGCATAACATTAATTCTATAAACACAGAAGGCTGACTTTAGCATGCTGGGTTGTAGGGAAGAGAGTATAGTCCAGTGGAGACGTGTTGTTTTTCATGAGTGCACTGGGGCTGTAATCCCTTCTCCTCTTCTGCCAATTGCTGTCACTGGGGTGACACTCATAAGAGGACAGGAGAACAACTAAGGTACTACAGTCTCAATCATCTTCCCCTTACAAACACTGCCCTCCCTGTCAAAGGCTATAGTTTTGTTTCTCCAAGGAAGTGCACAGGTTCCTACAGAGGAGTAAGATGTTACTTAGGCCCTAGAGTGCTAAGTGGGGACCAGCCTGTTCAAGCTTTTGTGAGGCATGGCTGTTCAAGGACTACTAAATATTCTCGGTAGAAACAATGAGAAGCTGATATGTCGTTTCCTTTTGGATTCTTGACAGCTGATCAGAGTTGAGATCTGCTCTGGACTAGTGCTTGCTGGGGCTGGTGATGAGAAAATGCCAAAGTGCCACTTGTTTGGGGACCCTGTCACCACAGCTTACTGGAGAGAAAGTCACAGTCTTCCAGGAGTACCCACCTCAGCTCAGCAGCTTTTCACTAAGGAAAAAGAAGTACAGATGGAGCAAACCTACCTAAGTATTTTCTTCCCGGTCACTTTTGGCTAGAGCAATCATACAACAAGGGTCATTTTGGAATTATCTACAGCAGGTTACTTTGGAGATTTCTTTTTGGGGATGTCCCTAAGATCAGTCAAATCAACATGAGTCAGTGGAAAAAGGTGACTCAGGGGGATAATCCAGCATGTCTAAGAGAGACACCAAGGGAAGCTGTAAGTGGAGGTGTGAAGACTGCCACCCACACACACACCCCATGTTAACAGAATTTTTTTCACATTACTTAATATTTCCACCCACCACCTAAAATCTAGGTGCTTAAATGGAGGAGTAAGATCCTCCTAACCCTCACCTTGTAAAAATCCTAGCAATTGCTTTACTCACACAAGAGCCAGCTGTTGGCAGACAGATCCAGACCTCTCAGCAGTAGCGTGCTTCTCTGCCTGGACAGGTTTCCATGGGCTTAAGGCCCTCAGAGCAACAGGGTGCACTGAGTGAGGTCATAACTTGGAAAGGGTCTAACATCCACTGGCTTCTGTGTTTGGACTTTTTTTCTGGCAGGCTCCTACTCTTTCTGCTCAGGCTTTTACCTGGAGACATTTGAGCTACACAGGATCTAGAGATTCCTTGAGTATCTTAGACTTGTCCTCTCTGGTGGTGCTCGGGAGGAGTTCTGCAAGATTGGTGCAAAATGCAGGACAAATGAGTTGGAACCAGGGCTTCTGTGGATATCCAACAAAGGGAAAACACAGAACAGAGTGGTAAAGAAGGCAAAATGTATACAGAATACAGAGGAATTTCTTGGGCAGATAAAGATGAGTTCTTTGCAGGTACCTAAAGATTTTGTGGAATGACTGAGGCAACTCCCTTGAAAACAAGGACTTTGGATTTACACTTACCCATACCTGCAAAAGAAAAAGGAACCTATTTCCTAATAGTCCTGATTCTGGTTTCCTATTTTATATTCTCAGGGTCTCCAGCAGGAATATGTTGTTTCTGATTTATGATTCACACATTTTTTATTGGTTGTGGTCTTTCAGAATAATTCACAGATAAAGCAATTTTCTGGGCATCCAAAAGAGCTTAAAAATAAAATTTCCATGACCTGCATTGATTTAGTACCTGGCACAAATCCTAACCAACCTTAAACTCAGCAATAAATAACTTACAAGAACAGCTTTCTTACTGTGGCATTGCTTCCTTCCCTAGTGAACAAATTAAAAGTCCAACTCTGTATTCCACACCTGGGCAAAATTTGTGTTGATGTTAGTGGGACTTTTTCCCACAGGAGCCTAAAATCTGGTCTGCTGTTGTCATAGTGGTGGCACAGTGGATTGAAGATGCTTCACTCTGGTCTCTGTGGAAACCCAAGGTTTTCATCTGGCTCTTACAGTCTAGTCACACTGAGAATCACTTCATATCATGCAACACAGAACAATTCAGAGTTTATCTGCAGGAGAAACAGAGCCCAGTTTAAGAGATAAAGTCATTTACTTGTTATAGAAAGAAGAAAAAAATGCTCTTGTAATGCACTTTAAGAGTTGAGCATCATGAAGTATTTTCTGACCTGCTTTGGGCATTACCAACACATGCTCTCACAAGAACAGACAGAAACACTCATTTAATAAACCCACGAAATGCTGCTTGCTGTGCTTGACATATAACACCTTCACATATTTCACACCATCAATAACTTTTGCGAAGTGCAATAACAAATAGGAAAATAAGTGTGCAAACAAAGACTTAAATGTCTAAAGCAGATTCCTTCATAAGAAGTCTTGCAAAGCTCTCTTCTGCTCAAAAAAATTGCTAGCAACAAATAATTTTTACTAGCACTGTAGAGCTAATGGAGCTGTAGGAGAGAACTCTGGATTCCTTTCTGATTCATGCTTCACAGTGGAATTGTTAAGTTCCAGTTGCAGGATTTTTTTTCCCCTGCTGATGATGTATGAGCCAGAAAAGAGCAGAGGCAGAATGGTTGCAGAGCTGGCACTCATGAAACAGATTTCCTGGTAGAAACAGAACAAATCAGACCAGAATCCACAAATATGGATCCTCACACTCACTTCTTTACCAGCTCATTTTTTCCTGGTTTATGCGTGAAATTTGGATACTTAAATGAAATATGAATTACAGAAGGCTTTGCTGAGCCTCAGTCCCGCAACATGACATGCCTGGGCAGAGTGGTGGTTTAAACTCTATGTGGTTTATCTGTCTACCCATGTGCTGTGCATTAGGAGATCTTTATTGAGGGGTTATTGAATTCTACTTATTGAATTCTGCTTGAATTCTTTTGTACAGCTCTTTAATATCTTGAAATCCTATCTTCCATCCAGCTTTTTGGTACCCTTTCTCAAAGTAAATGAGGTTTTTGATATCTCTTCCACTGCAGGTAGTTCCTTATCAGAAGTAGCAAACAGTGGTATATTGGCTCCTTGAAGTGCTGGGGCTGACACTATCAGGTGTTTTTATGTCATGCTATGTAGAACAGCATAGTACACAGGAAGTGGTTTTCACCCAGAACCAAGTACAGCACAGACTGACCTGGAACAACAAATTATTGCCTTGGGTTCCACTGCCCTGGCCATCAAAATGCATGCAGCAGTAATGAGGGTGCACTGTCATTTCAGCTTTTTAATTCCCTTTCAATAATTCTTGGTCCCCATGTTGGTATATTCTTCCTTATCCTAACTTCCACATTTTCTTTTGTGCAGACATCTGCCAAATGATAAACTTTAAAATAGATGGAAGAAGAGAAACTAAAGAGGAAGTGAAAGGGAAAAGGGGCTTTTCAGGGAAGTATCTGCATGCAACTGAGAATGAAACCAAAGCCTCCCTGCAGCCAGGCTGAACAGAAAGGTTTATACAGGAGGCCTACTGGCGCAATATAAAGCAGCTAAAACAA
Source organism: Cichladusa arquata (assembly GCA_026413545.1). Classification (NCBI taxonomy): domain Eukaryota; kingdom Metazoa; phylum Chordata; class Aves; order Passeriformes; family Muscicapidae; genus Cichladusa; species Cichladusa arquata. The sequence continues at coordinate 63,269,547 of JAOTQP010000001.1, read as the reverse complement.
TATTGCTCTGAATTCTGGGAAAAGGTAGCAAGCTCAACTTATTTTGAAGTGTCAAGTAATCCAGTCATTCTCCATTTCAGCCTAAAGAAAATCCCTTAAGAAATTCAATTTATATCCCAGTGCTCAGCTATACGTTCTTTTCCCCTCTCCTGTTGGCTCTCAGTGAACACACTGGGTGATATGAAAATGAGATAGCAGGATGTAAGTAGATATAGAGGAAAATTGATGCAACAGACATGGAACTAGATCTATGCCTCACCATGCTGTGGAAACCACACATGTAAAAAGGGATAAATACTGCCCTGGCCCAGAACAGAGAGTGACCAAGCACCTGGAATTGGGGAACACAGCACAAAACCTGTGTGATTAGGACACCAAATTACATAAGTACTTAAGTTTCTTTGTTGCAGTTACTTCAATATTTTTTGAGAGTGTTGGTGGGAGAGGAGAGCCAGCAAGCACTCAGAGGCAGGAATAGGGGAACATGTCTTGAAAAAATCTGGGTAAATCAGTAGACAGACATGCAGAAGGACAAAGGAGTCTGCAAAGAGCCTGGTATGGGTCAGGAGCACAAATACAAATTTTCTGCGGGGTGTAGGGGTGGGAAGTTTAAGGGATAATTTAGATTTAGAAACAGACTCAGTGGTCCTTTTCCAGCCCCAGGATTTGGAATATGGACTGCCCCTCACCTTCACATGCAGCAGCCTGTGCTTGCACAGACAGGTTGTCTCACTGGGCCATGTACACCCTGTCTTCTGCCAGGGGAAGGCAGACCAAATCTCTCTGTGACTAACACATCCCCGAGAGGAGGGGATTTCACTGCATCACATGCTTAGTGACTTGTCTTTGAAATACCCATGGGTGAAGCATTGACTTCAACCCTGCAGTAAATCAAACAAATGCCAGCAATGTACCATGAAGGGTCCCAGGAACCTTGCTCCAGATGCAAACGCTTTGCACATTTGTTGGCTCATATATCACTGCATGCAGGGATGGGACCTCACCTGAGAGTGAAATTCTGACAGAGCAGGAGCACTCGTGGCAGAAAGCAAGTCAGCAGGATCCCACTTCACATCTAGAGAGATGAAAAGGCTATTGTTTCTGGCAAAGACTGTGTTTTGAACCTCAGGACTGTGAAAACAGTAACAGATTTATGAATTCCTCTTCAGTGCATGCAGCCACCAGCCTTCAGCCAGCACATGTGAGGAATCCATATCCTAGAGAAGCACTGAGCATGCTGGGGGTGATGCTGGGACTGAGGAGGACAGCTAAGCTCATTTCCCACTCTCCATGCCCATGCTATATATGGGAATAACAACGTGAAGTTGGCAGAACACAGTCTGATCAGAGGTTTGTCTAGGTCAGCATTCTAGCAGAAGGCAGTAGAAAATCCTTAGGGAAGATCTTTAAGAATGGGAAATGCAGAGACTCTGGCTCTGGTTGGCATCCTGTCCTGGCTTTCAGCAATCAGCAACTTAAAGGCTTTCTAGGCCTGGGGTTGTGTCCAGACCACCAAGTTCAACAGCCACCACGGACTTACCCTCTCTGAATCTGTCTAATCCCTTTTTGGATCCATTACTCCATAAGCTCTGTGATAGCTGCGCACACAAACCCAACTTGGCAACTACCCACATGCCTTTGTGTGGATGTGAGGATCCAAGCAAGCCTGTACTCATTAAAGGAAAAGAAAATGTAAGAAAACTTGGCTCTTAAAAGCCTTTCTTTCCTCCTGCTTTTGAGTCCATGTTTTCCTGGCTCCTCAGGGCACTATGTATTGTCACCTCTGCTTTCTTCCTCCTCTAAGCCCTTCAGGAGACAGATGTTGCAGGAAGCCTGGGCAGAGAAGTGGTAACAGCTATGGAGCACTCTGCTGATGAGCAGCTGCTCACCACAAGCAGCACTGCCGGCAGGGAGCTTGTTTTAAAATGGTCCTGATACTTTATTTCACACAAGGGGAGCCAGGCTGAGGATGATCCAGATGAGCCTAGTAAAGCCAGGCCATACCTCACCTGGATGCTATAGCAAATAGCTCCCCAAGGGCCAGATTTTTTTCTACAGCATTTATATGCTCCACTCCTCCTCATTAACCTGGAGAGAGAGAACTAAGCCCCTTTAAAATCTGTCCCTTTGGCTTTGCTACTGGAGTCCCCACATCCTTAGTGAGTTACCTCATCTTGAGAGACTGGAGGTGCAAGCTGTGGCTTTGTTTGCTGACCTGGGTTTGTACCTGGGCCCTGTTTCCAGGATAGACATTCCTGGTTGCTGATGCCAGTGGAAAGCTTTGCTCAAGGCTGGTAAGCTTGCACAGCAGCAGTGGCATTTGGCAGATGTATTTATGTTAGTGTTAAACCCAACCACAGTTAAAGGGCACCACTACTAAGTCCCCACCACAGCAAGCCATGCTAAACAGCAGATTCCCAATTTTGTACCATGTTGAACCCACAAGCTGAAGCAGTTTTATAATCCGATTTGTCCTTATTCACACTGAAGACTGTGGATAAAACCATACTACATTAAAGACAGTACTAATCTGGTCTGGTCACTGTGCAAAGTTCACAGCTTTATGGGTGACCATGAGGGTCATTTGTATGGTGCAGAACAAGGCATCACCCATCTCTCTGTTAGCCACTTGCCTTGCAGCAGCCTCATGTCAATGTCACCTTCATCACTGAGTTTTCAAGAGTGCTTTTGAAGACCTTGGAGTCTCCTGGAGACATCACAGAATTGTTACTGGCTACATGGGGAACTGAAGGTAGAAGAGTTAGACAGTTCTAAGGCAAAAATGGCTCTAAAATGTGGACACCTTGTGCTTCCCTCAGCTCTGGTCTGCTGGGTGATGGTCACAAAACTGAAAGGAAATCAGTCCCAGGGTTTTGCACTCCACTTCTTTGATCTGATAAGGCCCTTCAAGCCACGTCATACACATTTGCTGTACCTGGTTATGTCCACTCTACCTGTCTTCCTCCATCTTCCATAAGGAAGTTTCTAGAACAGTTTTGCTCTGAGGTTTTTGGGTTTGCTGCTTTTGCTATGTGACCTGTAGTATTGGTGATATGGCAGATGACAAAAGAAATCAAAAGCAAAGTAGCAGCTCTGCCAGACGCAGCTGAAGACAATGTACCAGTCCTGCAATGGAGAATGAGTGAATCCCACAGGACAGCACATGCATGGAATCATCATGGAGTCAATGGATGATATGCATTGGAAGGAATCTTAAAGATCATTTAGTTCCAACTCCCCTGTCACAGGCAGGGACACCTCCCACTACACCAGGCTGCCCAGAGCCCCATCCAGCCCAACACTGAACATTTCCAGGGATGAGGCATCCTCAGATTCTCTGATTTCCAGATTCTCTGGAAAACCATCCTCACAGTAAAGAAATTCTTCCTAATATTTAATCTAAACTCATCTCCTTTCAGTTTAAAGCCATTTCCCTTTCTCCTATCACTAGGATTTTTTCTAAAAAATCATCCCCCATCTTCCTTGTAAGCCCTCTTCAGGTACTGGAAGGATGCCAGAAGGTCCTCTCCCCTCCAGGCTGAATGGCCCCAGCTCTCTCTGCCTGTCTTCATGGGAGAGGTGCTCCATCCCTCTGATCATCTTGTGGCCCTCCTCTGGACCTGCTCCAGCCGGTCCGTGTCCTCCTTATGTTGGCGGTCCCAGAGCTGGATGCAGCACTCCAGAAAGTGTCTTGTCAGCCTTACCAGAGTTTTCTCCTGAGGTGGTTGACGAGCTAGATCTGTTCACACTGAGGGCTGCTGGAGATTTTCCTGGCACTTTTTTAACACCTCTTTTTGTTCTCACTTTTTATCTGCCAGCAACTAAAGCCAGTTGGCCTTAATGGAGAATGAAGAAAAAAAATAAAAGGAACAATGGAGAGTGGCTTTCCAATTAGCAATGGCAACAGACATTCCAGGATTAGTGTTTTGTCATAATACATGGAAAATAAGGAACAATAAATTGCAGAAAGCCTGATATTAGGCACTTTAATGAAAAAAGATGATTAGTTTTCAGTCCAGACTTTAGGAATGCCAATACTGTGTCATAAAGGTAAACAGAAATGTTCAGTGCTTTTGCTCTTGAGTCCCAAAATATAAAAAGATGAAGTTTTATTACCTATATTTTTAAAACAAAATACAGTCTACAGCCTTTCTCTTTGGCTGCTAATATAAAATTCAAGATGAGCTATAATGTCATGACAGAGTGACTGCCCTTTAAAGAGGGAAGAGACCCCAAATTTTAGTTTGGTAGTATGACATTCATGAGAGACTATTTTAATAAAAAACATATGGTATGAGGGGAGGTGTCTTCAAGCTGGATCTGGGGCCATAATTTAAGTCCTTTGTGTGACACAGAAAGTTCAGAGAAACACTGACCGTGGGCTTTGGCTTGCAATCCTTGACTTCATTCACAGGTGAAGCAGAGCACAAAGTTAAGCTTGATGAGCCAAAGTAGGTAGCAAGCGACCCATGCAATACCTTGGCTAAGAAACTAAGATTGTGCTGTCCCATAAAGTATGGAACATGAAGCACCTAGGAATCATTACTTACAGTTATAGCAGAGATTTTCTACCTGAATTCTTTGAGATCAGGAATGCCTCTTGTTAGTGGACTCAGATTCACTATAAAGCAATGTGTCTTTCCCTTAGAAAAACTTTGAGGGATCTGCAAAAAGGGAAGAAAAAAGTTGGAAGTCATGAATCTACAGAATTGCATAGAGCTGTGGTTACTAGCCCTAACACCTGCATCTCACAGTGATGGGTTCTGTCACCCCTTGATGTCTGCACTGACCTATGCAAATATTTTGCCAATGACTTCTTCCTTGGGTGCTGCAGGCATTCCCAAGATCAGACTCTATAGCTTGGCTGCTCCTTGAAGCAATTTAGATCCTTCATTGTAGGAGCTCCAGATAGGCGACAGGCAGAAAGTCCTGATGCCATCTCATCTCTTCATGCTTCTGGGGGACGCAGAGATGAGTCTAGAGAGGAATGGGGTAATTGTGGAGAGGCTTATGGGCTCTGATGGGGCTGGAGAAGCAAGAGACCTGCCAATAGCACTATAGTGGATCAGAGAAATTCCCATGTTATGGACCAGCTCAATGAGACCAGTAAGGAAGGGACCAGGAGTGGTTGGATGGTCACAGCCATATAGTGAATAAGCAGCCAGCAACAGGAAGGAAGAAACAGACTCTCAGGAATGAGATGTTCAGCTCCATCAGCCCAAGCTTCTAGCTGTTTGTTAGCTTTTATGCCTGGTTGTGCCATTTCATATAGGTGTTAAATGGAACAGGAACATTTGTGTCTTCTGGCATCTGGTGTTAATACTCCAATACCTCTGAAGGATATTCCGAAGAAATTCTGCAAGCTCTTCCATTAGATAAGAAAAAAAGTGCTTGGTCATCTATTCTTGGAGGAATGTTGTGTCTCAATGACACAAAGAGAGAAGATTAGGATGTCACAGTCACTGAATCCTTCAATTATTCCTAAAGGGAAGACCTTTCACGCCAAAGGGTGAAGAGGGATATCAGTGGTGAATCTTAGGAGTATTTTGCCTTCTTGGATACTCCATTTCTATTTCCTTTTCACTGTTCTACCAAAGGGTGCCACTATAAACAGAGAATAGATGAATAAGTGTTTGGATTTATGCTAATTATAGGAGTTGGTGGCTAAACTGCATTTCCTTGCCATGTTAAATCACCTGTGATCACGAGCATGAAGCCTCTCCCACAGGACACACAGGTACCTCTCCAGTTATCAAAGACAGCATCAGAAGGTCAGGCAGCAGGGCAAAGGCTGCAGCCCTAAACTGCAGAAGGAGTCATTTGGGAGCAGGGATACTGCTGACAAGGCACCCCTCTGCTGTTTTGTGATGAGCAAGCTACCAACAGAGGAAATCAGCTGGCTGTCCTTTGAAAGAGGGGCCAGAAAGTGCAGCAGAGTGGAACTGCAGATCCATGACTGGAGGGCAACAGGACCCTGAGGGGGAAGCCAGATGTGGGATTTTGGCATTTCTGTGATACAAACCAGGCCGTGCGGGGAGGCAAGGGACTACAAACCTTCTGAGCTGAAAGGAGTTGCTTGAGTCCTTTGAGATGTTCTTCCCTCAGGAGAGCTGAATGACCTCCATCCAGCTATCTCCCTCCTCCATATTATGGACTATATCTGATCCTAGGAATACTGGTAATGGGTGTAGCTAAATTAAGGCCACTGAGAATTATTGATTTTTCACTTGGGGAGGAGACTATCCATTAAAGTCAAACAGGAAAAAAAAAGAGAAATTCCCAACATTCAGCAGAATGAAACAATTAATTCTGTCTGACTGAAGAATTTTAAGTGACCCCAAACAAATGCTTTCCTTCCATTGCCTTGGGGCTTTAAAAAAGTCAAAGAAGGAAAGAAGGACAGCCAAAGGGGGGAGGCTAGGTGTGCTTGCCAAAGCTATCAAGATGAATGCTGCCTTTCTCCTCACTCTGTGACTGAAGAACTTCAAGAGTAATGCAGGGAGCGGGGAGGATCTCTTGCCTGGGATGTGTAAAAATAGGCTTCAAACTTTTGTTTTGCCCAGTTGAGGCTAACGAACCTGCACTGACATCTAATGAGAAGATGAGAGGATGGTCACATGCTCCAGGCATTCATATTTTTCCACTTTCTAAAAAGTGGTAAAGGAAGGGAATGTGCAATGAGGAGGACTTGAGACTGGAGCTGAAGGAATTGAGATCCGGACAGCAAACACCCATCTTCTTTTGCCTGGCTCTGAGAATGACCAAAAACCATAAATTACCAGGATGCTGGGGAGAACATGCTGATGGTGGGAAGATTAATCTTGGGAGTCCCTGAACAGAGCCACGCATGAGGCAGAAGGGATATTTGAACCTATTTCCTCTGTACTAGGTAGATTGGGAAAGTTCCAAAACCAACCCCTCTTTGCAAAAGGAGCCCAAATCCCATCGAGAAACCAACTTCAGCAGATGGAAATGTTTTGTGACAAAAATGTCAGCACAGAGGATAAATAATGCTGGTGGTCACCCACTGTTGGCTTTTGGCAAATCAAAGATGTGCCCAGCTCCTCATCTCGGAACTAATTCCTTGTATCAGCATTGCCACAGGTCAAGCAGGATGCAGGACAAGCACAACATGGGAATTTAGTGAGCCTTTCAATATACAGTGTGATGGCACATTTGTTACCTAGACCCACTGGCTGCTAACTGTGTCATTTACTTGGGCTGCTTGCTCTGCCAAGTCCACATAGGTCATCAGGAGAAATGCAAACACATTTCCATATTTTTATAGGCTTTCTTATATTTTGCTTCTATGGAAAATATATTTTTCTGTCATTTTGTACCCGGAAGTTTTCCTCCTACACATCATGCAGACAAATAAACAACCCCACAATCCAGTCAGGGAGGTTAGCAGGCCTGATACTGTGCTATGTCGAACTGAGCCAGTCTTTTACATATGTTATATATTCACCTTTTCTCTGGCATCTGCATTGCACTTGGGAAAACACTCGCACGCAAAGGGATGGGCTCTGGGGAATGGAGAAACATTATCTAGCACGGGAATACTCAATTAATTTTCAGCAAGCAGCTTTTATAATACATAACATACACTTAACATAATACACTTTGGTCTTGTGCCAGAGATTCTAAATGATTAGACTGTATCAATTTACTCTTGAAACACTGATTAAAATCTCAAAACTTTCATAGCAAATGATGCATGAACCAGAATCTGAAATGTGATGATTGAAATATTGCAATGTCACAGATTCATCACACAGCCTTTCCAAATCCACTCTCAGTTTCAGTTGGCCCCTTAAATGTTCTACTCACACGTCCTAGTGATCAGCTTTTTTCTCCTGTTCTGTCTCCCTCCCCGACCTTCTGCCTCTTGGAAAGATAATAGCCAGGCCTTAATTGAAGCAAACAAGTCATTAAAACAGTAATTTTGTAGATATTCGCAATGACAGACATTCATTCAGTGCCAAAGACAAGTAAAGAATCGAGGAGTAGTTATTCCATGAGCATTAATTCTGCCATAGACCAAATAAAAGTTAAACATCCTCCTCATTTCTTACTGTGAGAAATTTCCATCGGGAACAGAATTTAAACAAAGAAAACTGAAAAATAACTATTCAATTCTTGCCCTGTGAATGGTGCCCTAGCCTTGCAGGAGGTCTTAACAAACGGTGTCACAACTTCTCCAAAGAGAAGGAAGATTCTCATCTCCTGTTTCTTGGTGCACAGTCACAACTCATCATTTGTTGCAGATAAGAGAGGTCAAATCACCCTGATTATTTTTACGACCTCTCTGTAGCACAACCCTTATCACAGTGTCACTGAAACTCACTTAGTTCTAACTGGAACCCTGAAACTCTAGGCAAAATTGCCTGCTGCATGAAGAGCTTTGTCCAAAAATTATGTCTGTCCTAGGAACCATTGTACCAGAGCTTTTGTGAAATGATACTTTAGCAGCAAGCCAGCACCATAAATCTCATGTTGGGTCTCAAAAGCCTGTAAAGGTAAGTGCACTTGGACTTCTCCAAACTGTCAGCTACAGGTCCCTTCCTCAGCTGTCAAACTGCAGTGTCTCTGGGGAGAAGCCGTGTGTGATTCAGATAGTCTGACCGTGAGGATGTCCTGACCTGCTCTGGCAAAGGACAGCACTCACCACCCTGAAGGGAGACATCTGAGCCTGGACTCATCCCATTTCACTTCAGGCCAAGTTGAGAGTCTTATTACACCAGGCTATTCCCCACAGTCTGTAGAGAGAGGCATCACCAGACCCCTTGTTAACACTGAAATGAAAATGTATTTTTGTCCCCAGTGACCCTGAAGGAAACTGCTCCTAAATTAAGTATTCAGTTAAATGCCTAAAATGAGATGAGGTGGCCTGGACCAGGAGGCAGCCTGGTGTAGCTGCCTCCACATTAATTGTCAATATGTTCAAGTCCAGTCTTGGCAGACTGGGACCAACACGCCAGGCCATGCCTGGTATCACACTAACATCTAAGGACACTAGGAACTGGGACTCTGGGGACATGACCTCTGCTCCAACCATTTTGGGGACCATCTGAAGCAGGAAGAAGTCAGAGGGAGGAGCACATCATCGTTTCAAGGTGCAGAGTAGATACCTGGCTAGACCCAGAGGCTGTCCCTGAGGGCTCCCCTCCTCCCTGCTGGCAGTGCTCTCTGCTGTGCTTTTGGCATGCTTGAACCCATGTCCAGGAGCTTTCCTAGTCCATCACACACCACCGTTAGGGGACAACTTCTGTGCTCTTTTCAGAGCTTTTACTCTGCTCCAGCTCAAACTGTATGTATGTAAGGACAAAAAAACCCCAACTGAATGAGATCATTTTTCTCTTCTCATCTCAGACATTCAGCCTGCTAGCCAGGGTTACTGGAATAAAGCAGGGAAGCTCTTTTTCCATAGCAAGCCATCTGGTTGACATAGACTCACACTGATGCTAATCTGTTGGTTTCTTTCTTTTTATTATTTTTTTTTTCCTGAGGAACACTTCATCTGCAGCTGTAAATTCAGACCTGTTCCCGAGCATTCATTTTGCACACATATTTATTACCACATTATGTCCCATTGTAGGTGTCAGGAAATCATTGTTATCCTTGGTGTGTCTACGTTGTTCTAATGTCAGGGATGTACTTTCAAATGGAAATTAAGCAATTATGTTTCACATGGGGAAACCTGACAGACGCATAGATTTTTACACCACTGGCAATGTTGCTGTCACAAAAGCAGACATTGTTCTCAGTGGACTGCCAAAGAAATATAATGTATTTCAAGAGCAAAGTGGGAGAGGGAGGGGAGCAAGAAGGGGGAATGTGGGGTAATTAACTGTGTGATTTGAGTTCATAGATCATGGAGCTGTTTAACTTCAAAATGCAGAATCGACATGACAATGAGGCCACTTAACTCATCCTTGAAAAAGAGTTTTCCAGTAGCTTTTTAAAACACAAATAAATGCTTTCAACACTATCTTCAACTCCTGGTTAAACCACGATGTTACTGTACGTTTACAATTTGTTGCACTTTTTAGGAATTGGTCTAATTAGCTACTAAGACAAGAACTGTAGGAGCAAAGCGCCATGCTGGTTCAAAGTTTATTGAACATCAGCCCTCTAGCCCAGCTGGCCAGGTGGTGTCCCTGGGACAGGGAGCTGGGGAATCCTTCACCTGGTAAGGAATGTGTGCTGCAGGTTGGTGCCATACATCCTCTAGGGTTGGGGACCCTCCGCTCGTCCCCCTGGCTCTGTGGCTGTAAAGCAGCACACAGGGCCCATCTGGAGCCTCGTGCAGCACAACCCGCCTTCCCTCCTCCTCCTCCCACCTCCCCCCAGCCATTTTTGGTTTGTTGCAGGCTTTATTCAGCAGCCTTTTGTGTAACTCTCCTCTGCCCTTGGTCATTAGCTTCATACTACTCCCTCGGGTGTAATAGACCAACAGCAGTCCAAAGCCAGGAGCCAGTGAGCTCAGGCAAAGGGCTGTACTCATGCCCAGTTGAAAGCAGTAGAAATCTGGGGGCCAAGGAAGAGAATATCTTAAAAAATTAGGTATTTAAAAATATTTCAATCAGATCCTCACGTTTTACATAAAGGTCTGTTAAGAAGCACAGCAGTGTACATCATAAACCAAGCCTTCCCTTCAATGGATTTCTAGAAAAAATCAAAAAGCACTTAGAACTCTTCAACGATAATTAATTTGCTTCATGAATATTTTAGATGGGCAAATCCTGTAGCACTGAATAAAAAAAATTCTTTCAATTGAGATTGAGAGGAATAACTAATGATCAAGACTTCTGTAAGCCAAGAGCCGCATGAAGATGGCTGAGAAAATGGCTGTAGCCTTAAGGAGCTCATAGCAAAATACAAGGTACCACAAAAGCACTGAGATGGGGGAAAAGTAGAAATTTCTCTCCTTCCTCCCCTCCATGAGGCAAAACAGGTATATTTATCATCCCAGGTCTCAGTGGAGTTTTGGAGCAAGGGAAGAAGTGTAAACAGATTTTTGGATACCAGTCGGGGCTTTGAAGCTCCTCCTCTGGCCATTCAGGTCACCCTTAGCTATGTGAGAGGGGAATAAAGCCCACAGATGTTTGTTTGGGTCCAGCTGGCTGCAGATATCCTGTGTCTGCTGTTCCTGGAGATGCAGAGCAAAAATACTTGTTGGCACCTGGACACTTCTGCCCACTCACTAACCCTGGTCACAGGCTCTAGTTTTAATTCTTTTCCTGGCTCCTCAGGGAAGGCATGTTTTGTTATTTAAGACACTCATTCTTCTTCCTGTCTCATTTATTTCTTCCTCTATATCCTGCAGAAGATAAACCATATGAGACCTGGAAGCACTCCTTGAAGAGACTGAAGATCACTGGACAAACAAGTGCTGCTCTAACACCAGTAGATTAATACCACATAGCTCTGTCAACAAGAGGGAAATATCAGTGTCCCACAGATCAGGTGGGAAAAATGAAGCAACAGACAAAAATTATACAGCTCCCTGTAGGTGCAGAAGGGGAATCAGTATAAGCATCAGCTGGGCTTCTGTCAAACAAGGCTGGCGATATATGACCTCTTTTGGCCCTCTGCAAATACATCTTTTACAACTACTTGGTAAAATGTCCAAAATGTTTCCTAGGAATACTTGCAGCTGATAGGGTACTGAAGGGGCTAAACAAGTTAGTGACAGTGTCAGGACAGTGGGCCACAAGCAATCCATGAAGCACTGCCAAACCCAAATGTAAAGAGCACAGACCATCCCAGGAAGCAATAGATGTGGGAAAAAGGCATGATGTGGACTCAGTGTACCAGCCTCACCAACCCCACCTCAGATGGACCACCCTCACCAACCACAATACTGTGGACAGCAGGGAAAACATGATTCTTGGATATCAAACTGCAAAATCCTGAGTAGGATCCAGATTTTGAATGAAAGACTCCAATCTATTCAACTTTCCCCTCTGAGAAGTGACAGCTTGGGGTACAACTTGGTGGTTATGTTCTCCATCTCACAGAGGAAGAAAGCAAGCCCATCTCTTCCATAAAGGAGCTCCATAAATACAAAAGTCTCCTTGACATAGACAATAATCCCTCTCTTCATCTTCTCTACTTTGTTCCTGAGCTTGTATCCATCTGTCACAACTCTCCACTTGGGCAAACTCTCCACTTCGTCAGATGGGTCCCACCTGTTCCCAGCAGGTCTCAGTCCTCAGTGGGTTCCATAGTTGTGAATGCCTGATTCCTGTTGGCACCAGATGTGCAGCCAGATGTTTACCCATTCAAGCTCTGTTCCTTCCCAAGCCATTACCTTCACGCATGGAGACCAGGTATTGTGAGCATAATGGCTTAGGTTATGACAACCAAAAAACACACTGTTTATACTGTTAGCTTAAGCTTAGTGCTTCCAAACCCCAGGACTGAATTCAGATACACAACTCCCTTTCTGCCCAATAGGATTTGTGTGGTTACACTTTGGCAGAGTGGAAAATACTCACACACACATGGAACAGAACACATGGACACAAGTACAAGGACATCTGAGAATGTCACTTTGTAGTTATTCTGTAAGCCCACTGGGACAGATACCTCATCTCTCAGTGGCTTCTAAGCCAAGTAGGACTCTTTTGCACACTGTAAAAATAAACAATTTTCTATGAAGAATTGCTGAAAAAGGCCCTGGCAAACTGCACCAAGAATCTTTCTGATCCTTGCAAGTGCTACTGGCAAACTCATTTCTATGGTGGTTTTCTCTTAAAATGGTCCAGTAACATTTTCTTCTTGTCATGGAGTAGCATGTCCATTCTATTGAGTTACTGCTTTTTAGTAGTTGCCTGCTACCTAGTGGTTTACACATACCACTGGCACAAGTAAAGAACATTTAAAGCACAACTTCCAGAAAAAATGAGAGCATGGAAAAGGGCTGAACCATGGTCCTCTTTGCTTCCCTGTGCTATTCAAGTTCTCTCTTCTCTCTGCCCTTCCTACCTCTACTCCTTTATTTCATCCTCTCCAACTGTATCTTGAAAACGTCTAGTGATGGAGACTCTACCACAACCAGTAAAAGGTTGTTCCAGTGAATGATCATTCCTAAGGTAAGCAATTTCTTTCTATGCCATGACAAAAGCTCTCCCAGTGCATCTTATACTTGTTTTCTACTATTCCTTTTCATGTGAACTCCACAGGAAGACAGCCACAATTCTCTTTTGGGAATGTGTCACTGCAGCACCAGTAGCTGATGCAAGAAGTACTCACTCATTAGGAGCCTTTAGGTTCTGGTGGCACCAAGATATTTTGAAATACAAGAAAGGGCGTGGTCCAGTAGTTGCACCACCAAGAGATGATTTGAAGGGACGTGATGTTGGGGGAGGAAATTGAAGTCAGGAGAAACATCAAACACATGTAAAGAGTTGCAAACACCACACAAGCCACCAAATGCCATCTCCTGCTGTCTAGAGATGATGTGAGCTCTGCAAAGGGTATGACATTTGGGGTTCTACCTCATATGGAAGAAGCAGCAGGATTGAGTTCAGTGCTGCTGCATCTCCATCTAGAGGAAAGGTGCTGATAACAGCAGGCCGATCTCTGTATCCAGCATGTCCACTCAGGTGGTACCAGATCCTTGGCAAGGCCATATTATGACTGGCGTAATAAAGGTAGAGAAATTCAGCAGAAATGAAATATAGTCCTTTTCATTTGTGCCAGCATTGCTGTCGCTTCCTTCATGTCCAGCCTCATAGTGGTCTCTTTCCACATTCACTTCATCAGTTCCTTTCCCACTATTTCTGTCCTCACTGCCTAATTTTCCTTCATTTTCAACACTGCCTATTTTATTCGTGCCAGCATTGCTGCCTTCTTCTTAATTTCCATCTTCCTTGTTGTCTCTCTAACCTTTCTGCTCAGCTTCCCCAGCGTAGGATTGACTACAGGAGAAGAAAGTACGTCAGGTTGGGGTTTTTTTCACTTTCACCCCTACTGAATCAACTCTGAACTGTCTTGGAAAAACTTGTAACAATGCCAGCTTGCACAAGGAAATCAAGAAGAAGTGGTGATGATTCCATTCACAACTTGGGCTGCAGAGAGCTTTGATTTTGGCTGTCTTCATGAATGTGAATTCCTGTTCTGAAGCAGTTTGCTCAACTGGCCTAAAGTCAAGGGGAGATAAGGCTATAACAAATTAGCATCTTCTTAAAAAGAACCAGGTCCTCAGATTGAAAAGAGAAAGGATGAAACAATGACCATAATCCCAAATCAGAAGCCATATTTTAAAGCAGAACTTTTCAGCTTCCCCTTTTAAAAACTGATGAGTCTCACTGGGGCATTGTTTTACCTGACACACCATTGTTTGCTTTGCAAGTATCTCAGGGTACACGATGCATTTTAAAAGGGAGCTTTGGAAAAATTAGGGCAATTTGCAACGTGACAGACCCTAAAAGACAACAGTTGTGCACAGAGAGTGCACCAGAACTAGAACTAGAACAGTGAACTAGAGAGTTCAGCTTGGACACTTGAGCTATAAAAGCTCTTTAAGAATGTAAAGCAACGTGGAATGTAAAGCAATGTGCTGTTTTCCTTAGTCTTTGCAATGCCTTGCAAGATTACTTCCTTGAACTAAGAAGCATAAATGCTACTTCATATTTAAATAGATGCTGCCCTATGGCTTTGTTGTTAGCATTGGTACTTCTCTTCCAATAAGTGCTGGTGAGTGATGGGTATATGAAATGGTACAAACCTTACTCCTGTTCTTGTTTCGTTTCATTAATGCCAATAAACCAACTTGACAGCTAAATAAAATACCCATCACCTTTGCTTTGCCCCTTGTTGTCTGGATTTTATAAATGAAATGGCTGTAACTATCCTAACAGCCTTGAAGCCTCATGTCAGCACTTATAATATCAGGGTGATACTGGGATAATGTTTTGGCAGAGGAACAGCTTTTCCTCTGTGTTTTATTAACTGACTGCTATTAAAAAAACATTGTTTATCAGTTCTGTGTCAGTCTGTGATGGAGCACCTACATACTACATTATGTGATGGCGAAGAATGCAAAATATGTAAAAAGTTACACAAATAATCACATCATTCTCTTCACCTCCACTCTCTTCATCCCATCATTGCTCAAAGATTCACCACCATGTTCACAAAAATGAAAATATCCCAAGTATGTAGGCCAGCAACTCTATGTACACAGAGATGGGTTCTCTTCAGAACTCCAGTACAGTAAGGTCCTCAGGGATTAGCCTAATTGCATCACTGAATCTGTCTTAATGAACTTTCAGATTCATATTTATATCAGGATTCATTATTTCCTCCAACTCAATCCAAGAATTACTGACTACCCTGTGGAGGGTAACAGCATCAGTAGCTTGACTGCAATGCATTTTTCTTTGCATTTCTCTGTGATACTAGTGAAGAAATAATCAACAAATTATTCCAAAGACATTTATTTCTTTCTTGTACATTAATTAAAAATAAAATATTACAAAATTATTGAATCATATACTGAAATATATCATCTTAATTCATATATCAAGCGTTTTTTAATGTAAGCTAGAAAAATAGAAATTTCATTTTGGACCCACACAGTATTCTTGCAGTATTCCTAAAAACGATGTTAAAATAAATATTTTTTCCATAAAAAGGGAAAGTGCACACTGCTTCACTAGACTAACAAAAATAATTCAGTGCAAATTCCTAAAACAGGCTTTCAGATTACATTTCCTTTCACATATGATTTCTAAACAGTTAACAGTTCAGTTTTTTCATATTCTGAAACAGAGATGAACAGAATCAGTTGAAAAGAAAGGTGAATAAGCTATTGCCTCTGTCTTTGAATTAAGTTTTCAGCAATGTCATAATAAACTCTTCTTGGAGCTCTTTTTTACTCAAAGTTAGGCAAAATTTGCTACAGTTGATGTAAAATATTACTTTACGTTTTACCTAGAACACTTCAAATATATTCAAGCATTACCAAGCATTTTGGTCATTTGCTGTAGGCATCTGTGAACTGGGGTCACAGCTAGAATTTACAGAAGTAAACATTCATTCTGTTCAAAATCCTGACAATTATTAACTTAAAAAAGTTCTCTAGAGAAGAGTTACACATTAATAGTAGTTTGATATACAGGTATTTAAGTTAAGAACATCAGACTGCATATGACACAAATCACTTCAGGATCTCATTAGCATCTACTTTCCCCATTTTTTATGTAGACTCAGGCTGACATTTTGGTTGAAGCTTACTCCACAGAAAGTGTCGCTTACATTAATAAAAAAAAGGATAATTAGGTCTTTTTTTTTTTTAACCTGAAGAATTACATAGGTTTTGGTTTAGTTCTTAACACAAAATGTACATGTTCTTCTATACGTGCTTGTAAGGCTTCAATCCCTTAGAATAAAAGAAGTAAAATTTTAAAAAGCCAGCTTCTCCATCTGCCCTTCTGAACACACAACCTTTACCCAAAGCTTTAGCACTTAAGAGTCAGACTGTCTACATAACCTCAGCTAGGTGACACCTTCTGTAAAACAGGTCAGCATTAGACAAAGTCGTGTAAATCAAACTCAGTGAAATTTTTTTAAAAAATTTAAATATCCTAAAAAGAGTTAAATTGCTTTTTTTTCCATTTTGGTTGATTTTATGACTGAACATTGGACTTCTCATCCAAAAAGGCCACTTTTCTGATTTTGGATAGATTTTGAAAAAGAAAGAACCAAATTGCATAGAACATGCTATACAAACATATTCTGCTATACAGCTTCTAAAACTTGTAATTATGGTCACTAAAAGCATGCATTCTATTAAAAAACGAGTAAAAAAAATTTCATAAAAATCAAGTATTTAAGACTTGCTCAAGGATGCAGTTGGTCTGACCTTGCAAAATACTTGGGCAGGTGCTTAATTTTAAGCATATGAGTCATTGTGCCAAGAGAGATTTTATGGTGAACACTAATGCACAAATACTAGACTGGCTCTTCCACTTCAAGATAAGCATGGACCTAAGTGCTTTGCTGGATATGGATCAGGATGCTCAGCACCTAACAGGGCTGCAGGCACCGATCCAGCAAAGCACTTACCCACACGAACAACACGGCTGACTTTAGGATCACTGCTCATGTGCTTAACATTAGGCATGCTCGTAAGTGCTTTCCTGGAAGGGCCCGATAGACCAATCGTGTGTAAGCTATAAAATTTGAAGCACTGTATGTTTAACACACCGCATATTTAACAATGCTAATCTGCTGAGATTTGCTTTTTCTTGGAATAGGGCATGTCCGATGTCAAGCATTTATTTTTCAGAAAGTGCGTAAAAAAAAAAAGCCTTCAAAAGCAGCTTTGTGATTATGGCAAGTTGCAATAATATAAGCGAGTCTCCTTATGCTCCTTTCATTTCTTCTTTGCACGTCTTTTCTCAGGCATCTACAAAGGAAGGAGAAAACCCTAGTCAAAAATTTTTTCAAATAACCACCCATGCATTTAATTTTGCTCCAATAAACATCACGTCAGATGCAATTGAACACCTGAAAACAAGCACACTGAACCCTTCCAGATTTCAGATCTGAATGCAAATTCTGCCAACAATGCCACCTCTGCCACTGAAAATACTCAAATCACCAATCACTTCTACAAATAGAACTAAGTTATTACTTAAGACTGAAAATGATGTGCCAGTTTGACTCTCACATATCCCTAAGTCAGTGCTTGTATTTCCATGTTTTCCATGCCCAGTGATGTCAGCCCATTTGCTATGCAAAGTCTAAAAAAGTGAAAATTTAAGAGCTGTTTAATCCCAGATAAACAACTATAAAAGCATCACAGCTCATCAGATATTTACATGAACATGTAGAGATGTCATGTTAACCCAGAAAAAGAAATAAAGTAAGACCACATTTCTATAATAGTGCTGGCATATTGCTCCATACTATGCTAACCAAGGAAGAAACAGAAAAGCAGCACTTCATAATGACCTACTGCTACTGCTGGCCAGGCAGGGTAACGATATTTAAATCCTTATTGTGGTAGGAAATATTGTTTTATGCACTTGGCACCATATGCTCTTCATAACTTCTTACAGCTACATGTCGAGGAAGTTTAGAAGTTACTAAATGTATTTCATGTTTTCCTAAAGGGGAAAAGAGTTTTTGTTTTCATGTGAAAGCTCTAATGGTTTTTGGAAATGGCTTATATTTTTGTCATGCACAAATTCCCGCTCAACCAAAAGCACAGTACTAATAAAATTACTACTGTGGTTAAGTTACAGCATAGCTGACAGCTGAAGTCGAGATGTGGCACTAAAGCAAAATGCAGCCTTGCACAGAGGAAGAACTCTAGACTTAGTCCTTGAGCACAGCAGCAGATGTGAAAGGTGTGTATAGAGCAAGAAAAAAATAAAACTTGGTATCCCAGATCGCAAGTCAGCACAAAGGACTCTCATCTCTCTCAGATTTGTTCTTTCTCTGTCCCAAATTCTGACCAGAGAAACTGGGACCTTTTCTTGAACAGTACAGTCAATGAAAACACACATTTGCAAAGTTTATTTCACAAGACTTTTGACCTGTCACAACCCAAACCCCTAAAACTAGCGTATTTAAATACTCAGATCTTCTACCATGCATCTGTTCTGCCCCATAGTTCCTGTTTGTAACATAATTCTCTCCCATTCTTGGTTTTCCAACAAGCACCCATCCCATGCTTGTCTGCTTTCTCAGCATCTTCTAGTGCTCAGAGCTGGCTTTTCATTAATAGACACATAGTTCCTTTTTTCTACAGAAATACTCCTAACTTGTTGCTTACTGCACAGAACTTCTCCATTAACATGACCGAACATGCCTGTTCTTTTTCTTTTTTTTCCCCCATAGCATTATCTTACAGTTTTGATGGGTGTTTTTCAAAATAGCCATCACTTCTGCATCCCTTCTACTCACATGAACTTGAGAGGTTGAATGTTTTCCAAAATTTAACCCTTCCAGTTCATAACCACAATTGCTCATTCTGGGCTTATCAAACACTATTTATTGTCATAGATAATAATTCTGTAGATTTCCAAGTATTTTCCTCTATCTGGAATTCCAACCATGCTGACCCTCTGTGCATTTGCAAACTACATCTGACACTTAGTAAAAAAAAACAGTTTGAAAGGCATACAAAACCCAACAACAACTACAAAACTGCACAGAACACGGCAAGGCTTCTCTATAATTTCTGGTTGGAAGAGAGTGCCACAGAGTTTTTTAATCTAACAGACACCATTGTAATCCAAGGGTTGTAAATGACAGCAACTAAGTTTGAAGCAGAAAAATGGTACAGTTACTCAAACAGGGGCATTTCCTAATTTTTCTGAAACTCGCATTATCAAGGGATACAAGCAGATTCTCTGCTGAGCTGAACTAGCAAAGGCTGGCATGTATTAAGAGTGTCTTTCAAAACCACACATTGTAGTTGATCCACAGTGATGACTCAGTACAACAACTGGTGGATGACATTGAGTACTGTGCAGATCTGTACAAATGATCCCAGTGACTCCATCTCTTTTTCAATTCTGTGACTGAGGGAAGCTGCAACATCAGCTATCCCTCTAAATACACAGGAATACTCTGTAATGATGGAAGAACACTGAAAAGAATGAGTAGAGCATTTTAAGTTACAGTCCTACCTTGTGCAAAACCTTGTACAACTAAACTTTATCCAAGACACTTATATTTAAACTTTTGAATCCAATGCCAAACAGGCTTCTTAAAAAAAGTCCCACCCATTCTTGCCTTTAAATCAAATTTTCCCTGATTATTTTCATAAGGACCTCTTGACCTTGGAACTAAACATAAAAATACCCCTATATTGCTATATGCTAAGAGATTTATCACGTAAAGCCAAAGAGATGCCAGAATTCTTTAAGGATTAAAATTTATACACAGGAAAATACCAAAACCACTTAAAAAATGTGCTGAAAGCCAGCCTAACTCTTGAAACATACAGCAAATACAGCAAGCACAAGTTTGTTACACAAAGCACTTTATTGCATGACATGTACACTGACATTCATTGCCATTTCTTTCCAGCATATTGAAAACAACCCAAATCCCAATACAGAGAGTATCTTTGCCTCAATAAAATGCCACCAATGACAACGCTTTCATCAGCACTTATATTTGGGTCAAAATAAAAATGCAATGATGCCAACCTACTCTGGTGTAATACTAGGTAAAAAACTTCAGAAAATTAAAAAAAAAATGCTTCTTATGAATTTAAAAAAAAAAAAAAATCAAAGAAAGACAAGTTTTCAGCCTAGAATGAAGTATAATGGAGAAAACTCCGTGGTTGGCTTGACTGGGCTTGCTCTGGAAGGAGCAGCAGCACAGTATGATACCCTGCTAAGCCTTGCTTCTAGCTCACAGCACCATGTTGATGCATCTGAGCCATCTTCCCAATCCAGGGTGGAATATCTGGTATCATGGTACTGCCTTGTCCCACTAAGGACCAACAGCCCTGTGCCCTGCCAGCTCACAGACCTCTCCATCACACTCCACCACGTACTCAGACATGTCCTGCATACACTATACTAACAAAAAACTCCAGGAGACATCTTTAGCTTAACATAAAAATAACCACTGTATAAAATTATTTCAAGAACAAGTCTTTATTTTGATGTTTTAGGTTTGGAGCCGAAGAAAGCAGAAATGGATTTCATTCCACTCTTATCAACTTTGGCCAGAGCCTTCTGTGCTGCAGACATCTTAGTGTTTGCCTGTGAGTGAAATGATAAACAGAAACAGTTAAACAGCATCTCCATAGGGGGGAAACAGATGCTACAAACTGCTAAATACAGAAGTCAAGCAGTAAGCTGAATTGCTTTTTTAGTATACAGCCATAAAGATAATGCTATGCAGGCTTTGAATTGTAGGAGAAAAAGAGAAAAACATTAAAAACAAATTTGAGATTATTCAAACTGAAGAATACTTGTCACAAATTACTTAACCTCAAACAAAGAGAGAAAACCAACTACAAGGACAAGGAAGTGAAACATCTCTCCTTTCTGCAGAATGAGGTATCCCAAATCAAACGTTTACTTTGGGATAATCCCTGAGTGTACATTAAGAGGAATAATGCATGCAATAGAACAGATGCATTCTGTACCCTCTGGCTCAATCTCATGATTATGCTGTCAGCAGGCTGAATTACAGACCTGCATTACGGATGATGAATAATTCACACTGATTTACTATCAAAGACACTATGCACAGTGAAATAAAGGGAAAAGAGATGGAAGAACTAGGAATGAAGAAGGTAACATTTGCAAAGCACTTTTGAGGCCACTGGGACAACTTTCCAGACTTCTACACCTAAAACACATTTTATGAATCACATTTTATACAGCTGACTCTTTTTTTTCTTATATTTTAAAGTGTTATGTTTTAAATCTCTAGCTGCTTTCCCTATTAAGAAAACTTTGCATTGACCTTTCTTTATGATACTCCTCAGTCTGCAGGGCTTCCCAATAACAGGACCTGGGATCAGCTAGATGGTTATGGATACAATGGAGATAGGCAACAACTGTATGATTGTTTGTGTTACTCTACAAACAAAACCACTGCCAAAGTGTTTTTATAAGAGTAGTATACTGTACAGTCTGAGGGCTATCTTTTCTTTCCCAGTTTCTCTCATCAATGTGCATTATTATTTCAGAAGTAAATCATACTTAATGTTAAAATGAATTACCTCTCCTCAATTTATTTCTATCTTTATGTTAAGTTCAAAAATTACAGTATATAATGTGGATAGGGGGGATTCTAAGCTATTTATCACCTTCACTTATGGGGGCAATCCTCTTGCTTTCAAACTAGAATGTGCAATGAGTACAAAAAAAATCTGGGGTTTTGTGGGGGGGAAGGAATGCATCTGCCACCAGCTGCTTCTCTTTGCAAAGGGATAACGAGTAGTCAGCATTAGACTGAAGGTCACAAGACCAGCACAGCGGGCCTTTTCAGTTCCCCACAGATTGGAGGAAGATTCATTTTCTTTCAAGGTTCAGAGAAAAAAGCCAGTACAAGCCTCACAGCTTTGGCAGACACAGAGAGGATCTATTTCTTTTCACATCTCTGTGGCTCTCCTAGGAATAGTACAGTGGCAGGCACCGCTGGACTCAGATTTGGATTGGCCTCCAAACATGCGTTGGAGCTGGGAATCAGTAAGTTCTGTGTTGATTTAACTTCATTAAGTTGACATAAGTAAGTGCACAAGCAATATTTCTAGGTAAAAATAAAGCCTGTCCTAGCATCCTTTGGAATTTAAGTAAATGCTGCCATCTTCATTTCTTTTTTGAGTAACTGAAATTTACCAGTTGCTATCACTAAGACACAGGATTTCTCATCTAAAGATCCAAAGAGCTTTGCAAACACTAGCTAAGCACCTTAACACGTGTGTCTGAGTCTGCGAGGCTCACTGGAATGTTCACTGGTGAAATACAGCCCAGCAGTAACAGTACAAAACAGCTCAGAATAGGAAATTAAAACTGGCAAAGTCACATAAAGCCTGAAAGAAAAGTTCAGAAAGATATAACTACAGATGTCAGACAATTTTGTATTTGTTTTGTATTTGTGATGTGTTTTGAAGGAGAAAGTTAAGCACTCTGCACTAGTATTTGCTATCAATCTACACTTCAGCAAAACATGTATGAATGCAAGGCTTGCTTACCTTTTTGGTTTTCAGATTGTCGCTGTTAAATTTAGTATAGTCTTCTTGTGGTTCCACAGGGACATCTGACAATTTCCTTTTCTGAAATGTTAGAGTGAGGAAGTTGCTCTGTCAACCACTTTTATGATGTACACACATGGAAGTTCAAAGCTTTGGCTTTAAAACGTAACCATAGCACCAAAACAGGACTGGCAATCAATTGAAGAATCTGCAGCATGAGTGGAAGATTTCTGTCTGCAATCATCATCTTCTCTACATGTGAATATAAACCATCTTTACAGCATCCAGAGGAGAGCATTCAGTGCCAGGGGAAGCACTTTCTTCCTAGCCTTCTGAAGAATGACTGTTAGAAATCAGCCGTGATTGTGACTTTGGTGTCAGTCTATTTTAAAGAGAACTTTCTGGAGCAGCTGTTGGAAGTTAGTGTCTGAC
Organism: Cichladusa arquata; assembly: GCA_026413545.1. Classification (NCBI taxonomy): domain Eukaryota; kingdom Metazoa; phylum Chordata; class Aves; order Passeriformes; family Muscicapidae; genus Cichladusa; species Cichladusa arquata. Next base: position 63,246,425 of record JAOTQP010000001.1, on the reverse strand, counting down.
AGTCAAGGAACTGTGGTGCTCATGATCTCAGGAACATGAGCAGCAACTCTGGTGTTGTAGCTATGGGCCAACACAAGTGGATCATCACCTAGTCTGTCGTCTGTTCACAGCCTTTAGAATTAATTAGTTTCTACAGGCTGGCAACAGTGAAACACTGCCATAGTTCCACTGACTGCTTCATCACTTGAATCCAACAGTATATTAAGAAGTCTGACTCTGCATGTGCTGTGTGCCTTCTAACTTCAGAAATAATGCACGTGAGTGATTCTCAGCACTTCATATGATCAGACTGTAAAAATGAATATTTCTTTCCATAAACTGTGAGCATGTGTTTAGTTTAAAGGTGAAAACTTTCTGGTATGTTTCCAAAAGAGAAAAAAAAAAAGTATTTTACAACACTGTATTTTTATTATTATTATATATCTGATATTACTACCCTGTCCTTAATATCCTGTGAAATCTAGACCGTGGTCTTCCCAGCTTTTGTGCCAAAGAGAGTGATTTTGCAAGCAACTTGGATGGTACCAAACATTTTAAGATCCTGTTTTATTCATTTTGTTTATGGTGCTTGTGATATCTCTCTCTCTCCTCCCTCCCTCTCCTTCTTTGGCACAGAAGCCAGGTCTGCAGCCTAGATTTCTCAGCTCTTAGAACCAGATCCAACTGCAGCCTTTTCTTTTGATTTCAATGGAATCTGGATCAGCCTCTTTAGGAGGCTGTTTACTGCGCTGTGATTACATTTTCAAATGACAATCTAATGAAGAATCACTTTTCTCCTCTTTTTGGAATCTGATAAACAAGTTTTTAAAACTTACAACAAAAATGTTTGCATTTCAGCAAAACATTTGCTGTTTAGTTGTAGCAAAGCCTACATATTCTTTGTAAGTAAATGCCTCTCATCATCTGCCAATGGCCAGACTCCCTCTGCTGACAAACTGGACAGTGCGATGATTACAACACAAGATCAACGGCTTACAATTAATACAAAGAACATGCAATTTTGATTTCATCATTAAATCACAAAGTCCAGGCTGCACCCAGTTTGTTCTTGTTCAAGAAAGAGAATGTGTTGTTGCTTTTCGGCTGATCACTGAAGTTTCTACATCTCTGCTCCCTTCAGAGTTTAACGTAATGTCCAAATATGAAACTATTTTTCCAAAACATGAAATTAATGTTATAATATATTATTATTGCAAAATAAAATGTTATGTCTATTAATACACCTTGTCCTCATGAAAAGAAATGTCAATACAAGTGATTAAAAATGGTCTGAGGGAGACCAGAAGTTTCCAAGTATAAGCCTACCTTACTCCTCTGAGATTGTGAAATAAAGGAGTGTTTTAATCTCTGAAGTTGCAAAGACTTAAACACAGAAACATCATACACACCCTGGTCAGTGCTCTGGAAATTAATCAGATCCTCAGCAAGACCTCACTGCCCAACAACTGAACAGTTCTAAGCCTCATTTCCTCTGCAACCAAACTGCTGAAATAAAACTGTTTTTAAAAATAGATTCTCAGAACTATCCCAACGGTATAAAAGCTATTCGTACACAATATGGAATGCACATCACATGCAGTTTAATACAGTTGTTTTAACATGCTTATATAGCTAATGACTATCAGTTGGCTCCTGATGTGAGCTTAATACTTCTTACAACGCATAAAGATAATTCTTAACTGAATCAAAGGGCCAAGTAACTGTACAGCCAGAACAACTGTCCAGCCACATGGAAATAACATATCTATGGATATTCACTGGAGAACAAATGCTATTAATAACAGCAAGGCTCAATTATTCCTCTATGTGCTAGCTGACATGCTGCTAAACAGAACAGTCACTGAACCAGCCAGAAATGAGGTTATTTTAGACTTTGTTTCGGTAAGTAGCAGGGACATTGCAGGAAAGGCCAGTGTGGTACGTAATCTCGTTTCAGTAGACATAGGCTGCCCAGTTTAAATTAAATGGAAAGGATAATCAAAAGTGGAGTTATTGGTTTTAAGGGGGCAAACTTTGCAAACCATATGCCTTACTTGTCTAAGGCAAAGCAAAGGGACTTGATGTGTGAGGAGGACACTTGGAAGGTAAAAGAAAAAGACTGAAGAAGTGATTTTGGATCTTTTACTTCAAACAAGGTGAAAATCTTGGAGGAAAGAGCTTCTCAGACTAAACACTATAAATGTGGCTCCTTGCTCACACAGATGCACACATATTCCACCACCCCCCCATCCATCTCCCAAAAAAATCCAACTGACACTAGGTGTAAACAGAATTCTGCAATGGATGGGGGAAAAAAAAAAAAAAACTGGGGGAAAAGAAATATTTTCAAAAAAGATCGGTTTAGGGGTCAGGTAATACTGGGACTAAGTGAGAACTGCCAAAACGTCAAGCTGAGTTAAACCTTGGAAAGGAAATTAAACAGTACAAGGTTGTTTCGCCACAGAGACAAAAAGGGAATTAAAAAAGAGAATGTGAAGCTGCTATACTGTAGGGATTGGATAGATATTAAAGTTAACCTATGTGTGGACCCAAAATGGAAGAACTCCTTTGCCTCAGAAAATCATTTTCAATAAAGATGAAGAGGGACAGAAGAGAGACTAGAAATCACTTGATTCAAGATAGAAGTAAAACTCAATATGCTGATCCAGCTGGAAGACTGCATCAGAAATTACAAGATGAGAGTCAGAATCTGGTATATATTCTATCAGGCAGGGACCACATTAGTGCAGAATAGCCAAGGACCCATCTCCAACGTAAGGAGGAAGAAAAAGTGATAGCAGGACTCAGGAGAAGAGAGTGGGACTCAGGAGAAGAGAGTGGGGAAAAGAGTAAAAGAAGGAAGAATAATTAAAGAGTAAATGAAACACAGAATCATAGAGTGGTTTGTGTTTGAAGGGACCTTTAAAGATCATCTAGTTCCAACCCTCGTGCCATGGGCAGGGACACCTTCCACTAGACCAGACGGCTCAGAGCCCCATCCAGCCTGGCCTGGAACTCTGACAAGGAATGGAGTTCACAACATCTCTGGGCAACCTGTGCCAGTGCCTCACCACCTTCACACCTTCTCTCTCAGCTTAAGGCCATTGCCCCTTGTCCTGCCACTACATGCCCTTATGAAAAGTTTCTCGCCAGCTCTCCTGCAGCCCCCTCAAGGCACTGGAAGGTGCTCTAAGGTCTCCCTGAAACCTTCTCTTTTCCAGGCTGATCAGCCCCAACTCTCTCAGCCTGTCTCAGCCTAAAATCTAAGCAAGGTAACGCCTACAAACTTGTCTTTATTTTCTCAAATATAACACATTTTCTGGCGACAGAATGTGAAGGATTGCCAGAGGACCTGACACGGTACCACTTAAGCAACTGAAATTACAGGAAACAAAACTGTGTAACAAGTTTAAGGTAGGTGGGAAACTGGGAAAAAGGGAAACAAAGGCAAATAATGGAGAAAGGGATGTCATTGGATCAGATGGAGACTACTAGTTAATTACTAATTAAAGATAGTAATAGAATGCTAACATTTGCTGAATGTATACTGCTGAGTAGCACTACACACACCTAAAAAGCTTTTAACACTGTGAAAAAAAGGGAACCTTCAAGACTGGAAACATTAAAACCAGATTAAATGTACGGAAGTAAAAGGTCATGTACACAGAAACTAACTGCATGAATTTCTTATAAATCTGAGAACTGATCAAGTAAAAACTGTAGTGGAAAAAAAACCCCAGCTCTGTGTTTTAACTATTCACAGCACGACAGAGAGCTATCTGATCACACATCAATAGAGGCAAATGGGATTCTAGTCTGTAATGGGACAAAGTATTTCTAGTTAAGACAAGAAGGGAAGAATGCCTCATATTGTAGGAGTAAAGGTTTTATCTGAAATAATGACACATTTTTCTGGTCACCTGTTTTGAAAAAAAATTTAATTCATCTTGGAATAGGTGTAAAGAAATTTTTCCACAATGAGGGAATGGAGAACCCATCTTACACAACCAAATTGGCTTCTCAAAATGAAAACACAAAACATATACGTTTTCCCTTTACACATTGAAAGAACTAATGTTAGGGAGGGAAAGAAGCCATTCCAGTTTCAAAAAACAATGATGAAGTTAGCACAAAAGGGCAGGGGAATAAATTAGCCATGAATAAATTCAAGGTGGAATTTACAGAAAGGTTTCTGAGCATCAGAGGAATGAGGTTATAGAATATTCTTCCAAGAGAAGTAATGGAAATAAAAAATCCTAATGAGACTTACAGTGAAGAATGGTCAGTGTATGAGAGATTATCCAACATGGTTGTCTGGGAATCCATGACCCAGGAGGTCCCTTTCAGGATCCTCATAAATTATATATAAAAAAAACCCTATGAGGTCATATTGTCCCACCAACCTCAATAAAACTGAATAAGCAAAACATGTATGAAAAAGACTGTTGACCAAAACCATAAAATATACCTCTCTTTTTCCTTCCCATTTTTTAAACAGGAAAACCAGCCAAAATATTCCTAATTAAAAATTTGAATTACCTGGTAAATTTCTTGCGTTGTTTTAGACTGGCTTCTCACAAGGTATTGTACGCAGTGCTTAGTCTGGTCCAGTTTCAATAATAACTCAGAAAAATTAACTTACAACACAACATATCTATCAATATCTTAATGTTCTCCTACCTTCAGTGGTGGCTCTGGTGCTGGGCTTCTAAGTTCTGGGAGCCTGCAGAACAAAAGGTTTTAAATTAAAAATTAAGACAGATGAATTGCACAACCTAAAGTTTGGAAATCTGCCTTCATGAAAGCTGCTTTGGTTATCAGCTGCACACACATGGCAAGCACTTGCAAAAAAAGCCAGCTCATGGACTGTATTTCTGACTCATGAAACGGCTCAGCTATGGGGCTTCAAGCTGCAAATGGCACACTTTTCCAAAGGCCACCATAAGAGAAGCCTTTGAACAGAACTGAACTGATGAGTAGGTAGTCCCAGTGATGATCCAAGACAAGTCTGCTGCTGGCAGGGAACACCAGGACGAGGATTTAAATACAAACTAACACACGTGAGAGAAGTAAAACCCAAGCAGCACTGAGTGAGCAGGGACAAGGAAAGCGGACTGGGGATGAAGACTCAATTCCTGGCTCTGCTGTTTGTGCTTGACAATTCTGGACAAACTGCTTTCTTGGATTTTTTTCCCACTTGCTTTAAAATAGGATACATTACTCAGGGCTTCATCACGCAATGGTGGTAACAGACATATCTGACTTTTATATTACATCTCCCCCAGCTCACAGTCCTTAACACCATAGGAAAGCCAAAAAAACCCCATAATCTACATTTGAAAAATCATGTTTAAAGTGTGGCAAATATAATCTCACTGTGTCATTCACTGCAACCTTGATGAACAAATTCCAGTATTCAACAGAAATGACCAAATGGACATTAATCCATGCCATGTAAAGCTAAAGACTAGCTGGAACAATACTTACCCCAAGTATTTTAACAACTCCTTACTCAGATCTTCAGAAATATACTCTGATATTAACCCATGGGCATACCGTACATAGTCTTCAGAAGGAGGTCAGGGAGTGGGAAGGAGGAGAAAAAGAACATTCATGTTACATAGTCACATTGCTTTAGCCATGTTGCATGTACTACCATGAGGCACAAGGTTGAATCAATATTAACAGACTCCTAATGGATACACTGCGATGCTTCTCTGTGTTGAGTAGTTTATGTTACATGACACTTAGAGGTTTATTTAAAAAGTAAAGACTTTCTACACTCACTTTGTCAGCACATGTTATTAATATCTGCTGCATGTACTTTACAAAAGCTGTTCACTTTCTGAGAGTACTAGATATCATGTATTTTTCCGAAGAAATTAAATTTTAAAAACCTGCAAAAGTAAAAAGCTGACTCAACAGAACATGCAATCATTAATTTTAAAGCATCTGGATCTTACAATTATTTGGCAACGCTTCAGTACTAAAGAACATTTTCTGGCTTCAACTGAAAACAATTAGATGAGACAATGAGTCTATTTCAAAGTCTTGTACTTAATTTTCAGTACTTTATAGAAAATGCCAAGTCCTATCTAAACATCACTGGCAAGACAGGATAATTATCTGTGGAAATATGAACTACTAGAAGCTGTTTTCAGTACAGGGCACTCCTGCTATAAATGTTTTTCTGAGAGACTGGGGGAAAAAAAAGTGACCCTTTTATAACATGAAGTCCTAAACCAGATCTTTTCCTGTCACGTTCTACACAAGCACTTACTGATTGTGAGCTGGACTTTCTAAACTTGCTGTTGTTGAGGCTGCTAGGGAGTGACTGCACCCATGCAAAGGAAGCATTTGCCAGGTAGATATTAAGTTAAAATCTCACCTCTGAATTCCAACTCAAACAGGCCAGTTTATCTGCTCATATGCCATAAGTAGAGAGTTCAGAAGCACATGGCATACCAACCTTAAGGTGGCAAAGAGCTATTACTTTAGTGCCAGTGATAAACTTACCTATTTTTTCCCCATTTTCTTTTTTTTAACCTGAAAAGCACCATGCAAACTGGCATTGAAGGGGAAAGCATTAAAAAACTGACAGCAGCATACACATGTCAACTATACTGATAATAAATTCTTACTATCACTTATCTGCACTCCTCCTTCCTTCACTGCCTAGACTGATCAAAGATTTTTCACTCTAAGCATCAGGAGACTCTCACTCTCTTTAAGGTCAGGAGAGAACAAGAAATACTTCCAACCCAAGACAATTTCACCTCAGCACTTAACATGTGCAATTTACTGCTTAAGAAAAATAACCCTATAATTTCACTCTTTGCATTATGACACTGAATGAAGCAGTCCAAGTCAACTGCTATTATTTCATACTAAATAGAAAATCCATTCCCTTTGCACTTCTGACTCGAAGCAATCTTCACTGACTTCCTTTACCAATTTAAAAATACCACTATTTGTCTCCTACGGAGTCTGTGTTCCTACACCAGCCTAGCGTTGTTATTAACCTTTTGTCAAACATCAGGAATACTTGCACACCTCCCTTCTTTGTCTCCTGAATGAAATGTTCAAGTCCCATATGATAAACCTCCCCTACTTCCCTATTTGCTCTCATTATATCCTCCCCTATTTTTGCCCTACAATATCTGTAGATGCTAACTACATATACCCACCTATTTTAAGGTATTGAAATTTCATAATATCCCCATGAAAGCAATTCCCTAGAGAAATAAATTGCACCGCCACAGCAATGAAAGGATCAGACAAGAAAATGAGTCTTATTAGAAATAAGTGTTGAGTAATGTCCATTTGACTTCCTGTCATTCACCTTGCCATATGCTCACCTACTTTAAACCCCAGTATTCCCAATTTCAATGCTGCTCTCTCAAATATAAAACCCAAGGTTTTTAAAAAGACTGTTATAATCATGTCACTATAAATTAAGAGTAAGGTGGAAAAAAAACCACTACAGATGAAATAATTAATTATAAATTTCAGAAAAAAAAAGTATTTAAGCATAGTCAAGATGGTTGCTGCCAGGACACTTTCCCCTTTCTTTAAAAAAGTAGTGGTCGAAAAAAGATGAAAAGCTACTGTGAAGTTAGTCACAACATTTGCAACTTTATCTCTTTTTAAAAACCATATATTACAATCTCTGTTCTATAAAATTGTCTATTTGCCTCTTAAATCTCATTTATGTTGTTTCCTTTGATATCATTACTTGGCTCATCACTTAGCTCATTTTCCACTTTGTCAGCAAGCTGCTTTGTTTCTCCTTAATTTTCAATAGCATGAAGACTTCTGAATGTCTTTTAATAAGAACCAATTGCTTTGGTTCATCTTGCTCTAAACTGTTCTTAATTTTCATTAACATTCGAAGATTTTATTCCAAGTCCATTTTCAGGTTTCTGTACAGAATTTTGTATCGGTAACACTCAGGACATTGCCCTCCCCAGAAAAATGGTGAATAGAAGTGAACAGGATCCCACCAGACTTTTTTGGTAACAGGATTGTTACAATTTAGTACACATAATATTAAAATTTTGCCCTTAATAATTACATATTTGTGTATTTGTAGTGGGTTGAGGCTGGGAAAACGCCAGTGCACCCACAAAAATAATCTAACTCATAGATTTGTTGCATAAAGGAATGTTTGGACTAGAATCCTTTTCTCTGTGACCATGACTTCCTAAGATCCCTTCATCATTTTGGAGAATTCTATGAATGCTAATATGCTAACATTCTATGCATCCTAATAAAAATAATAATGAAAAAAGAAGCATGTTCTAACACAGACACACTTACTGGGTGGGAATGCATATATATTATAACTATGTGTCCTATTCTTTAACACAGTCTCAATTCAGCAAAGCACTTCAGCATGTATTTCACTAAGAAAAATGTCTCCTCCTTGAACTGTGGAGAAGTTAAGAGAACTCCAGCTGAGACCTACTGTTAATTACAATGTCATCTGATGAAGATACCAAAGAACTCAGAAAAGCCAAGGCACACAGTCAGAACTTACATGGAATTTTCTGTACAGGGAATAAATTTACTGCAAAGCCCAATTTCAATATATTTTAGTTTCTAATCATGTGTTTTATCTCTACTTATGTGACTTACAAAAATTGAATTAATTACCATGTTTTCTTTTTTTTCTTACCTTCCTGAGCATCTGTGATCTGTTTACTGTCGATAAATGTACTTGCAAGCACCCTTTCACCTACCAATATATTGTTGCTTTTAAGTGCTTTCACTGTTTGATTAACCTACAGAAAACCAAAGAATGAAATGTCTGTATCAGTATTGTTATGCACATGTTAATGCAGTGACAAAGCTCTTGTAATTTTGTTTCAAGCATATAAAACACTCCAGTTATGGACTGTGGTGAAATTTAATATACATTTCTAATAACTAGCAGATGAGCTCAGAAAACCCAAAGAAACTAGCACGTCTTTGAACATGTTGCCTTGGCAACACAGCACTACTTTTGCAGCACTCTAAGATGAGCTGAGGTACTCAGACTGAACTGCTGATTATACAGGTGAGAAATACACCTGCTCAGAGAAACACCCCTGAGCTCAGCAGGATGGCAAAGGCAGTCCTGGCGGAAATCAAAGATTAAGGACTTTACAGGGCACTGCTGTGCTGGATCCAATAGAGAGAAGGTACTTTCAACAAGACAAACAGGCACCTGTTCAAACATAAATATTCAGGTAATCATTGCAAAATAGGTATTCATTCCCATGCCTCATCACTGCAGAAAGTGGACCAGATTTTGTGCTTGTCTTGACTAATTTAAATAACAAGACCTCCTCATCATGTGATGCATACTGTCTTTTTCTATAGAGTGGCATCACGTTAAGGGCACATGTGCATGAGTAAAATGAAATTCACCTTCTTTATACCAAAACAAAGACCCCATCAAGCTTAGCTTTAACACTAGTTTATTTCTGGCATGCTGTACAGACCTCTTGAACAGCATGATTGGATCCGGATAATAGCAAGGACTATTCTGAGTGGACTCTGCCAAAACTTCAGGAAACACATTTGTAGCACAAAACCAAGGCAGTTCTGTCCAACTTCAAAGCACGGCAGAATTTAGAAGGTGTAACAATTGAAACTCTCCTCTAGCCTATCTGTGAAAGGGACAAAGCAAAAGCAAGCCCCTCCTCACCTTATGCAAAGCCTAGAGCAATAAGCTGACAGCTTCTTCTTCCTACCCACACCCCATAAGCCTCTTTCATGGCCAGTCCCATCAGAAAGAGAAATGCAACAAGCTTGTTAATATCTCTAACACCTGATCACATTCCCAAGTGGAGCAACTTTACTGTGATGCCTGTCCTTCTTGGACAAGACACATACCTTCAACTGAGGCACAGCACATGGCTCCAGTGCAAATATGGACAAGCTAATAAGCATTTCCATTCTAAACTTACAGCAACTTTTACAGCAAAAGAGAAACACAATACCTTTTTCTTTAACCACTTCAGTGTCTTCTCTTGACTGTATTTGTGGAATTTCTGACTGCCAATCTCTGAGAAAAAACAAGCAAGAGGAAAAAAGTCATGACTGGTTTGGACTGCATTTTCAATACGTTTAAAATCTTTTAACATTTAGATACAATATAAAAGTTAATTTGCATTTTGCAGATGTTTGATATCAGGGCAATAAGTTTCAAAAATATTGGAAGCGAAAAAAAAATAAACAGATTGAGCTGATATGAACAAGTCTGAACAATTTGACCATTCCTTAATTAGGACCTAATCCAGCAAACCACAGATTTCATTTATTTATGTGCAATCTTGGGTTTCTTAATTCACGAAGGCTCTTCTCAAGCCCTTGTAGTTTCACTTCAACTTCACTGCCCTGTGACACCAGACTGGTGATTTTAACTACATAGCTCACAACACAAAATGTTGGTTCCGCAATTTTCCTTTTTTGCCTCTTTTCTTTTTTTTTTTTTTTTTTTAACAACATATTATCTTAAATCTTTATAATCTTAAATCTCTGTAGTGAATTACAGCACCTAGTAAGGGGCCAGGACAGAAAGTTGGTTACTGAAGCTAAACCTCTTCAATAAACCCTTTCCCTATCAGTTATCCTCTCTCCTGTCAGAGTGACTAAAGCAGAATTTTTACTTCTATCCCCCTTTTACATAATTCAATACAAAGTTAAAAGAAAATACAGAATCCAAAATAGCAAAACTCACTCCTTGTGGGAGGAAGTACATGATTCACTCATGATTTATGGAGCAACACAAATTAACTTGATGATACAAGAATTTCAGAGAGTGCTTCCCCTGTGATAATGAGGGCATCATGAACACTTGCTATTCACATGTGATCAGTTATCGGGAGATACATGAGTTCAAAACACCCAGGCAAAAGAGAAAATTACAATGACTCATAGAAATTTCAGTATAAAAATTCAGTATTAACTCACAGAAAGCTACATTTGGAAAATGGAATCAGATGCCTAATAAGATTTCACAGGTTTTGGAGCCTGCTGCTTCAGTCTTTTTCTTTAACAGGTATTTCAATAAGTTTTAATCTCCTGTATACCATTCCCAGAAATACCTACATCTGTTTCATGTCATTTACTGATACAGTGTCATATTCCAACACTCATTTCATGGATTTTCCTTCTCCCCTGGCAAACAACAACATATTATTTATGATTCCTTCAGCATTTCCTTCTTTGAGGTTTATCTTGGCTCTTCCAAATTGCAGACAAACAGTGAACTATTATGTGCTCTTTCTGTATGCATGGCAGGGGGTATGGAGAGGTCGAGGAAAACTGTTTGCAAGATAAAAGTTTAAATCTGTCTCAATAGTTGTACAATAGCAAAATACAAAAACTCTTCAGAGCAGAAATGAAAAATACACTAACACACATTTTGCTTTATGATGAGCTACAGGTAAAACAATTAGCTGTGACGTTGGCTGCAGGCTTTAGGACTTGGATGCTTCTAAATGGCACTGAAAGAAAAGAAGCAGAAAATAGAGAACACTCTGGATACTTGAACCTGCTTCACAAAGGACTAACGTGCTTTGGGTTTAAGTACAGTGAGTACAATTCATAGATTCCTCTCTTATCTAAGAAAGTTCGAGGAAGGGACATCCTCTGGGCACCATCCCCCAACCCATACTGAAAAGTAATTCTAGTCTGGATTCCCAGGCAGACTCTCCCACAACAGCATGATTCAGAGTGACTCAGGGAAAGGAAATGTAGAACTGTGAAGCCGTTTTCATTAAAACATGTGAAAAATAATTACACTGAACCCTTCAGAGATCACTTTGTTTGAAAATATTTTGTGTGCCTGACAGTTTTGACTATTAAACTCTAGAAACTGACAATATTTGAGACCTCTGAAGAATTAAAGTGAGTTATGAAAGTCACAAACTGCTGACAAAAGGATTCAATATTGGAACGTGGATTTAACATGTGATGCACATTTGATATTGGTGAGAGTTAGTGACTACGTTTGATAATATAAGTATATATTGGAAAGCCTTTTGTTCCCTAATGTGTCTGGTGCCTATAAAACTGGTCTGAGACATCTGGAAAGATTGGGTTTGAGAAATACAGATGGAATATAAGTGGTTCTACAATTAAATAATATGTTCAGTGATCGGGTAATCGCTATGTAGACTTGGAAGTTTCCCTGATGTATTGTTGAGCAAACAGCCTAAAGCACATTTTAAAATCTATTTTCTCAGTGTTTTCCATAACTCTGAAACTTATATGGCCCCTTCTTTCCTACCTTCTGGGAATACAAGCTTGGCAATATTATTTAGTTCTTCTAATCAGGTAAGTTTTCTTGGCTCTTCATGTTAATCACATCAGACAAAATCACAGTACAGCTTTTGCCTTGCAAAATGAAACAAAGAGTAACACTCTAGAACTGGAATTCATAACCCTTTCTTAAACCTTCTCTACTGTACATTCAGTCCAATGTCAGAATTTATTAGCAAACAACCTGCCTCACCCAGACTTAGTGAGCTGTAACATACCCTTTCCACAACTACTAAAGCAGGTAATTCAAAATTTAATTCAGCTAAATGAATTTTCAGCGCCCTTCAAGGATGAGGCCAGGGAAGGTGGATTTTCTGCTAATTCAGTAAGTGTAAACTCTGAGTGCTCTGGGGTAAGAATTTGTTAGACAGATGTTAAATGTCTTACGACTAAATGAAGAGTGAAATAATTATGTTGTTAAGTTCTGTCAAGCGGAACAGAGCTGCAGAAGCCTCACCACAAGTGATATTTCTTGCCCTAATGCTCTACTCCTTAAATGAGAAAGGCTACAAAGCAGACAACAGGTCTTAAGAGCCAGAAAAGAGTGAGTACCTGAAGTCATAGTGCTGGTATTTTTTACAAGCAATAAAAGACATGAGAATATGAAACACATAGAAGTGGATTAAACAGAAAGGTGATGTGTGCATGACAGGCAAGCAAGTGCCAATGGGTTTGTTGCATAACAGTACTCTTGGTGTTCTAAAAAAAAAGAAAGAAATCCTAAGAACAAGTCCCACTGTAACCCAACCCAAACCTGAACAAGAAAAGAAGTAGCATGCACATGCAAGTACAAGCCTGGGAAAATCCAAGAACATCACATAAAGCTGATGTGTGCATGTGTATATAGCTTTCATGACTAAAGGATTGTTCACCTCACATTTCAAAACAAAACTCAGGAAGTGAACACATTTTTAACAGCTAATATAATTTGTTGACAAAATGACATAAACTTATAGGTGCACATAATACATACTTAAAATGGAAAAAGAAACAAGCAGTGAAGTATCTTCACTACTGTCTAGCAGAATACAGTTTATGGGAGGATGCTCAGACAGATAACAACTGCAATTACAGTATCAGAATGGATACAGAAGTTAGACAAAGACACAAGATCTCGTCTAGAGCAAATACTTTTTTTTTAAAGTTTTGTCTTGGGAACATAAATACTGTCCAAAGGCTGTACTGCTGTTTGGAGGAAGTGCCCTTCACAAAAATAATCCAGACCTTGTCCTAAGATCCCATGCAGACTTAGGTTTGACAGCCAAAAGGATGTGGCACCATTTTTCACCTTCTCAGATGGGTGACCAACCTGACCTCCATTAATGACAATGTGATCCACTTAGTGGATGAGGGAAAGGCTGTGGATGTTGTCTATCTAGACTTCTGGAAAGCATTTGACACTGTCTCCCACAGCACTGTCCTAGAGAAGCTGGCAGCCCATGGCTTGGACAGGTACATTCCACACTGGGTAAAAACCAGTCTGGATGTCCAGGCCCAGAGAATCGTGTTACATCCAGTTGGCAGCCAGCACTAGTGACCCCAGGGCCAATTCGTCATCTAATATCTTTATCTGTATGGGGAGATTGAGTGCACCCTCAGTCAGTTCACAGATGGCAGCAAGTTGGGCAGGAATGTCAATCTGCTGCAAATAGGAAGGCTCTGCAGAAGGATCTGGACTGATAAGCTGAGACCCAACGGTATGAGCTTCAACATGGACAAATGCTAGGTCCTACACTTGGGTCAACAAACAACAAACCTCTGCAGCACTACAGGCTGGGGGCAGAGTGGCTGAAAAGCTGCTCAGCAGAAAGGAATTTGGGGGTGCTGGTCAACAGCCACCGAACAGGAGCCAGCAGTGTGCCCAGATGGCCAATGGCACCCTGGCCTCTATCAGCAATAGTGTGGCCAGCAGGACTAGGGCAGGGATGGACCCTGTCAGCACTGATGAGGGCACACCTCAAATCCTGTGTCCAGTCCTGGGGCCCTCACTACAAGAAAGACTCTGAGGTGCTGGAGTGTGTCCAGAGAAGGGCAGCAGAGCTGGTAAAGGGTCTGGAGTGCAAGTCTGATGAGGAGCAGCTGAAGGTGCTGGGGGTATTTACTCTCAGTGAGGCTCAGGGGGGATCTTTTTGTTCTCTCCACCTAACAGAAACAGAAAGGAACTGCACTGAAGTGGGGGTCAGTCTCTTCTGCCATGTCTCAAGTGAAAGGACAAAAGTAAATGGCCTTAAGTTGCACCAGGAGATCTTCACATTAGATATTAGAAACATTTTTTCACTGAAAGGGCGGTCAGGCCTTGGAATAAAGTGCTCAGGTCAGTGGTGGAAACACAGTCTCTGGAACAGTGTTCAAGAGGAGTCTGGATGTGACACTTGGAAATATGGTTTAGGGGTGGCAGTGCTAGGTTGACACTTGGACTAGACGACCTTGAAGGTTTCTTCCAACCTTGATGATTGTGTCATTCTGTACACAGAAGTTTAATAGCTCTTCTCTCACCCTGGCTACTTTTCCCAGGTTAGACAAGTTGTAGGGCACAGCAATTGCCTGAAAGCTTAAATACTTTTTAATGGAAATACCTGTCACTTCATTAGAAGGCAAAAGGGGTTTTGCATTTCAGATACACGTGTCCTAAAGAAGCCTTCTTAAAAGTCAGAATCCACCCGAAGAAAAAGATCATTCAGTCCAAACGATACAAAATATAACTAAATGTTTCTGTAGGTTCTTTTGGAAATGCAGGAGGAATAGTAATATTACTCCACAATTATGTGTTTCTGGAAGCACATAATTCCAACTACCCCAGTCCCAAACAGAATGTGACAATAGCCTTGCTACCTAGATTTTCTGCTCCCTTGTGAAAGAGAGCATTGTCAATGCAAATGTGTCCAGCCCTGAAGCTCAAATGCAACTTCCTTACTGCACAAGCACTACATCAAGCCCATAATACTTAAACTTGTGCACCGAAATTAACTTACAGCTTCTACCCTCCACAAACACCTTAACGCTCTATATAGCTAGGAGGAGGTCTGGTCTTTTATTTAGGAGATTTTATTTTTTCATCACCTTTTCTTAGCCACTTCCCAATTATCTGTAGATCATCAAAATATTTCTTCTTATATATATATAAATATATCAATGATAAGGATCAGCTTGCTCCATGAAAGTAAATTCTTAATATTTGTAGCTTCCAATCTGTCTTTTAACTTGAACCTCAACTCCTTGGAGGAGCTCTAGTGCACAAATCAGAGCTTACTACTTTTGCACTTGGTGGTGCAAAATATTCCTGTACGTTCTCCTGTAGATCTCCATGTGCATGTAGGGAAATCTCCATTCCCTATCAGGGAGTAAGCAAGCCTAAATAGAATGCTGTTTAAGGATCTGAAAATAAAAACTGAGGTCTTGCACATTTTGCGTATCTACAAACCTGCAAAAACAATGTCATGTGCCTGTCCCTTCCCTAGAAAGCATATATTGTCCTCAAATAAAATTAAAGCCCTCACATCAAAGAGAATTCTGAACAAAGGTTGAGGAAACTATATACAGAATTAACAGCTTGCTAACTTTTTCCATTTGAGTTATTTCTCTCATATACTTATGCATCCAAATCAATTTTTGTATTTTAAAACAATTAAGTCTTTAAGCTTAAACCCACAGCATTAAATTATGCATAGCCAGAAAACTTGTGTTCTCCTTTCTCAGCAGCATATTCATTCTTCTCCAACTTTTTTCTACTTATTGTTTCAATGCTTTGTGAAAGGATGAAAAAAATTAAAATGGGCCACTTCCACGCCAGACCATCCTACACTAAATAAAGAATTTAGTGAGATGTAAAATTCTCATCCAAATCAAAGAGAGTTCACAAGATATAAAGTAATGACAAAAGCCAGCTCTGATTGGTTTATCATTTGTATGACACCTAGCAACAAAACTGCATGGGTTTTTCAGAGTTGCAGCAGAAAATCTGAGATCCATACATTTCTATTCACAAGACTGCAATGACAAGCTCTAAGCCTAAGCTTCTGTTTTAAAAGTACAGCTGTGTCCAGCACTTTGGTTATTTGGTAAAGCAAAGAACAATATTTAAGTCTATCTTGTAATGAGGTGACACTAACAAATTGAGTAGTTTTTTTTTTTTCCTCCCTCCTCCCTACCCCTTTTTTTCACCTTTTTCTTCTGTTATGTGCTGTATGTACTGTTTAACATCTGCACACTTCAGCAGCAACGGGCAGCTAGGGTATTCTGAGTCTAGCACAACTTGATCAAGTGGCTGGAACTTTCCTTGCTGCTGAAAATACATCAAAGGGATTACAAAAGCATTACTAGAATGTTAAGACACATATATACACACTACACATATGTATATAAATATATATGCATGCAATGTCCATAGTTTTAAAATAAAGGATTTAAAGAAGATCGTATTTTGAACGGTAACACATGACACATTCAGAAACTGATTATAAAGAAAGCTATAAATATTTATTTCAGACCAGTAAATACCTGCAAAATGTTGAACTCTTCAAACACTGCACTTAAAAGGCCACATTTAAAACAACATGGGGAGAAACTAATGTGAAATACAGCAGGATTTTTTGGAAGATGACATAAGACACAGTAGTCAGTGTGTGCCAATAGTGTTTTAGACCAAAACCTGTTGGATTAAGACCAGTGTCATAACTTCCACTCAAATTTTGCTTTTCCTTCCACAAAGATAAATCTCAAAGGAGCAGGGCAGCTTCTGGAACACAGTATTAACCTTTCACCTCTGCAAAGTCAATTCCAGTTTGGCCAGAATAGGGATATAAAGTGATTTTGGCACAACTTAAGTAGCCCCACACATGACAGAACTATCAAACAAATTTTGCCATTGCCAAACAATGCATAATCATTCAGCATGGTTTGGCACAACTGGCAACCTTCCCTTTGGAAAGATCCTTTAGTGCATCAGTACAAAGACTCTGTGAGCTTCTAATGCTTAGAACGTGCATGGTCTCTGGAGCCAAGGCTGAACTCATTATACTGGTCAACATGAAAAAACCCATTTGGGGTACACTGCCTTCATTATTAATTAATTCTCCTGCTAGACACTCAGAGGCTTAATAAAAGTAACTATCTATTGTTAAATCACAATAAAAACAAGAAAAAAATCCCAAACAAAAACACAAAAAGCAGAACTAAGAAAGTATTTAGAGGGTTTTTTCTCCATAAAAGGGAAAAGGCACAATAAATGTGGCAAAAAGAAGTTAAGAGACACAAAAATAAAACTGCAGTAAGCTCTTTCTTATAGATAACCTATCTGCTTGTGTCCCAAAGCAAGACAGCTGCATTTACATAATGCATGGGCACAGAGTCTAAGCCAAGAAAGGTGCTGTATAGGAGATGGCTCTGCTCAGAGACACACCAAGCAATTCTGCCTCAAGGAATCCTGCCTCACACTATTGAAATCAAAGGACAGTGCAAAGGATGATTCTATGAAATCCAGTGATATCCATTAGTTCAAGCTGGAAGGGAGTGTGCTGCATTCAGGCTGACCTTGCCATGAGACTGTAGAATACACTAACTTAGGAAAGGCACTGCAGAACGCATTTGCCCCTTTTTAGGACCACAACAGTTCTATGCATTTATCTGGCATCATGCCTGGCCTTGAAAACCAGAAAACCTAGAAAACAATGTACTGAAAAAGTGAAGGGCAGCACAGGACTCTTGCTATGCACAGAAACAGCAGCAGTAGCTGCCCTTTACTCAGGCTACCTCAACACCCCTCCACATAAAGAGAGCAGATTTACTACTTCCCTACTTGAAGTTTGGTACAAAGCTTTCATAGGGATGATGAATTCAGAGTGCAGTGCCCAGGGAACAAGCTGAACTACTTGTGGAACGACCTCTCCTGATGGACCATCTTGACCACAGAAACAGAGAATACATCTGCACACCCTATATCTTATATAATTAAAAAAATCATTACAGAATAGTAAGTTACTATTACAAAGGAACAGGAAAACTTTGTATCTTCACAATAAAAAAATTGTTCTCCTGCATTGTCCACTTGCAATCTAAAGCAGAAAACAGCAAGCAACCTTGTAAAACTTCTTTTAGAGCAAAAACTCTTAGGATGCATAAAGTGAAACCACAATAAAAACAACAAGTAGAACAACAACAATAACAGCAACAACAACAGCAACAACAACAAAATCAACATTTTCATTTTATTTTGTGCCCTTTTTCTCACAGGCTGCTTATTAAAAAAAAAAAATCAGTAAATTCCCCTATGAATTTTGATGTATTTCTGAAATTTAAGTGAGGATTTGCTACACCTCTGATAAACCAAGGAAACCAGTTTTTAGTTACCCAACTTTTGGATGCTCGATCATCCCATTACTGGTCTATGATATTGCATCTCTAAAAATATTGTTTCCTTTCAAGTTCAAACTGCCACAGAAGTGCTCCTCCTTCCTCCTCCATAGCATCCAAAATTTTCTTTCTTTTTCCCTTCTTTCCCAAAATAACCACGTTACTGATGCTTCAGAAAGGGCACTAGTTTGTTTTGATCTGCTGACATGTCAGCATTTGAAATTCAATAGTTCTGGGACAGGTTCTCACAAAAAGACAAAAGAGATCCTCCTCTCTTAAAAAAGAAGGTGATTAGTGCTTGTTGAGATTGAAAGCTGACACTTGCACTGAAATTTGCCGACCAAAAAACTTGATGCAAACAAAAATACTTCTAGGTATTAAGACAATTCTACTTTAAATGCAAATTTCCATTATTATGGAAGCCACTCTTTGTAAAATTAACATAACTTCTGCAGAACTGAAGTCAGAAATAATGTTTTCTCCTGAGAATTCCAGAGAAAAAAATAAAGCAGGCTTACCTCTTTGTCTGCCTTTATGAGGTAGTAAAGTATCAGAAATAAGGGGTCCATTGGTGTAACAAACAGCAGGCGTCCATCTAGGTAACAGACATGCAAAAGCAAGCTTACAAAATATATTTCTGGAGCTTTAGGATGTTTTTTAGGAAAGTGAACAACATTTTTTTTTTTGAGTAAGTATCCCAGTATTTTAATAAAACAAACAGAAAAATTGTAATGGTAATTTTATATTAAAAATACAGACATAACCCAATTCTCTACCCTGCCAAACCAAAGCAAAAGCTCCACTTCAGGACTTCTGCTTCATGTACTGTGAGTTTTACCTTTTTTCTGGATTGCATTAAAACCAGCAAAATTGAAGCTGCCCTCTATTGGCAGATTTGGGGGCACCAGAGATTGGTTTGGGATACCAGAGATATTTAGCAATACTCCACCTCTTACAATGGGCAAGGCAACACTGCTCTGGCAGAAGACAGGCAGGACAAGAAAAAATTTCAAGGGCTAGGTAAGTGAGAGCTGCCTTCATCTGTAAAGGAAGAATCTGATGCAGTCCACTAATGGAACAAAATAAACTTAGATCAGAAAACATGGCTCAATGTGCTGCATTCAAGGTTACACACAAAGGAAGAATTTGGTCTCCCATTGAAACAGACACCTCTGCCCATCTGGAGTTCATTGCAGGACAATGGCTTAGTCAGGCTTTTTGTATAACTGCAAATAATGAAACAACGTAACATCAAGGAAATTCACTAATGAGACCTAATAATTGATGATAATTTGACAGTAATTAGCAAACCAAAAGCAAATAATAATAATTTTTTTTGTTTGTTTTAAATCACATGATGAAGATAATTATAGAAAAGGAAATCCCATTATGATGACCCTAAAACTAACAAAAGATCATGTGGGAAGAATGTAGTTTGGGCAAAGCTGATATCCAACCTACCATGAGTATTACCAACATGATGCTCCATGTGAGACAAAGCAAGCATCAGGACTACTTACAAACACAAAAGCTTTGATACCAAAATCGGAAGGAAAACACTCCACTAGCCACTTTCTCAAAGCTTCCATTTAAATGCTTTCCACCAAACCTCCAGGAAGAGTTATTTTTGTTTGTTCTAAAGATTCAGACTCACTAGAGGTGTATAAAGACCTCTGCCCTTCTCTGCAGACAATCAGATAATTTGTTTTAACTGCAAACACACACATTTTTTTTATGTTGTTCTTCTGACCGCTTCAGAGATACAGCAGCCCTAACATTCAGGAACAATTTTTCCACTGTATTTTTTAAAGAAAACTCAGGGCATGATTTCTTAAGGCAATTGTTTCCCAAGGGCCAAAATAAAGGTTAGAAAGGGAGAGAGAGAATACAATGTGGACATAATTGGGAGCAGGGAGCAGACCCAGTCTGTTGGCTCACCCCCAAGACAGAGCAAGGAAAAGCTCAGAGACATACTGCTTGCATTGCTTTATGTGCCTGCAGAGGATGTTTAAAAGTTAGCACACACTTTGGGATATTACTGTTAAAGAAAGCGTATGTCTGGAAGGGTTGCTTTTATTTATTACTATAAATGGACTTTTCTCTAATGAAAGGGAATAAAATAAATATACCTTAATCTCCTGAATTAATAGTTAAGGACATGCTGGTCTGTGGACAAGCTGGCAGAGAAACACTGCTACAATAACATCCTTACTGAAAAGGGATTGTGAAAGCTGTCACAAGCAAGTTACACAAGTTTCCTCCTCATTTTCAGAAGGTGAGCAGGATCAGAGAATGTCCAGGATAGTACAGACCAGCTCCCTTCAGAGAGAACACTGAAATGGCAGCTTCAAACAGCAGGCCTCTCCTGGGAACCCAGCACTTAGGCTGGGGACTACGGAGGTAGTTTAAAGAATGCAAGACCATACATTGCAGTGCTTGGAGCTCTTAACACACCACTTTGCTCAGCTGGCTAAGGCCATCCAGTCCTTTCTTTTCCTTCCCATAGGACAATACATACTAACTTACACAGAGGACTTGCTGGTGTGATTGACAAGGAAAGTTAACTATTTTATGGCACTTCAGTTTAAACACAATTGAATTCCTTATCCCTCCTTCCCCCTTCAGAAAATGACAAATGAACATCTGTCTAATTGAGGCTGCCAAAGGCAACCTTTTAAAGAGAAATGACAAAGCCCACAGCCCTGGTTAAATCCACATGGAAAATGAGTCTATCAGGTGGTGATATGATGCAGCATGTCTCAAACAACTAGGAAAAATACCTGCGAATTTACTAGAAGAGAGAGGGAAGGTCTGTGTACAAACATTAGTTAAAGATGAGGGAAAGACACATTATCCAACTCACCCTGTTGAACAGTCTGACCTATAAACCAGGAACGACGTTCCTCGTGAAAAGCTTTTACTTCAAACAGCTGCTGTGCACCACTATTGAATAAGTAAAGGGTTGCTTCCCCTGTTGAAAAGAAATCTGGTTTGTGTTTGTAAGCTTTCAGAAAAATCAAAAGAATACCCAATACGTTTGAAGAATGTGCCTTATATACATAGACACACAAACATACACACAGTCTACATAAACTCACTACAAAGAGAGCTCAGACAAAAAACACTATTATATACAGATGTTCATTTACCAGCTCTATAAACGAAACTGAATTTGAATCAATAAATAAGATGTGTGAATAGTTCATCTTACAACACAAAGCCTTTGATCCAAACCCAAATCAAAATCACTCAAGAAATCAGCTTTTTTCTGCAGTGAAGGGGGAAGGTGGAAAACAAGAGAATTCCCTCTCCTTCCATCATGTTTGTCTTGAGGATATCAGACTCTGGGTTAGGGGAACAAAAGTCTCAAACCTTTCATGGACAATTCGAAATACTCTCTTTTTTTTTGTGCCCCAAATGGATTGTGATGATTCTGTATGGGTAGACATACAAAGTAAACAAGGAAGCAAGAAGAAATTGGTTTGAAATGCCCATCAGAACCTTAATAGTTGGGAAAGGAAAAGGAAAGCTTTATTTTAGGTCATTCCATAACACAGCTCTACCATTTCACATTAGTTTTGGGTTACAATGAAAGGGTGACAAACACATTGCAAACAGGACTGGCTTTTTCCATATCTGAAATGGAAGTTGCCACAACTACAGAAGCAGCCACTGAAATGCGGTCAGCTGAGTCTGTTGGCTGCTTCTATCTTGGTTATCAATCCATCTACAAGAAACAAGAGCAACTGCAGCAGGGCTGTCCTGCCCAGAGCACATAAATTGCAAAGCTGCAGTGACTTGCAGATCATGGGCTGGCTCAGAGAAGCCTCAGTGTAAGCCCGGAAAGCTGACATCAGCACTGCTCTTCTCAGTCTGCAGACATCCCCAGGTGCAGAGGGAGGTCAGCAAAAATGGGCAGACACATGAAATCCCCAAAATTACTGATAATGCATTTTTTCCCCTTTATCCAGAAGGCTGACCAGATGTTTAACCTCACTTAAGGATATAATTTCAGTACTCTGATAATTTTTCTTTTGGGTAGGGGAGGAGAGGAGCAACAAGTAGTCATAAGGGGGAGCAGAGGTTTCAATCATTACCATGTGCACCCTCAACAAGGGTCTGCACCACAGTTTGATCAGCACCATATCAAACTACTCAGAAAAGTGCTGACTGAACAACTTAAGAGTCCTACCAGTGAGTGTGCTAGCTAAATCCAGTGGTGAGCTACGAAATCTTGGGAAAACAACCCTTCTTATTACCTAAGTACAGCTCCCTAATTTATGTCATTATGCTAAAAGGACAGTGGCCACAGGTTGCCTACAGTATTTTTAGACAGGAACTCCAGGGGATGAAGAGAGAACTCGGGTAGCTTTGCTCACAAGTTCACCAATGTTTCTTGTGGTACTTCCAAATTGCAGTCTGATCCTACTTTATAGTCTTTGTAAGGGATAGAAATTTTGTCCTTTTTACCTCTCTATATAAAGGACGAAGGATGCTTTTATTTAATGAAGGGGTTAGCATGAATTCTACAGTGTGCTGAGTCCTTCAGTGCCTACTTATACAGTATCTGGCATCAACAATTCATCTGTTAGAGCTGAAGCTAAGGAAAATACATTAATAGTGTGTTCTCAATTCTTCCATTTTCAGACTTTGTATTTATAACAGGCTACATGATTGAAAGTCTATGCAGGCCTATAAATAAGGTCCTTCAAATTCTAAAGGAACACACCCAGTCAATCATTGCAGTTTAGGTTTTCCCCAGAGAACTTTCCCAAGATGTCTGATTCTACAAGGTAAACAGATCTCTTTTTACAGAGAAAAACAAATTAACATCTACGCTTTTAAAAACATAAACGACAAAGCCAATATGCTACAGCAGGAAATAGCAACACAGGTGGAAAATAGATGGGGCTTTATATTCCCACTGTAAATCTGAGCAATCAAGAAGCAAGTAACATGATGAGTAAGTGATTTAACATTCTGCAGTATTATTTTTGACAATTTTTCTCTCTCAAGAACAAATATGGTTCCTATACTGTGACACTAAAATGCATCTGAAGACTCAGTTATACACATATATGTAAATACATATAAATACAAGCATTCAATTTCAGACCAAAACCATAAAACTTTAATCTACAGTAAAGAAATGAACTTAGGCAAAGAAAAGAAATCCAGCATGAAAAATGTTTTTCAAACAGAATGTTAACCCTAATATAGGCTTACTGCAAGTTTCTGTTGCAGTATTATACACTGCAATTATTAATTAATCAAAGAATAATTACAAATCCTTGACAAAAAGAACAATCTGACTAGAAGAAAGTAACTGTGGGATGGTGGTGTCATTGTATTGCCTGCATTTGCTGGTTTTTCCAACGTATTTTGAATTCAAAGTGCCTCATCCTCTGTTAAGGAGAAAACAGACACCATGACCTGGGCAGGAAAAGAAAATTAGATTTAAAAATGAAAATACCCAAAAAGCTTGGTAAGTACAACTGAATCACTTCTTCTAACTCTATTTATTTTACAGCATAAGACGAATGCTGAGAAGCCTAAATTTGGATTTAAAAAAAAAAAAAATCTTGGACTCAACACCCAACACTGTAAGCTCCCCAAAACTAATGCACTTAAAAACAGAACTTAAATTACACCCCTTTTTTGTGCTGCCAGTATTCCTGATGAATAAACAGTTCAACCAATTAAAATTATAAAAGAAATTCTAAATGTTTGCACAGCATTAACCATCTGGCATAACCAGCAGTATCTTTGGCACTTAAGACTTGTACCTATCATCATTATTTCAGCTTTGTGAAATATGAATCTTCTGGTGGTGGAGAAAATCAACCAGAATTTGAACAGGCTCATGTCACAGTTCCAGAACTTGCCTGTGCTTGGGTTGCGCAGTTTTGTAAACAAGGGTTCGCTGTCAGGTGTCTTCGGGGGGTCAATAGCAGCCTCTGTAGGGGGAGAGGAAAAAGTCATGAACATGTAAATTGTGAAGTATTTCACATCTGCTTCTTCAAGACATTCAGAATTAATTGGATTGACACTTTTTGAAAACACACACACACATCTGCCTAAAAATTATATGCCTCAGCCCAAATTCATCCTACCTGATCAAGGCACTTAAATTATAATTCCAGACTTCCTGGCACTCTCTATCTGTCACAGGAAAGATATGCACCTGGGGATGATTTAGATTTTGAAAACCACTTCCCTCTAGAGAGCCTTCAGGCAAGAGAGCTCCTAAATTTGACATCCCAGTTAAGCAAGATGAACTGATATGCTGCCCTGATTAGTCACAAAGACAATGAGAATGCTTTGGTTAGTTAGGCCAAGCACAAGGTGGACATTAAAAAAGTGCAAAAGGTAAAATACACAAGGGAAGAAACTATCCTTTAAAGCCTTCACGAAGTCAGATTATGCAGGAATTAGCCTATTCCAGTTGTTACTTCTGTGAAAAACACACACACTTACTTATCTCTTATGTGTAAACTTGAAAAATAAACTGCATTTAATTCTCCCCACAAAAAAAAAAAAAGCTGAGAGAATGCAGCACCTCTGGCTGAAGCCCCTTACAGTTATTCTCTTTCCTGTATCTTTGAACAAACAGAAGACATAAAGCAGAGCCACAAAAGTACATTTTTTTTTCTGTGAAACTGAAAAAAGAAGGAAACAGCTACCACAAGGACACTGACTCAAGTACAAAAAACCACGCCTATAAGTTTCCCCAGTCTATAAGTATCCTCAGTTAATTATATTCTAGCCAAGTTATCTTTGCAGAGAAAGTCTAACTTACATTTATGAAAACAACTTCCCACATCTCAGTAAAGAGCACCATGACAGCATCATCTTTCTTAGCTTGCACACTGCCAGTTCTGCCCCAATTCCTTTCATACAGGCATTCATCAGAGCAAGGAAAATTACTAAAACATTTCACATATATAATGAGTATCCAGACCCCAGAGAATGGACTAACAGTGATCAGGCTGATGTTGGTGTTATGGTGCTGCTGAGGAAAGCACAGAGGAGAAGAAGAGGCAGACTGCATGATTATTCAAAGGAACACAAGTGCCACACTGTCCTTCCCCTTTCAGTTACATCAAGCAGGTTTGGGAAGAGGGAACTGGCACAATTCTTTGGCAAACAGGGAAGTAGGAACAACTGAAAGTAACTGTCCTCCACCCTGGCTGCAAGCCCCAATGTATCTAGAAAGGACAAGTGGACTTCTCACACTTGGCTGTTCACTAACACCTCATGGGCAAAACAAAACAAAACAAAACAAAAAAAAAAAAAGGCCCAAATAACTCTCAACCTTCATATCCACTGATTGTTATTCAGCTGTGTCACAAACAGAAGTTGCCCAGCCAAAGACACATGCAGGACACAAAAAACAACTATGTTTAGTGATAAAAGTGTTGGAGGGTAATAATTCTCAGAGTTGTTTGGAGAATTTAAAGTAATTTTCTTCCCTTCAATACTGAGCCTTCAGGTGGCTTGAAAAAGTGCTTCAAAAAGTTTCAATATAAGTTGAGGGCTTTTAATGGAAAAAGCCCATATTTGCTAACCAGACTTGCTTCATATGCTGATACATAAACACATGGTTGTCAAGCTACATTTTCCCTGGCAAAGGCGTCTTTCCAATTTCTAGAGCTGTGTATATTTCAATCTTGACCACAGTTTAACATTAGTGTATTTTTTGTTACTTTTTAAAACACTGAAGTGATTAATGATAGTGAAAGAAACACACTGCATGTGTTTACTTTGATGTGTTTCACATGAACATATTAAAATATACACAGTAAATGTGAGTTTCAAAATTTAAAACAAAAAGCAAAACAAAAAAAACCCCAAAGGAACTTTCAGCGCTCACTTGCTCCGCTTTCTTCATGCATAGATTGATGAACACTGGGAATGAGTCCAGCTGAGCCTGAAGTTGCATCTTGTCAGCAGTTAAGTCGACAATCCTTCCTAATTTTTTGCTGGTTTTAATGACATTTGCATCTTTACTGGGTTGAGATGTTCTCTTCCTAACCTGCTAGTAATGCACTGAATTTATCCATCTCTGCTAAGCCCGGGAGATAACTATAGGGATACAGCGTCCCTTCTCTTCCTCATCAATCCTCTAGTTTCCCAACCCAGATAACCACTCTCCTTCATCCATCCAGGCCTGCCCCATGCTATGCCAGGCTCAGCATCCTCTACTGTGCCCCTCTGGCCCTCCCAGCAGCTCCTCCCTTGTGAAGAGCAGCACAGCTCTGCCCACGGAGCTCTTTGGTGCTCCAAGGGGTTCCCCACTGCACAGAGGGCAGCAAGGATCAAACCCTAACAAACAGTCCAAGCTGCAGGCTGCTGTCCCAGTATCTCATGGTGATGGGATCAGAGTGTGTCACACTCTCCACACAGCTGCCACAGAAAATAGTTTGTCTCAAGGGACATGAACACACACAAGGAGAAGGGAAGGACCAGGCAAAGGCAAAAGTGGTTTCTTGGAGTTTCTTTAACGTTCAATTTCCTCAAAATGTAGGCAGTATTCTACTCCATTTCCAGGGGCATCTGAAGTATATTTTTTTTATAGATTGGCTTTACTACATGTCAAGTTGGCAGACAAAAAAAGAGGCAATTGGGAGAATGCCTGCTTGGAAAACTGGATGCAGTATTAATATGGCCTTAAGGGCAAAGAAGGCCCTATTTATCTGAATTTAAATACTTCATGACTAGGAAAATGCTGAGCAAGGGATTTTTGATGTTAGGTGTCCAAACCTAACTTATTTGTGTTCTGGACTTTAGCCACGAAAGGTAACTGGATTTCCTTAATGCCATTACATTTATCAGTCCTTGCATTTCAGCAAGGATCTCTTATAGCTAAGTAAACACAGACTTCTTAAAAAGCAGTACTGTAGCCATTTTCTAGCAAAACTGAAAGTTAAATTAGGTTGGAAATTCTTTTTCAATTTTAAGGTTCACCTCCAGATAAGAAATCACCTTACAAAAAATAAACTGAAAAAAGTAACATTACAGCAGGAGCTGTTTTGTTAAATTCTAAAGGAAAACATCAGATAATTACCACTATGCTTAATATAACAGTTCCCATAGCCCAGCCCTGAAAAACTTGTTCATCTACAAGAATACTTGGGGGGAGAGAGGTAAGACCTTTCTGAACAGTATACTCTCTACCAAAAGTGACCCACAGTCAGGTCAGCTTACTAACATGTGCCATTACAGCATGGTTTTCTCCTAGGACAACATACACTACAGTGATATAAAAAACTGATAGAAGAGTACAGAGAGGGACAATTAATTCTGTCTCAAGGAGGCATCTCAGCCAAAGATTGTTTTATTGTTTTGTGGAGGTCAGACATACAACCAGGCAAATTCTACAAAATACATAAATACAAATAAGTGAAAATTAATCAGCTTTCAAAGGATTTCTGGCAATAGTTTCTTCCACAATGGATAAGTACGAGGCACTAATGAATCTGGCCATTAAAACAAAAAAGCATTACCTGGTACAGCAACATAAATAAATTGAAAAACAACACAAAACTCCCACTAAGAGTTATGAAACTGTTATGGATGATGCAGTCTATTCAACTTCTCTTTTAAAAAAATGCTTATAAAATACTATATATAACAGACTAATATCAAGTTATATGGGATTCCCATGCAAAAAGCTGCCAGCCAAGCAAGCAAAAAGGTTGTAAATATCTGTCAAATGTTTAAGAGGAAAAAACCCTCGGAGAGCACAGATTTCCCAACCACCACCACCCTGCAAAGAAAAAGGACTATTTAAGTCTGGAAATGTAAAGTTAAGATTTCATTTAAAAACAGATATTAAACCATATGTCACCTAAACAAGTCTTTTTCCATTCCCTCCTTAACTTCTAACTGTGCATGAAAGGTGTGTCAGATGGAGGTATTATGATGGAGCCCATTAAACAGACATTTTACGAAAGACTTTAAACTATGTAGCCCAAGGGCACAGATAGGTTAGATCTAATAAACGTTTTATTTGTGCTCCTTTTAGAATCTCAACCCTCAAGAAAATGGCTTTAATTCAGTGTCCATGTCCTTTGTTGTGCAGCATGCCCTGAAAAAAGCCCAGTGAAAAATAATAAATCCAGTACTTTGTATCACCCAAATTTTGGTAAGTTTTCTAAGTTACAAGGTAATTAACTGCAAGCATAATAAATGAATTCAGACATGCACAGATTGAGGATACAGTTTCATAAATGGCTTCAAAAGATCCAGAGATCGCAAGCCATAGAAAAGTCCTGGGGTCCCCAACACTGCTCCCTTCTTGTTTTGCATCTCTGGTGCTTTTTTCTACCACAACTAGCAACCTCATGGCCCCACAGCAGGTTAGCTCAGGTCACTCATCCAGCTGAGAAGTAACCAGCCACAATGAAGAAGTAAATAACTTTCAATCCTATCAGTAAGCTCACTGGAGTAAGAGACAGAACCCACAGCAGGAGTTGATGGTATAGAATACACCCTATTCCACATGTGACACAGATGTCATTGACCAGGGCACAGGAAATAGAAAACCAGATCATACATTAACTTACAGAGCTGAGAAAGCAGGAGATGAGCCACAGGTCATTGTTGCTTCCTTGGCTCACATTACTCAGAAGAGCATTGAACAGAACACCTATGATTCACCTCTGCAAACAGCCAATATTTTGCAGGTGCATACATAGAGGGTATGGGTTTATACTTGCCCACACTTGATTTTTGGAATTAATCTTTATAATTGTTATTCAGTTATGTAGACTTGATGTTACCTCACCACCTTACTCCTTCTTTTACTGTACATAGTACTCACTTCAGTAAGGGGACTTTTGCCATGCCTATTGTAATAGACAAAATTATCAGTTCGGTAATCATGGCATTTATTATTTGGGGCCCTAAGGAAACAATGTTCAGTGTGATATAATTTAGAACATTCTACAATAAAACACAGTATCTAAAAATGGCACTGTTTTCTATCTTGACCACAACTTCAAAAAGAAATGTTACTTGACACTTTGAATGGTCTTTTGCTCCAGGACACAGTTAGGCAATACAGCTAAATTTTAAGACTTAACCCTGAGAGCATCTTTTGGCTTCCCCTTATGCTGGCACAATTCACTTCTTAGCCAAAAAAAAAAAACAAAAAACCAAAACGTGTTCATGGACTCACTAACAGCAATGAACAGTACTAATTCATCCATTACTGGAGTCTAGATGCTCAGCAGAATGTGCAGAGTTTCAGCTGAATAAAGGGGAGGTCAGTCTTGAGAAGTTCAAGAACTGGTTATCACTTGAAAGGATAAAAAACTACAGACTTCCCTTCTCAATATTTATAGGGTCAGCACTGGTGCAGCTGTATTACTGGCTGAATCAGCCCTATTCCCATATGCAGAGAGGCCTAAGTTGGCATAAGTTGGTCTCTTCCAAGCCAGATGGCAGAAAGCAGAAGTGGGAGATGGTGTTACACATTAAAACATCTCTTTTCAGTTATTTTATTTGCTATGCTTCCTTCTGGCTCCTTAGCTTGCCAGTTATATCTGCTTTATTCACAGCAGAGCTCAGTATTTCTTTTTCATCTCTTTTAGGAGATGACATGTAAGAAATAGTGCAAATTACCTGCAGGCAAAAGGCTTTGTTCAGGAGATGCAAATGCCAGTTTAGGGGAAGGTTCAGTAAAATAAGCCCACAGAGTGCTAACTTCTAAAATAAGCATATTCAAGTTCACCTTATTAAAAAGGTATATAAACATGTGCACGTGTTTTATATAGGCTTTCTGATGTTTTGACTCAGCTGCTAAAAAAAATATATCTGTTTATTGCAAACATTATTTCCAAGTTCTTTACCTAGATTATCCTGGAAAGTATTAATATTCAATTATTCTGCTCAATTTTGACACTCATTACAATTTTTCATTCAAGCACCCTAGCAGTCCAGCAGTGTGATCTGTTTCATAGCAGATAAAGTGATTTTTTTTTTAAACACTAAATGAAAGCATGTATCAAAGTGCAAGGATGGAAAAAATGTTAATGCAAAACCAGTCTACTTCTGCTTTTATAACAAGCTACTTTCACAAATTAAGTATTCCACAGCTTCTTTCACTATGACACCTTCTCTCACTATGACCCAAAATTTTCAAGTCAAATACTTCCTCGGTTACTGCATGGAGACAAAAGTTCCTTAGTCTCAACTGAAAGGATGGAGGATTAATTTAATGTGTGCTGATGCCCCATGGTTTGGCATCACAGTCCATTTATTTCTGCCTCCATTTGACTTTTGGCATATATGAGATTTGTTCAAACAATTTGCCAAGTCTAATGTGAAACTGCTCCTTTTATTTTTTAATAAGTAATTCCTAAAAATAATAGGATTGTTAAATTTCCCTCCCCCATTGCAAACCTTCCAGTTCTATGCATATGGCAGTTCTCATAAAACAATAAAAGAGCTAATCAATTTACTGTTTAAGAAAACAGCAGACTGAAAAAATGTGCTCAGCTAAACTTGTCTAGCTCAG
This sequence comes from Cichladusa arquata, assembly GCA_026413545.1. NCBI lineage: Eukaryota > Metazoa > Chordata > Aves > Passeriformes > Muscicapidae > Cichladusa > Cichladusa arquata. The sequence continues at coordinate 63,215,263 of JAOTQP010000001.1, read as the reverse complement.
AAAAATAAAAGTTGAGAATAATTTTCAGCATGCAGCTAACCCATATTATTTTCCTAATACAGACAAAGACAGAACATATTAAATACATCAGTCTTAACTTTAGGTGTAGAGTGGAACACCACACTTCGAAAACTGCCTTCAATTCCTGACCTCTTTGCTAAAACCAGTGAAAGATATAAATAGTTCCAGTTCTAACACCTATCCCTGAGGAATGCTGAAAAAGAGACTGTCCTTCACACCAATCCTGTTAAGCAGCTGGTGTGATTTTGGTAAGACTGGTTTGAAGTCATTACATAAGAATGTTTATTTGTTATACAGAGCCCAGTTCACATCTATGTTGGACACAGTGACTTCACCACAGTATTTGAGAGTTTTCCAAAGCCCTGCCTTTAGATTTAAATAGCCCTAAAATTAAAAAACTTTAGATTCCGATAGCCCTAAAATCCTACTGGGTCTCAACAGTATTTCTCAGTCTAGGAAATAACTTCTAGCTCTTATGATTTTCAGAGAACACATAAAAATGGTAGTTCCATGGGCCCTGTTCAAAAGGCAGGGAGAACTTTCCTCCACTCACATTAAAAAGTAGCAGGATTTTTTTTTTAAGCACATGGATACTCAGTAAATACAGACAGAATCTACTCTATGAAAGCACATCATTAGTAACTGTGTAGCCGTGAGAGAGCCAAGGTTTAATCCCCAGGAGCTACTACTTTTCTCTTGTATCTGTTCAGTAGCTAGACCAACACCACAAAGCCAGTACAGGAATTTTTACATTCTCATGGGTAAAGAGTTTGGATACATGGGTAATGTAACAGCCTTGATCATCCAACTACCACCAGAAATGCAGGAAAGCACTATCTGGAAACTCAGCCATCCACCAACCAAGCCCGTGTGGTCCTTCAGGAGTTGTTAGCACTTGGGTGTCTCTGTACCATGGTTCCTCCAGAACTCCAGATTCGGGAGGTCTTCCTAACCATGGACGTCAACTACTCTGCACAAAGCTAGCTCAGATCCAGATTTCCAGCCAAGCTAATAAAATCCCCTGGAACATGGAGCACAGCACAGAAACACCCAAGTGGGTCTACACAGAGCCAGCTTGGTCCATCAGGACTTATTAGTTCAGACACTGTCTGAAAGTAGCTGCACTGCAAAGCTGGTTCTGGAAACAGCAGAGATGTGTTAACATGGCACAGCACTTGAACTAATAAACTGCTAGTTCTGAGCCCAGCCTGCCCCAGGCTAAATCTGGTGCCTGTATATCCACTGCACAGTTAATCTGCAACTGCAGGAACGGCACAAAGAGTTGACTCTATTTCAAGCCCAGCATGCACAGCTCTACTGCTACCAACATGACCAAATTTTCTGTCTTTTCACCTCTGTCCTTTCATCTTCCTCCACAACAACCAATCCCTCCATCTACTCTCTTCCTGTTTGTTCATTGTTTTCTCTCCTGGCTACTCACATCCATTTCTCAGCCTTTCAGTAGACATCCCCAGTAAGGCTGCACAATGTACATCAGCAGCTTCCAGCCTTTCTGGAGTGATTAACATGGTTACCACCCTCTTCTCACCCTGAGCAGCACTTCCTAACTCCTCTCCCACACTTCTGGCTTCCCACTTTGTCATGCCCTTGGTGATTCAATCCCTAGCCAAGGAACCATTATGCTTACAAAAACAAAACAAAAATATGCTTCTGTTTGCATGTCAAATTGTCCTGTCTTCATGGAAAAAATCAAGTATCAGCAGAAACACCATCACAAGACCTCTCACCAGGCCAAGGGCAGGCTACCATCTCTAAAGGTAAAATTTGCTATCTCACCCAGAAGTTGCTTAGCAGTCACCTCAGATATGACTGTCTGATACGAGACTCTCCTTTTCCCTTCCTACTTGGACTTCCCTTTGTGCAATTCTCCCATGCCAAATAGCCTGAGTGTCCTGATGTGGCAGAAGGACTGGTGAGGGTAAAGACTGCCCCAGTCAACCCTGCTTCCCCTCCACACCTTCACCCACCTCTACAAAGCATCCAAAGTTAACTGCTGAGCATATGGTTTGTAGCTCTGTCCTGTGATGTGCAGGCATGAGAGGATCACTAATTATCAAACTTTTACAGTACTGGAAATATCACAGAATTAATCACTCGCTACTGAAAATGACAGTCTGTCCCTCTAAAAACAGTTCACACCATTGGTAAAAAACTCTGACTGCATTCCTTTAGCCAGAATCACGACTTCAAGACAGAGCATGCACAGTTCCACCTGACAGAATAGATTCCTCATTTCTGAGCTGTTTCCAGAACACTGAAACCAATACAAAAACTACAGAACCAAAAATAAAACTGAAATTTGTCCTGACAGTCATCACACATGCTCTGAATGGCAGAGCAGCAATTTATTGTCCATGCAATATAACAGCATATAAATGTGTACTTAAACAAGGAAATTAGTAGTAATTTCATAATCCTCAATACTAAAGCAGAGAAGCTTTTTTTAGTAGACTTAGGAACAAATAGCATTGAGCTCACATCCAGAAACAGATCCTGTACTTATTTGCACCAGCTGGTTTTATAATACCATACAGGTATTATGAAGATATAGATTGTCATATGAATAGAATTTTACCGTCAAAGAACATTTTTGCTCTAAAACCAACTGCAACCATCTTCATTCCTGAAAGTAATCAGGTCTTCCTACTACACATTCTGCTAAACAGCCAATGAAAAATTTCTGAGATTCATTCAACAGAGCAGTTATGAAATGCAAAATTCTGAAAAGTGGTAACACGCTAACTTTAAAAAGCTTTTCTGAAAATAATGCTTAAACAAAACTAAAATCATGAAATATTTCGTTTGGCTGGCAAGTCTCATCAGCTGTGGAGCTCTGAATTTATCAGCCATAGACTTTTTTAAAAAATCACTATGCGCTTCGAAGTTCAACTAAGGCTTAATAAACTTTCTTACAGGTCTGGAGTACTACATAAATTTTGTCAGAGCTGTGCTGGCATAATTGGTAATACAAACTGTCTGGCTTCATGAAAGTTACAAGCTCTGGCTCCAATCCTGCAAACACTTACTGGAGAATTTAACTTACTGCACAGAACTGACTACTCATGCATAAGCTAAGCATATTTGTAAATATTTGCACAGTATGGACATCTGTTGGCATAGCCAGTCATTTGATACAAGATTTAGCTCTAAATCCTAGTCTGAGTAGAGTCAATATTAAAAAAAAGGGATTCCTCACTTTATAAATTCCTTTCTTAGGCATCAAGCATGTCAGATACCAAAGGGCAGCACCGAAAAGTTAAAACTAGAGGAAGAGAGCGATCAGTGAAATCGTAAGAATTGTTTCTGTTTCCCATGTAACTAGAGAAGCCTGGTTTCTTATGGGCGCATGCCTCAAGGTGAGGTTCCTGCCTCATTTCCAATCTTTGCTGAATGAATCTCTTGCTATACCTTTCCTTCAGTGGTGCCATGTACAGCATTTCTCACATCATCACAGGCAAAGCTCAGAAAACTACTCCAAAGAGATCCTGCTTTTTATCAGGTTTGGTTATCAACACTTTTCAGTTATGGGCGAGCTAAGAAATAGCCACAGCACAAAGCTGGCCCACAGATAATCACGGAAGTCGCATTTCCTTAAAAACCAAACTAGAAAAAGACACGTATGTCTCCTTCCTCTTAATGTCTTGGCATTTGAACACATCCTGTTTCACTCATCCTCTCTGAGAGCTAAACATGTTGTGATCTGTTTGTTTAAACCCGATGCTAGGCAGAAATGCACGTAAAGGAGCTAAGGCATCCTCCCATTGATTCAGCGCTGCGGGGGAGAGAGCAAACCGCCACTACAAGGAGGATATACATGTATGGATATACACATCTGCATCTGCAGAAATGCCATGTGGAGCTCTGCTCCTTCAGAATAGAGCTGAGGAGATCTCACTCTGGCTTAGGACTGAAATCTGTTTGACAGCTGTGGCTTAGGGCACTGAACGGTTTCCACAAAAAAATACAGGGACTGAGGGGACGGAGGCAAGGCGGGCCGCCAGCTCCGGGGAGGGGACAGCGAGACCCCACCAGCGACATCGGTGGCAAAACCCAACTGACACTCATAAACCAAACGCACTGATCCAGCGCGGGAAACGGGGTCTGGAGAGGGGAGGGCGGGTACCGTGCGGGCCCGGCGTGCAGGCCGCGCCTCAACCCGGCCCTGGCACAGCCGGGCGGGCCCGGCCCCACGCAGCAGCCCCGGCACCCGCCCCAGGCCCCGGGAGCGGCGCCCGCCTCCTGCCCGAGCCGGCCGGGGGGCGGGAGCGCTCGGCGCTGCGGCAGAGCCGCCCGTCCGCGGAGCGACCCCGCCGGTTACCTGGGGCAATGAGCACCCACTGCGCGGGCTGCGCGCCCGGCCCGCTCCGTGCGCCCCGCATGCTCCGAGCGCCCCGCGACCGCGCAACGCCGCCGCCGCTCCCGCCGCCGCCGCCGCCGCTAGCATCGCCCCGGGGGCCCGAGAGCGGCGGCGCCCCGGCCCCGCGGCTGCCCCGGCGGGGATGTGAATGGCGCTGGGGGTGCTCGGCGGGACCGACATGGAGTGGGAGAAGCTGCCGCGGCGGCCCGGCGAGGGCGAGGGGGAGGTGGCGGGGCCGTGGCCGGGCTGCGGGCGGCTGCGGCCCTGGCCCTCCTCGTACCGGGCGCTGCGCAGCGCCGTCTCCACCCTGGCGCGCATCGACGACTTCTACTGCGAGAAGATCGGGGCCGGCTTCTTCTCCGAGGTCTTCAAGGTGTGCGAGGCGGGAGCGGGGGTGGCGGTCCGCGGGGCATCCCGCCGGCATCGGGCGTCCCCCGGGGACCGCGGCAGCAGCGCAGCCCCGGCCGCGCCCTGGGCTGGGGACTGCGATCCCACCCCTCAGCCCCGGCACCGGGCGAGGCTGGGGGTGTTCGAGGCGATGCCGTGCGGAGGGGACGCGGGGCCGGCGGCGCTCGCCCCGTCCCGGCCGGGCGTTGTGGCTCCATCGCCCCGAGCCGGGGGAGGGGAGCGCCGCTGTGTTTACAGCTGGGGAGCTGAGCGCTCCGAGCGCTGCGCCGTGATTGCGCGGAGGGTCGAGTGGCGGGCAGCCGAGCCCCGGGGACCCCTGTCAAAAGGCTGGGCATCCGAGCCCGCCCGGGGTGTGTCTGTGGCGGGGAATCCGGGTAGCGTTCTTAGCCTCTCCAAGGTGATGTCCGGCGTTGCCGGGCCTGCTGAGCAGGTGATGTGCAGGATTCCCCACGGGACCCCCACGAAGGTGTTTGGCTGTGGCACAGGGGTGTGATGCCGTAGAACGGCACGAGGCTGAATCCCGGCTGAGCCCCCAGAGCTGTCTTTGTCCTCCATCCTCTCTGGGACTGTCAGGGTGGGGATGCCTGTGTGTGGCCCCTGCCCACGATACGGGTGTGTGAGTGTTAGTGGGGAGCTCAGGGTCTCCAGCAGTGAGGCAGAGGTGCATGGTGGCAATATGCTGCCAGCCCAATGCACTGCTCCTGGGCATGAAGGGCTGTGCCTCGATGCCACCACCACCTCTCTGGCAGAGGGGAGGTGTGTGCATGTGTTGTTTTGAGCCTCAGCATCACTTAAAGTGCCATAAGCCACTGGGCTAGGGCTGCCCTTAAGTGGTGATCTAGTGGCTTCATATCCCTCAAAGAGCAGCTTAGAGCTGGACACAACTCCCTCTACCTGCTGCCACAGTCACTGGGGTCACAGGCAGTATAACTGGGCATTCACATCCTGGCAGTACCCTGGGGTCTTTCTCCAGCCCTGACACCATTCCCCACTCAGGAGGGAGACCCCGAGACCTCTCTCCTCCTCAGCCACAAAAGTGGTGTCCTGTGAGCGGCTATGGGGAGTGTGCAGAGGTCCCTCTCCTCCATGCTCCCTCCTGGAGCTCCCGGTGGACCCATGACCTCCCTGCTGGCTGGGTTCCTGCTATTGATCTCTGGCTTGGAGTGCACAGCAGCACCTTGGAGCAGAGGGAGGCATTTAATAATATCAGGCGTGGATATGGCTCTTTAATAATGGATGCTCCCGTGTCTCAGCGAGGCCAGGTCTCTTCTTGCATTGCTGTTTTCCCAGACTCTGCTGGAGCCACAAAATGCTCCTTCCCCCTGTGGGGAAACCTGTTGTTTAGGTTCTTGTGGGCCACTGGCACGTAGGATTTGGGGATTGGCAAAGGTTGAGGGGTGGGAAGGGGATCAGGATCAGTAGTCGACATGTGCATGGTGGCAAGGAAGCAGGAATGGGAGGGGGCCAGATGGGGCTTTGTGCTTGTGCAGTGGGTTGAGTCCAAGAGCTCAGCAGGGTGGTGGGGTAAGCTTGGGATCTGAGCTAGGGTTTGGCCACCAGAGCTTGCGAGGAGAACAGAGCTTGGCAGGGCAACCCAGGGCCCATTTTCCTCCCACCTCCCTTGTTCGTTCTGCAGCTTTCCAAGGATGTGGGCACTTGAATCTGCCTCCTCTGTGTGGCTGCTGAGTCCTATGTCATTTCAACCTTGGTGGTTGAGGGGTACAGGGAGGGGACCTGGACATCTCTGCCTCTGCACAGGTAGCTCAGTTCTGGCGTGCAGCTGAGCCAGGGCCAGGCAGCGTGCTGACAAGCATCTGACTGTCTCCTCAGCATTAAAGCCAAAGAGCTCACTGTGTCCAAGCCCACCTCAGTGTGTCCAAGCCCTAGTGTCCCAAGCTAGCCCCTCCAGTCAAGCACCTCTCTCAGAAAGGCTTTCCAGAGCAAACAGGAGACACCAGTGACAAGAAGCTGCTCTTTTTCATGGTGCTTGTTCATAGCTGATCCCCCACTGTGCTGCAGAGCAAGGCAGTTTTCCCTCTGGAGCAGCTGGTTCTCATTGCCTTTCCCTGTGCGATTTCAGAGGCACTAGGCCCCCCCATTTCCTCAGATAGACAGACATTTCAGGAAGCCACCTCTATTTCCAATTGACTGAGCAGAATGAGCTGGGTCTGTTTGTGCCAGGCATTTTCTCCAGCCCTTAAACCACTGTTGCATCTTTTCCCCAAATCCCTCTCTTACTTTCCCATATGCTGTCTGCAGCAGACATGAGGGCTGTGGGCAGCATCCTTGGGGCTGTATCCAGAGGCTTTCACTCATATGTATTTCAGCCTCATGTCCTGATGTTGCACATCCTCTTGGAAATGCCATCTCCCAGGGTGCAGCTGTATAATGTGCCCTGCCCAGCACCCCATTTCCATGGTATTTTGTGTTTGTGTGGATTAGCAGCTCCCAGCCTGGGCAGAGCTCAGGAGAGGGTTTTGGCATTACTATCAGTTGCCCATCTCTGCTTGCTTCCTCAGCAACCTTTGGGATTTTCTGTTTACTTCCAATTTTCCGGTGCAACTAATGGAGCAAGTCTCTCCCTCTTATCTGCTGCCCTTCGTCAGGGTCCTTGCCTTATTTTACAGAGCAGGATGAAGCAGCATGACACCGATGGGGAAACTAAGGCAAGCAGGGAGGAAGTGAATTAGCCAAGGTCAGCCAGCCATGGCAAGGCTGGAGCAGCCCTGGCCCCAGAGTTGCCGCTCGGGAGTCCTGGGCACAGGAAACGTGTTGTGCTGACCAGCTGGAGACCTGCCAGCCCCTCTCCTGCTCTATCACAGGGCATGCTCCAGGCTTGCCAGTCGGGGCAGGCAGTGATGTGCCACTACGGTGCAGCCCCGGCTCCTGGTGTGCCCGCAGTGCCACTCCTGGGAGAGCAGGAGGTCGGGATTGCTGATGCTCAAACACTCTCCAGCAGCAGGTGCTTTGTCTCTTCCTCAGAGAAAGTCTGTCTTGGCTGATTCTGCCTTTCCCATTCGATGAGCACGTTTTGCAGTCCCACCCATCTATGTTATTGGGATTCCTGTGAGCTCAGATGCAGCTGTTGTGGGTGGCTGTGGGGTTACCAGTGGCTTTGCTAGCTCCCTTGCCCTCCTCCTGTCTTGCCCACAGAACTCTCTGGGGTGACGGGTGCAGGGTGGTGTCCCTGTGTGACTGTGCCTGTGTGGGGCAGGGACGAGGGAATATGCAGAGAGTGGGGCTGTGTGCCAGGCCATCCCCAGTGCAGGGTGCAGTGGGGCTGGCTGCTGAGACCTCCGGACTGGGAGATGTCGGGGAGCTTTGCCCCTTGTCTAGACGGGAGTGCCGGCTGTGAGGAGGGAGCAGGCCGTCTGCTCGCTCTGATTAGCATGCTCTTTAAATAAGACTCTAATTTCCGCTGTTAGAAGAGCTCAGATCCCTTGTGCCCGGGCTGGGGCTGCCGCCAGCCCGTCCCATCCCCCAGCCCTGCGACTGGCGGCAGATGGGATGGGGACCAACGTGCCACGGCAGCCTGGCTCAGCCACGGTACCCCCATCAGGTGCCCAATGGACCAGCCGTGTGGGATGCCAGGGAGCATCCCTAAGGGGTAAGGGCTCGCCTGTTTCCTGGGTGGGGGACAAGTGGCTTGCCCTCCCCCTGCAGCCCCACATGGCTGCCCAGCTGAGCTCAGCTCCAGGGAATGCGCTGGGATTCCTGGGCACCATGCCAGAGTGCATGAGAGAGGCGAGAGGGGACACCTTCCTGCCCGAGGAGGTTGTGCTGCCTGCCGCCTTCCCTGTGTGTCAGTGAGAGAGGAAATTCCCTTAGTGGGGGGTTTCAACCCCCCTGCAGTCATGGCTGGTGCCCTTTGCTGCTGTGTCTGCATCAGAGGGTGGCCAGGGCACTGGGCTGGTGCTAGCACCTGGACAGACTGGGTAAACTGTCCAGTGCCTGTGGAAGCCATGGAAAGGGAGCATAACTCCTTCCCTGCTGTCCCAGCTGTGGGCTAGCCTTGAGCCAGAGAACTTGAGGGGGACATGCCAGAACGGGGCCTCGCAAGTGCGCTCGGGACATTGGACAGCCTCAAGGACATCGGACAGCCTCAAGGACATCGGACAGCCTCAAGGACATCATGCCCCACGGGGATGGAGTCACAGAAAAATACGTTGGGGCAGGGCTGCACTGGCCAGGAGCTTCTGGAATCCCTGGGATAATTCCTGGAGAAGCAGCTTTCACCAGACCTTCCCTCCCCCAGGCTGCCAGGCTCCCTCCAGTCTTAAGGTGTCCAACACCATGTGACTGCGCTCAGACCTCACTCAGCCCATTCCGATGGCAGGTGGCTTTTTAATGAGGAATTAAGCCATGGGCACCTCCCGACCGTGTAGAGCTGAGCTGGTGCCCACCAGATGCTGCTCCCTGATGCCGGGCCACTGCTGCTGGCAGGGAGCTGGCCAGCCCTGTGGCACACAGCCGCCAAGTGCCAGCGCTGTGCGCGCCGCGCAGCATTCCTGACGTGGGCGCGTGGCGCCGGAGCCCGAGCCCGGCCGCCTCCAGCCATCCCGGCGGGGATGAGCCTGCCCGCGCCGCTGAGCCGGGTCCTGCTGTCTGGCAGCTGCTGGTGCCAGCCAAACTGACTGAGCCAGTCCTGCCAGCCCCACACGGCGTGGGAAGGGAAGGGAAGGAAGCACTGCCACCAGGAGAGCTGGATCAGGAGTGATGGGTTTTGCTGGGCAGTACCCAGTGCCAGAGGCTTGGCAAGGCTGTGGGTCATGCTGGCCTTGTCCAGGCTCTGCTTTCCTCAACCCCTGGCCCTGTGGGGAGCTGGAGGGACCAAGTGAGACTGTGCCCAGCCTGCTTCAGTCACACAGGCCCCCTCCTTAAAGCCTGCACAGAAGCCTGGCTGAGAGCCCAGTTTCTGTTTCTGGTGTTGCCCTCAGCTGCCCCACCGACAGGGATGGGGGTGGAGGGAAGACAGCAATGCTTGAGATGGATGGGGTTGCCCCTTGCCCTTGGTCCAGGCCAAAGAGTCCTAGGGCATCAGAATGGTGTTGGCAGCAGTTCCAGGTGCTGTTGGGCACTGGTGTGGTGAGCAGAGTAGTGAGCACAGGGAGGACTTGAAGCACCATTATATGGGGCGCTCTGGGTGCTCCCCACAGCAGGCACTGCAGTGTCACCATGGGACAGGCTCTCCCTGAGCCCAGGAGCTCAGTCTGTGCAGTGCTCAGCAAGGAGGAGACATGGGGAAATCCACCCTCCCTTCTCCCTGCAGCATGGTGGGGTGCCAGGATAGGGGCCTGTGGTGGCAGGTGTCTGGGCTGTCCCCACTCGCCCAGCGTCCGTTCTGAGCTCTGCTGTCAGGTGGCCTCTGTTGGTGGGTCAGGAGTGCCAGCTGGCTGTCTGGGGCTGGCTGCAGGTGACGCAGGTGTAACTGGAGCGGGGTGCCCACAGGCAGGTGTCTCCTGAATTATTCAAAGCCTGTCCGTGAGCTCAGTAGGTTGATGGTGGTTTCCTTCTCACTTCCACTCGGACTGGGACTGGTTTGGTGTCAGTGCACACAGACATGTAGAAGGATCTTCACAGAACCCTCATTTCCCCGAGGCCCTTTTGAAGGGATGTGCTGCTGCCCCATCCCCTGGGTATTTTCTGCTGGATAGATCCCCATCATGGCATGCACCCCAGGAGCAATGCCAGCCAGGGGGTGTGACGAGAGCCGTGGAGGGCCCAGCATGCCAGCCTCCCTCTGCTGTGGTGGGGACAAGGGCCAAGCTGTGAGCGGGATGAGGGTGCTGGAGATACTACCTCCGGCCAACCCCCTGTGTTTTTCCTGGGAAGGCAATCCCTGAGGTGAGGGAGTGTTGTGGGGGTGTTGTGGGTCTGGCCAGGGGCTGGCACCAGCTCAGCAGCCTCAACCAGCATCGACTAAAAAGGAGAAGAGCAGGGAGCTGACGGCAGCACTGAGGAATGCCTGTGCCTCCGTGCACAGTGCACAGCTCTGTGTGTGCTGGGGGGCAGCTGGGATCCACTGGGTTGTCCCCCCAGCAGCTGCTACTCCAAGGCGAGGGGGGGTGGCATCCCACCCCCAGCACCTGCTCAGGAGGGGACCCTCAGCGCTGGTTTGGCCCCCGCCATAACAGTGCTAGGTCAGGGCATCCCATGCTCTTCCCTTCCCCTGCACATGCCAGGGAGCTGCAGATGGACAGGGTGTCCGTGCTTGGCCATGCTCCAGCTGCTGTTCTTGGCGGGGGACCAGGCCCCCAGATCGCATGACAGTGTCGGGCTGGGGCTGGCTAAATATACAGCTCATCCAGGCTCCATGCCCTACCGGGCTGGGGTCAAGCACTACAGCAGTTGGCCACACCAAGAGCTGGTTCCGAGGGGCAGTGTGCCCCCTCTTTTCTCCACCCCACGCTGGTAGGGTCTGGCTGGGTGGTGCTGACCCAAAAAACATCCTCCCTGATGCTCTCCAATCCCGTACCTTCCTGTTCTCACAGTGGAGCTGGGCTCACAGCTTATGGGAGCTGTTGTTGCCCCTTGGGAGTTCAGGGCAGTGTAGCATGGTGGAGGGAGCATAAGAAGCAGGGTGCCCCAGGAAGGATGGGGCTTTGTGTCATCAGTACTGGGAGTGCTTGGAGATGTAGGGAAAGTGTCCCAGGGGTGCCATGAGATGCTTCACTCCCCTCTCTGGAGCTGGGGTGGGAGCTGGGTGAAGCCTGGTGTCCGTGGGGCTGCAGAGATACGTGGGGCTCAGCCTTGCCTGTGTCTGCCTCCAGGTGCGGCACCGCCAGTCGGGGCAGATCATGGTGCTGAAGATGAACAAGCTGACCAGCAACCGGGGCAACATGCTGCGGGAGGTGCAGCTGATGAACCGCCTCTCGCACCCCAACATCCTCAGGTAGGACCTGCTTCCCCACTGCCAGCCCCATTGCCCCCCTCTTCCTTAGCCTGGGGGTTTGGAGCTACTGGTGATGCTGGATAAGCTCTTGGGGGCTGATTCCTGCCACAGCCACCCTCAGGTCCCCTCTCTCTGTTTCACAGGTTCATGGGGGTGTGTGTGCACCAGGGACAGCTGCATGCACTGACAGAGGTAAGCGTGTAGCAGCAGCCATGAGTCTCATGGTTCCTGCAAGCCAGTGATACCTGTAGGGACATGTTCTTGGCCTGTGACACATGCAGGCAAGGCCTGCTGGGAGGCTGTGGTGTGGGATGGTTGGAATATGCATTAGGGTGAGAGATGGGAATCCAGTGTATTGTGGGGGAGGGATGCTGTGATGCGATGGTCCAGCTCTTTCCATCAGTACATCAACGGTGGGAACCTGGAGCAGCTGCTGGACAGCCCTGTGCCCCTCTCCTGGTCCATGCGTGTCAAGCTGGCCCTCGACATCGCCCATGGCCTACGCTACCTGCACTCCAAGGGCATTTTCCACCGTGACCTCACCTCCAAGGTACAGGATGTTCCAAGGCACTGCATTGCCCTCATCGTCCCATACCCGTGCTGCTGCCTTGCTGCCCTAGGCATGGCAGGCTGATGAGCAGGAGGCTGTGCCATGCTGGGGCATCCTGAAACCAGTAGCCAGGGATTCAGGGCTGGTGCAGTTAGTGTGAGAGGTCCTCCTGTGCCTACAGAACTGCCTGGTGCGCTGCGAGGCCAGTGGCTACACAGCTGTAGTGGGTGACTTCGGCTTGGCAGAAAAGATCCCCACCTACAGGTACATGGGCAGCATCCACCTGTCCATCCCCATCCCTGTAACCCAGTCAGAGCAGAAGCTGGGGAGGGCTGGATGTTGGGGATGCAGCTAAAAGGGCAGGAATGGGGGTAGTGAGGTGGTCCTTGGCAGGAGGGACTCCAGGAACAGTTTGGGAATGGCTAGGAGGGGATGAAGAAGGGGGTGGTGTGATTGGGGAGGGATGAGTTTGTAGGGTGCGTGGAGTTAGGCCAGGGAGGGAGGTGGAGATGGTCACCTGGGATGCTGCAGCAGGAGGATTGGACATCTGGGGGACTGGGCAGCCTCTGATATTCCACCATGTCTCCCAGCGAGGGCAGCGAGAAGGAGCCGCTTGCTGTGGTGGGCTCCCCGTACTGGATGGCACCCGAGGTGCTGCGTGGGGAGATCTACAACGAGAAGGTGAGGCTGCCCTGTGTGGGGCTTTACTCAGGCTTGTGCTGCCAGTGGTTTGCAGTCCTGGGGTGCACCTAGAGAGAAGGAATTGGGCATCCCTCTGATGACGAGGTGCCAGAGCCCCAGTGTGGCTCTGCAGGGAGGAGAAGGGCTGTGGCCTTGCAGAATGGTTGATACATCACCTCAGGGCTGCGGGGCCCCTCCGTGACTCCCCACTCTCTGCAGGCCGATGTGTTTGCATATGGCATCATCCTGTGCGAGACCATCGCTCGTGTCCCAGCCGACCCCGACTACCTGCCCCGCACTGAGGTGACTGGGATGGGAACGGGGGGAGGTGTGGGTTGCAGCACTGGGGCTGGGACCACTTCATCAAACAAGGGGGGTTCATTCTGTGTTGGGCAGAGACCCATGTGCAGGACTGGTCCCACACCTCAGGGCTGGGGTGCTGTGTCCCACTTGCTGCCCAGGGAGGGATGGTCTCTTCCAGTAACCTCAGAACCCACAGTGAGCCGGAAAAGGAGAACAGGGCAGTTGGATTCAGGCAGAGAGCAGAAGCAATATCTGTCCTAGCATGCCCCAACCTTAGCGCACTTTGGGGTGACAGGGTGACCCCCTGCTGTGTCCCAGCTGGGGTGCTTCCAGGTCCACAGCCCTGTGTCTTAGTGCAGTGAGGAGGGGGCCAGGCCATATTGAGTTCCCTGGGCCTTCTGGTGCCCCAGGAGACCCAACCTTATTCTTCTTCCTTTCCCTGGTGCAGGATTTTGGTCTGGACGTCACCACTTTCCGCACCATGGTGGGAATTGACTGCCCAGCGGCCTTCCTCCAGCTGGCTTTTCACTGCTGCAGTGTGAGACTCCCACCTCCACTGGCTGCCCTTCCCTGCCCTGCCAGGACAGAACAGGGCAGGCAGGACAGGCTGCCTTGCCTGCTCACAGGGAGAGCAGGGAGCTGCCTTTGCTCCCTGCACGGTTCCCTGGGGTGCTTGAGGAGACACAGACCTGACAGGGAATCCCTCCTGCCCACAGATGGAGCCCACCTCCCGCCCCTCATTCCTAGAAATCACGCAGTGCCTGGAGAGCATCTTGCAGCACCAGCTGGGCGCTGAAGGTGCCAGGGCCACCCTGTTCGGCATCGGGGAGAGTCTGCCTGCATCTGGAACCTCAGCCACACTCAGTGGTACGTGGGCACCTCGGGGACAGGCCATAGCAGGTGTAAAGATGGGGGAGTGTGGGGTTTCCCATCCTGCCCCATCAGCTGTAGGGAAAGGAGACGGGGCTGTGTGAGGTCTGCAGGATAGAGCTGATCCCTGTTCCTCCTTGGGGTGCGCCCCTAAGTTGCTGGGTACCCAACACCCTGTAGCACCCCAGACGGGCAGCTGCTGGCTGCTGGTGACACTCTCCTGTGCCCGTGCCCAGGAGTGGCCAGGAGGTCATCCAGCCATACCGAGCAGTCACCCCTGCGTGAGCTGGGGACACAGCACCTGCAGCCAGAGCAGCGCCTGTCCCGCAGCCAGTCTGACATGTTCCCTTCCAAGTCACCTACCGTGCTGAGCCCACTGGAGCCTTACAGCGAGGCCAGGCCTGTGGAGATGTCCCCCCGCGTCAACCCCTTCTCCCGGCGTGAGGACCTGAAGGGGGGGAAGATCAAGCTCTTTGATACGCCGAGCAAGTCGGTCATCTCGCTCACCTTCGACCTGCCGCCCCCCGCCCCGCTGCAGCTCAGCAGCCCTGTGACGCCCGAGCCCACCGTGGAGGTGCAGTGTGACTTCTCAGCACCCACCACCAGCCCCCGCAAGTGCCACTCTCTGCCCTCCTCTCCAGAGCTGCCCCACCGGGGGGGTCTGGAGCTGGCTGTGGGGTCCCCTCATCCCGCTGACGACCCACAGCCCCCCACCCTCCTTCCTCCCCCAGCATGGGGAGGAGCCTCCACCCCCAGCTCCCGGGCAGAGGAGCAGATGAACTGCGGCCCAGACAGCTCTGAGCCGCCGCAGCCCAGCCCGCTGCCCCTCAACAGCAACTTCATCCGCACCGCACCCTCGGGCACGCGGCCCTGGCAGCCCGATGTGCGAGCCCCCCACGGGCTCCTCATCAACAACAACCATGTGATGGTCAGCAAGCCTCTGGCCTGGGGCAGTGGGCTGGAGCACGGCTTCTCTGAGCTCAGCATCTCGTGCGCAGCAGCGCTGGAGCGGGCGGAGTGCTCGGCCATGCTGCCCGGGCACAGCTCTGGTGTTGTGCTGGAGCAGGACGAGGTGCTGCCCTGCCCTGGCTGCTGCCTGAGTCCCTTCAGCTTCAGCTTTGCCTCCATCTGCCACCGGCCAGCGCCCAGTCCGCCCCGCTACCAGAACCTCAACTGTGAGGCCAAAAGCCTCATTTGCCATGATCGGGGCCAGCACCAGAAAGCCCCAGGGCCAGTGCTGGCTGAGCCCAGCCTGAAGCTGCCGGAGGCACAGTCCTAGTGATGGGGACCCTGGGGAGTGGGGCTGAATCCAGCTGCCCCTTGCACCCCTCTGCAGCCACAGCACTGGGCAGTGCAGGAGCCTGGCACATCCCCACGGTCCGTCATCACTCGGCACATGTGGCCACCAGTGGCTGTGGTGCCAAGTGCTGTGGCTGCCGCGGCGCTGCCCAGGCACTCGGGCACCCACCCCACCAGGATCAGCCTTGGGGATCTGCAGGGAACCCTGGAGGTGGGCTGGGTCTCTGCTGGGGACCAAAGTGCAATAACACCGCTGCCCTGAGCACTGCCCCGAGCGGCAGGGCTGGTCCCCTGCGGGGGCCATGGGGCTCAAGCCCTGGATCCAGGATCCCCTTTCCCCAAGGGCTCACCTCTCTGCAGGCTCTCGTAGAGGGGTATACAATGAGCCTGCTGCCTTGGGAGAACTGGGAGTTCCCTGTACCCAGGCGGGTGAGAGGGACTGGGCTAGGGCAGAGAGGTCAGCGTGTGTATGTGTGTTTTTGGGGATCCTGGGGGGCTGGTGGGTGAGCCCATGTGTGTCCACAAGCGTGGGGAGCACAGCCAGTCCCTGACATGGGGAGAAGAGGGCAGGGGACCGTAGAGGGGCAATGCCCATGGGCAGTGCACGGGGAGGATTGCCAGCACTGGGGTTGTCCCTGCCTGACTGATGCCGAGGGTTGGGTGCTGAGTCAGCCCAGCACCTCACATCCCCCTGGCACGCAGGTTTGGGAGCAGGATGCTGGCAGAGGGGCCAGGATGCCATCCTGGCATAATGGGGATGGGGCCAGTGGGCAGCACAGTTAGGCTGCCTGGCCCCCGGCAAGGGTGGGAGCCGGCTTTCCTCCCTCCTGCACAATGCACTGGTGAATGCAGAACTCTTTGTGTTTTTTATTATTATTAATAATAATTGCTAGTAATATATACCCAGCTTATTTAAAGTGTTCATTAAAAATTGAATGTCCTAGCAAGTCAGACTGCTTGTTCTGTCTCTTGGATGCACATCAGATGTGGGCCCAGAAGGTTGCATGGTCTTGCCTGGGCACTCTGGGGAACTTCTCCAAGACTGCAAACCAGCCTGGCTCAGCTCAAGATCTCAACTCCCCTAAAGCGCCCATCTCGATTGAGATGGCTTCAGACAAATTCCCTTTCATTATTTAGGTTCTTTGGGTTCATGCCTTTGAGTTTTGTTTGCTGTGGTATACAAGAAAACAAAGAGCAGACGAACTGTGTCTCTTTATTGCTGTAAAGTTTAACCAGACAAGACAGAGGGCACATGCCCCCTCCAGAAAGCCTGCCTTCAACAGCCTTTTGCTCTTCATGCAAGCTCACTCACATAGCAGTTCATCAACTATATATGGCACACACAACCTCATCATAAACCGAGAGCATTTTCGCCTGGTTGAACATAACTTCCTCTCTCACCTGGCCGCAGCGTTACATCAGGGCTACTTTGCTTAATCTTCACATGTGCACGTGTGTAGCAGCTATTTAAAGTCCTGATGAGTTGTCTTGCAAAGCGTCAGCAAGTGCGTGAGTTAACTTTTGCTTTTGAAAGGCACAATCACACCATGGGACCCTAAAGGTCTTTGCTCTACTTTCTAATTAGCGCAAAAATAATCCCCAAACTCAGCACAGGCACCAGCCAGTTCAGGCTCAGCTTCCCTCCTTAGGGGCTGAGGCTTTGCCGAGGCTGTTGAGTGCTGGGTTGTCTGAAAGCCGTGGCCAAGCTTCTCGTGCAATGGAGTCAGGCAGAAAATTCCTGCTGTGGGGAGGGGACTGTGTGAGGGTAGGGCTATTCTGTCCCCAGCTCCTGCTCCTGGCATGCCAGCACAGCAGCTCTCTCCGTGCTGGGGATGTGGCATGGCTCCAGTGCTGAGTATCAGTGCTTGATCCGTTCTGCAGCTGGTTCTGAGCTCCCTGTTGCCCACGAGCCGTTGTGCTCAGGAAGACCCAGAGTGTCCCATGCAGCTGTGGAGCCTCTACCACTCAGCCAAAGCACATCAGCTGGAGGCAAAGGGCCACTAGGCACCAGTGGGAAGGACCTGGGTGGCCCAGGGGCAGTGGGCTGTGAGAGGGAAGTGGTTGGCTGGAATGGATGGGACACCCTGGGCAGGGAGACACGGCAGGGCGAAGGGTGAAGCAGAGGCGGTGTGCAGGGTGCAGGTGCTGCAAGGGAAAGCAGAGGAGGGTGAGGGTGAGGGTGAAGGTGAAGGTGAAGAAGAGATGCTGCTCGCCCTCCACCACATGCAACAGGGCTGGAAAAGCACCTCACCAAGGGTTTTCCCCCATCTTGCCCCTTTGCTGAGCCACAGCTTCAGGGGAAACGTTCAGACCCAGAACGCCCATGACAGCAAAGGGATGGAGGCAGGCTCCATCCAGCACAGGGAGGTGACTGCATTCCTCTGTGTTTTCAAGGGAGGGGGTCAACATGCCCCAGACAGACTTTCAGGCTCCCTGCTTTCCCCAGGCACACCCCACAGAGCCCATGTGTCCTTGACTCGGCAGGACTCACCGCAGCAGTGCTGGGGCCAGCAGCCATCCTCACTTGAAAGGGAGGCTTGGCCCTGCTGCCTTCTCACAGATCCAGAAGTGCAGGTCACTGGGACCAGTGCACTGGGCAGGTTTGATGCTCCCACGGCTTATTATGGCACAGGTTCCATTTGATTTTGACTGCCAGGGCCTGAATGGGAAGACAACCTATCAGGCACTGACATGTTCTTTCTACAAACCCTGTTGAGGCAGCTGCAGCTGCTGACAGCTGCCTTTTGTACACTGGCAGAGGAGGGGTTGGATGCTGCAGTCAGAGGGGGATCCCCCAGTCCTCCCATACTGATTTCACTGGCTGAAAGCTCAGCTGATGCATCCCTGCACTTCCTCGGGCAGGCTGAGAAACACTGTAAAAGGTTTGCAGTGCTTGTGACACCCTTTTTGCCTCCCCGCTCTCAGCCCTGCTGCTGCGGGTTATTCCATGGCTGCAGTGGGGAGAGCCAGGTCCTCCCTGGAGGCGCATGGACAACCAGAGGAGCTGTGCTGAGCCCTGGGTCTGCTTTGGGTGCAGCTGGGAGGGCTGAGGATGGAGGGCCAGGTACTCAGAACCTGTCCAGACAGGTTTGTTCCTCCCCAGTGCTCTCAGACACTGCAAGAGGAAGCAGCAGCGAGCTGAGGAGGTGGTGCACGTGGCAGGGAGGAGCCCAGGACTCTCCACAGACAGCAAGGCTTCATCTTCCTTTGGAGAGGGATCAAGGAGACATAGGGGGGGATAGAGGCGGTGCTCAAACACCTCGCCAAGGCCCCAGATAAAATTTGGGGTTTCTTCTGTCCACTCTTGCTGCCTCCTGCTTCACATGCCCTGCCTTTTACCCACCCCCCTGAGTCCTGGCTTTCCATTTGCATGTCCTCTGAGCATCTCATCACACCAGTGCACCCACCTTCCCTCAGTCCCTGCTGCTCTGATGCTCTTTGTTCCCCAGGGCCTGTGCCTGTAACCAGGTACTGGTGGGATTTAAAATGCTTCCTAGAGCCATGCTAGAGGATGGGAGTTCTGGCAAGAGGCTGCCACGTACCTTTCATAAAGGGAGCCATCCACCCAGAACCAGGCCTCCGAGCCCCCCTCACCATCTGGGTCCTCTTCCTCCAGCCAGCCATAGTCATACCAGGGGAAACTGCCCTTCTGCAATCCAATCCAGTATGGGACATCTGCATTCTTCAGGAAGGTCTGGGGAAGAAGAAAACATGTTTTTCCATGTTTTATTCTATGGCACCTATGTAGTGCAGTACTATGTACTTCACAGCAGAGTGATCATCTCCCCAAGGAGCCCCTGGGGCTGGAGTTTCTTGAGGCAGGACAACTCAACAGCCCTGGTGCCCAGCTCCAGCTTGGGAAATATCCAGGGGTGCCAGAGCCTTTCTATCCCATGTCAACCTCCAGCCATGTGCTCCAGAGAACAGCCTTGCACCCTCCAATGTTTTGGCAGGACAGGGGGCCCCCAGAACTGTGCTAGCCCATCTGGGGACCCATGGATACACCATCTCCTGCCCTCAGCCCCCCAGTACCCTACCGGCACAGTCCAACGACTCCAGGATTTGGTGACCAGCAGCTGAGAATATGTCCTCTCACACTCATCTCTGCTGTCTTCCCATGTCTTCTTCTCCGAGGAGACGAAGAGGCACTTGCCCCTGTACAGCAGCCAGCCCGAAGGGCAGCAATCTGTGGGTAGGGGTCCATGCTCAGGGTCTCATCAGGGGCTTGCTCAGCCCCAGATGCCTTAGGGGGGTAACAAGGAACAGCCCCACATCTTCCCAGCAGACATCACAGGCTCAGTGCCTGCTTCAGGCATAGCTTCAGCCCTTGGACCACCATGTGGTCAAAAAAGCCAGTACCTGCCCCTTGGCACCTGCTGAGCTGTGCCAGTCACCTGGCGCACCCCTCCCTCTCCATCATCCCCCTACCTATAGCTGTGCAGGAGCGCAGGAGGGCCACGGTGCTCTCACTGTTGTTGAGCCTCCCCTGCACCTCCTGCACCTCCCTCTCTGTCTTGCCCAGGACCCCCGTGACACGGCGCAGCTCCACGTCCAGTCTGTCCAGCTCCAGCTGGGTGATGTTGCCCTGATGCCACGCTCGCTGCAGCTCCTCTCTGGCCCATGCCAGCTCCAGCTGTGTCTGCTCCAGGCTCTGCTCCCGTGCCCTCAGCTCCTGTGACAGGCGGCCCTGCTCGGATGCGTGCTCGAAGGAGGTGTCCCGCAGGCTGCGGGTGACCTGCCAGTCTGGGGACAGAGTGGGTGAGCTGAGACACAGGCATGGGGCAGTTCAGATGTGGGACTGACCCTGCTTAAGGCAGGTAGGGTGGGCAGGGCAAGGCAGGGAGTTATCCATGACAAATGGGAAAGGATGGGAGGGAAGCACGCAGCAGGAATTGTATGGTTAAGGGTTGGGCAGGATCTGGCAGGGGAGAGCAGAGCAAGGCAGGATGGGGTGTAGGAGCAGACACAGCAGATTAAGGGCAGGGAGGGTGCAGTGATATGAGGCTGGGCAATGCCAGGATGGGAAAGAAAAGGAGGAGAAACAGAGAGGAAGATGGATGATGGAAAGGAAAGGAGGTACAAGGGATGTGCGAGGGATATAGACCAGCTTGGGGCAGACAGGGAAGAAGAACTCAGCAGTCAGTGTGTGTGAGCATACTTCTGTTCACCCACAGTGCCCACTCCAGCCTCCCTGACCCAACAACTCCCTGCCCAAGTTGTTCACAGTACCCCAACTCACAGCAAGCCCCCAGGGCCACAGTGGCCACCAGCAGCAGGAAAGTTGCCAGCAGACCCACAGGGATGCACCATGGACGGGACCAGCACCCTGCACGACACAACAGACAACAGACATCACCTGAAGAGCTGCAAAACCCCTGACAGCCCCCACACCTCCTTCCTTGGTACAGGCAGGAGAGTGGTGGCATGACAGCACAGGTGGCATGGGGTGAGTGATGGGAGTGGGAGGATCCAAAACACCACCCACGACCCACACCAGGATCACCCTGGGTCTGCCGGAATCCAGCTGGATACTCACCTGGGCCGGGCTCGGCTCCACCCTCATCCTGCTCTGCCAGTGCTGGCTGCGAGTTCTCATAGGGGCTCTCTGCCTCATCCATGCCGAAGGCTGTTGGAGGAAGGCAGGGGAGAGCAGCTGAGGCTGTGGGGTTGGGCATGGCAGGGACAGCGTGGCAGGGACAGCGGGCTCTCACCTGCCTCCAGCGCCTGGCTGGCCGTGCTCTGGCCCCCCGTCACCTTGGCAAACCTCAGGTCGGCGTAAAGCTGGGCCATGTGGGCGAACACTGGGCAAGCCCGGAGTCCTGCTGTCTCCCGCTCTGCCCTTGGGATGCCTTTCTGAGATGTCCCTGTTCCCGGTGGTTGCGTCGTCTCTCAGAGGTGAAGCCAGTATCTGCAGAAGCAGAAGTTTGCTCTGCACCGTAGCAGATGGGACTAGTGAGGCACGTCTGCAAGGACCAGCACCCTCTCATTGGTCCCAGAAACACTGGCCCGTCCCCTCCCACGCCCTAACAGTGCTCATGGTCCCCCTAGGCACAGGGCAGGGTGAGATCAGCTCAGCCAGATGTCACAGCAGTGGCAGAGCAAAAGATAGACCCAAATCCCTGGGCTCACTGGAGAGCCGAGGCAGAGCAGGGAAATCCTGAATATAGGAGCAAATTGCTCTGTGGACAGCGCCTTGGAGTTCCTCACAGATAGAGATTTCCCTCCCAGCCTCTGAGAATGGGAATTTCCCTATGATGTATTTTGTTACACTATCCCCTCCCTGGTCCCCTCCAAAGAAGACCCCAGCTTTGGCATTGCTCCAAAACAGCCCCAGTGAGTTACAAAAATCAGTGGCATCCTCTTTGCCTTCCCTTCCCAAGACCACAGTCCCAGTATTTACAAAACGTTCTTCTTGGTCTCTCCAGGTCCTCAGCATCCCAGAAGTCTCTACTGAAGTGCATCCAGAGAAGGGCAGGTTTCAGAAGGGCTTCCCCCAGACCCTCTCACTGCTTCCCATTGCCTGGTAACTGCCTCCCACTCTGTTCCACTGCCTTGCCGTTGCCTCCCACCATCTTCCAGATGACCAGATGGGCACATCTGAAGACTAGAGGTGCACAGCGGTGCTGGTGGAGCACGGTGTTACAAAGCCACTGTCCATCACCTCTGCAAGAGCAAGGGAAATTCTTCACCAGTGGAGAAAGGAAAATCAAAGCCAGCTTCAAAGGGGACAGGAAGGAGGTTTAGAAAGCTAAAGGTTGAGCAGCCTGTACTCAACCTCCTGGAAGAGAATGGAGCATGTCTGCTCAGGCATGCAGGGGCCCAGACCCAGGGAGGACACGCAGGGGAAAAGCCAGTGGGATTTACTGGGTGACTGCCCAATGTACCTCCTTGGTACTGCTTGGAAGCACTAGCCTGGGGAAGAAGGGAGAGCAATGGGGTAATTTATCATGACCCTTCTGTGTCTGGGATGTGGTTTTCCATAGTGTACTTGCTGGCAGAGTAGAGAGATGTGGCCATGACAAGAGGAGAAGTGAAAGTCATGCTGCAATGTGTCAGTCCCTTTTAGGTGTTCGGGCAGTGATGCTCAGACCCTGGAGCAGACCACCAAGAAGAGGGAACCTCCATCCTGGATGGAGTCAGCAGCAGAGCTATCTGTTCCCAGCTGGAATCCAGACCTGCTGTCTCCTGCCCTAGGGAATTTGATGAGTTCTCTGTAGGCTGAGCCCTACAGCTCTGCCCCATGCTCCAGCCCCGAGCTGCACCGCCCCAATGCCACCCCAGGGGACACTGAGCAGTTTCGGTGTGTGGAGGGGGAAAAGATGGTGGTGCCTGGCCAATGGCAGGGCGCCGGTGCTGCGGCCGTACTTTCCCCTCCGCTGCACCTCAGCACACTTCTGCTTCTGCAGAAACCAGCTGCATTTTCCCTTTGAAGCAGGGCAGAGCGCGCAGGGCCATCGGGGGCATGGCCCAGAGTGTGATCTATGCCGATCTCAAGTTCGCCGCGGGCCCCCCACCCACCGTCCCCGACGACGATGACAGTCCCTACGAGAACGTGCCGCTGGGGCCGGTGACAGCAGCGCCCAGCCCAGGTGGGAGCGGGGATGCTCCGGCGCGGGGTGGCGGCAGGGGACCACGGGGCGATGCCTGCGGGTGCTCCTCTCTTGCAGGGCGCTGGACCCGGCGATGGCGCGACCCCACAGCGCTGCTGGCAGCCAGCCTGCTCCTGCTGCTGCTGCTGCTGGTGGCCGTCGTGGCCCTGGGCGCTTGCTGTGAGT
>JAOTQP010000001.1:63169869-63186489 GCA_026413545.1 Cichladusa arquata | reverse complement strand
CTTTGCTGATATTATTGTTGTTGTTGTTGTTGTTATGGTTATTAGCCAAAAGTACTTTGGCAGTCTTGATGCTGCAATTTTCCTTCCAGAGTATCAATGGTTAGAAATGTAATATCTGTAAGGTAAAAAAAATGTTAATAGTACCTTTCTACCACAGTATATATACGTGGATACATACACTGTACATGTATCTGTGAATACTGACACAACCATTTAAATATATATATATTCCATATAAAATATATATATGCATATGTTTATGTGTTGTTCTATTGAGGCTACATTCCTTTGATACTGAGGAATGGAAGTCTAAATTTTTCAGACATTTGTGAGAATACTATTTATCCTAGAGTATCCTAGTGTGTCCTAAAGTACTGTTAATCCTAGAATACTATCCATAAAGTTCAGAAAATGCCACTTATTCTTCTCCTCAAACATCTTTAAACATCTATAATTTCTGTTGATCTGTGGTATTTCTATTTCTTCTCTCTGAGGAGTCCTCTCTGAACAACCACTGTGTGATTAATGGTTTTATTTCTGTCATTTTTCCCTCCCTGCTGCATACTAACAGCAATTCTATTATTAAAGCAACACCTTCATAATTCTTCTATCCAGCAACAACTAAGCGTTACAGAGGTCACTTAAATTAATTAAGAAACTTAAAATAGTTAACTTCTGATTTCAGACATATAAGTCTAAACTAACTTGCTTATGCTCTTGCAGAAAACCCACCAGGTGGAATGTTGAAGAACATAACTGTTTATAATGCTGTCTTCAGAGAGATAATTCCATGCAGACTTAATTTCTTTCCTAGCAAATACTGTGTGCCAATCTGGAAGCACAAATGATGGTCAATTTGTGCACCAGTGATGGTCATTTGTGCACTTCAAACCCAGACTTCGTCTTGCAGCAGACACACTGAATTCCTGTCATTGGGGCTGCCATAAAAGGTCTCTGTCCTCTACCATCAATAGAGTGGGACAGGGAACCAACAGCAGCAGTGAAATAATTATGGAAACTCTGAGTGGTGTTTATAGCCCAGTCTCCTAAGGATGTGAGGCTTAGAGGAGCATATTGTTTATTTGTGTCATGTCTGAGTCCTCCCTTGGTAAGTGGTCACTAGCTTCAGACACATTTGATGCAGGTTCATATTTTATAAGAGTGCACACCCAGGCTGAGGAAAGAATCTTTCAGGTGACATTCAGCTCCCCCTAAAACAGATACCCATCTCTGGACAGCCCGTCAGCTCTCTAAAAGTCATGGCATTTGTTGACTGTAGGCTCAATTTGTTTGCAGAGTGGCCACCTACTTCTGGTCCAGTAGGGCACTGTCTCCCATAGGTCTTTTGTCATAACCTCTAGCTGCATGTATGTGTGTCAGACACCTTAGGGTATTTCAGATTACATCAGTGACCTTTCTAGGGAAGAAGAGGATTGTGAGATAAAGAAACACAAATTCTAAATGCCTTAGTCATGAGTATTTTGATGTTCAAATGCCATAAGGCAGTGGAGTGTTAACATCACAGCCAAGATTTCTCTGTCTTGATTATTCTTTCTTGTTGTTATGCTTTTAGCTGGGATAGAGCTAATTTTCTTCTGAGTAGCTGGTACAGTGATGTGTTTTGAATTTGGTATGAGAATGTATCTCAATGTTGACAACACACTGACATTTTAGTTGTTGCTATGTAGTGCTTACTCTGAATCAAGGGCTTTTCAGTTTCCCATGCTTTGCCAGCAGGTGCACAAGAACCTGAGAGGAAACATGGTTAGGACAGCTGACCCAAGCTGGCCAAAGGGGTATTCCATACTGCAGAATATCATGGCCAGTATTTAAACTGTGGGAAGTTGGGTAAAAGAAGCAGATCACTGCTTGGGGACCGGCTGGGCATCAGTCAGTGTGTGGTGAGCAAATGTGTTGAGCATTGCTTGGTTTTGGGCAGGGAGGGGAGGGGGTGGTTCTTCTCTCCCTCTCCTTTTTCATTATGAATATTGTTACTATTATAATTAATATTATTAGTATTAATAATACATTTTAGTTTGTTTGAATTGTTAAACTGTTCCTACCTCTGCCTATGAAGTTGAAGATTTTCTGATTCTCTTCCTGACCTGGCAGGGTGGGAGTGAGTGAGCAACTGCAATGGTTCTCAGCTGCCAGCTGAGGTTAAACCACAACATATGTAGGTGTGAATATTCCTGAAGGCTTCCCAGCTTTGAATAATAGCATTTATAAAATGGCTAACATGTGCATGGGTTATGTGATGTCTAACAAGAGCTTGAGTTTATGCTACAGTTCAAAGGAAAATTCAATCACCTACAGAACTCATTAGAAAATTAGCTTCACTGATGAATTCAGAACATTGATTTGTCGTTGTTATTCTAAAACCAAAATATTTTAGAATGGATTATCTGCCTATGCCCATCTGTGGTCATGTATAGAAATCTCTTCAAGGGGCCAGAAGTGTGGGCTGCGTAGTGGTTGTGTGAGAACTGAACTTTGCCTGCAAGTGAAAGCAGGGTGAGCTATAAGCAGAAGGCACAGGTATGAGTGGGTTTAGAAAGAGCAAGCAGGTCTATAGCAGTTTGAGATATCTGAGTTTTAAGTCCAAGAAGCCTCATTTAATGCAGAATACAAGCACTGCCCTCACAGATGAAGAAACGTATTTAGGACAAGTTACTGGTTCTTCCACTTTTGGAGTGGCCAATTCCCACAGAACACAGATGTCTTCTGCTTCTTGCATAATTCCTGGTTGTGGCTTCTTTACTCTATCTGTGAGTGATATCAGGGGAAGTAAAATACACAGGGCTAGAGCATGGCCTCAAACACTGTCCAGAAACCATCTGTATTGTCTAATTGGTTGCAACTCCAGGCATGTGCCAAGTAGTAAACTTCCCAGACACTGCACCAGCACAATGCCAGGGAGAACAAGACTTTGCCCAATAAGTAGTGTGAGCAGTGTGATTTGGGTTTACATGGCAAGGTTTTGGTAGCAGGAGGGGCTGCAGGAGTCACTTTTGTGAAAATCTGGCAGAAGCTTTCCTCATGTCCAAGAGATCCAATGCCAGCTGGCTCCAGGACTGACCCTCTGCTGGCCAAGGCTGAGCCCAGCAGTGACAGTGTCTCTGGGATAGCAGAGTTAAGAATGGGGAAAAAACTGCACTGTTGCAGACAGAAAGAGGTGTGAGACTATGTGAGAGCAGCCGTTCTGCAGACGGTGAGGTCAGTGGGGAAGGAGGGGCAGGAGGTGCTCCAGGCACCAGAGCTGGGATTCCCCTGCAGCCCCTGGTGCAGCCCATGGGGAGGCAGCTGTGCCCCTGCAGCCCATGGATATCCACAGTGGAGCAGAGATCCATCTGCAGCCTGTGGAGGACCCCACCCAGAGTAGGAGGATGCCCCGAAGGAGGCTGTCACCCCATGGGAAGCTTGTGCCCGGAGCAGGCTCCTGGCAGGACCTGTGCCTCTGTGAGGACTCACACTGGAGCAACCTGTTCCTGAAGGACTGCACCCCATGAAAAGGACCCATATGGGACAAATTTGTGAAGAAGTGCAGCCTATGGGAAGGATTCATGTTGGAGAAGTTTGTGAAGGACTGGTTCCTGTGGGAGGGTCACTATGTTGGAGCAGGGGAAGAGTGAATCATCCTGCTGAGGATGTGTGATGACAATGTGTAGTGAACTGATTGCAGCCCCCATTCACCATCCCCCTGTGCCAGGGGTAGAGAAATTGTGAGTGAAGTTGAGCCCTGCCTGGAAGAAGGGACAGCAAGTGATGTGTGTTTGAAGATTTGAGTTAATTTCTCATTACTCTGCTCTGTTTTGATTTGCAATAAATTAATTTTCCCAAGTTGAATCTGTTTTACCCATGACGATAATTGTTGAGTGATTTTTCCCTGCTCATATCTCTATCCACAAGCCTTTCCTTATATTTACTTTCCCCTGCCCAGGTGATGAGGGGAGTGACAAAGTGGCTTTGCTGGACATCTGGCACTCAGCCAGGGTGAATCCACCACACAGGGTCACCCTGTTTTGGGGGATGAGTACAGTGTCAGCAACATGCTTCTTCCCTTGAGTCCATGGAAGGCACTCTAGGTTGATTTATTTACTAGCTTAGACACAGCCATGCTTCACTATGGCTCATAACATGCCCAGTGAGAATTTTTGCCAAATAGGACTATTGCAAGAAGGCACAATAGGTCAGTAGTCAAATAAATCTTGCAACGCTCACCTGTTTCTAGGACTTGTGGGTGAAGATTTCATAGGCATGGCCCATTCATGCACTGTGAGTTTGACATTTCTGGAAGTGTGTGACTTACTGCACATGAAGAAAACTTACTGTAGATCTGCATCTGTGTGAAATAGACTGTGTAACAACTGCAGATGAGTGCAGGTACTGGTGCATGCACAGTGCCCGTTTACCCAGAACTACTAGCCCAGGCAAAGTGATTGCCATGGCTCCAAATGGACAGCCAGGCATGCAGGAATCCTTGACCATGTTTCTTTTCTGACAGTAGAAATTTTCAGGAAGAAAAAGGTGTCTTTTCTGTGGAAATGTGAAGATATACCTAAGAATTTAGGATTTTCAGTTGTTTCTGAGTTAATGGTTTCAGCTCCTGTACCATATAAAACTTTTCCCTTCACAACAATTTTTTATTTATCTTTTAAAAGTCTCCTGAATTCATGTGCAAAATAAATCTTACTGGTAATTAGGTATTTGGTGAATTTTTAGCTTGCTGCATGTGTTAATCATATTGAAACTAGCTATACTCTCAGGTTACCTCTAATTCAGACTGAAAATCAGTATTCTCAGTTGAATTATGTATTGGCTTATGAAGTGTTGTGTCTTCACTAATGCAAATAAGTCTTATTTTGTGAGCTCTGCAAAAAGATTATATTGTAAATATACATAAAATTTGATTTCAGCCAAGTATGTTCTCAAGGGAAATTCTAGGAGGCAAAGAGTCCCTATTACTTGGAACATCATTAACAGTATTTTGTGACCTTCAAGGCAGATAATTAGAAGAATAACTTGTTAAGGCTTATGTACCATCCACAGCTTTATAGAAACAAAGGACCTATGTGAGATGCTGTTTCAAAGGTTCTATACAGATCAAGAATTGTTGTCTTTGACATAACCCTTATCAAGAACATCATACCAGAAATGAAGAATTGGCAATAAATCATCCCCTGTGCTGGATTTGGGAAGTAACCAAATTGATTACAAAGAAAGATTGTAAATTGATTTAAAATGTGAAAGGGTTGTATTAAACTTAAAGACTGCTGTACTTGTTCCATATCTTTAGAAATGACTGGCTGAAGACTGACTTGCCCATAGTCTGAAACAGACCTTTTATCATTTGTCTGCTGGATGGAACAATACAGGCATGTTTCATTTATTTAGAATATGGCCAGGGGCCAAAGAAAGATTAAAAATGTATGCAATAGTCAGTGCAATGGTTGTTCCTGTAAGAATTAGGCATTTGGACTGCAATATCAGCAAATCCACCCACAAAAGATATATTCCTACAGCAGAGGATTTTCATTTGGAAAAGCAATTGGTACGGTTAAGGACAGGCTTACCCATTACTCCAGCAGTTGAATTTGGAATGCATTTGGCATTTATGAGAGTAAACAAAAGCAACTGACACACTTGAATAAGTTGTTTTGTGCGCAGCAGAACTAATGAATGCAAACAAATTCTGAAAGGAACAAATTGTTCCTTATGGAATTCTGTCTTTGATCTTCAGCCTCACTCATCATAACCCCAGCTCCCCTGCCCAGGTCCTCTGCACTTTTTGAGCCAGCTGAGACTCATCACATGCAGCAGTTTACTCAGAGTTGGGATGTGCTGTTGGTCCCCAGGCCCTGCCGTAGCTGAGCTCACCGTGTCTCAGTGAGGGCAAGGTGCCTGAGCACCTCTGTCCTCCAGAAAAACTTCGTTGTTTTATAGAAGCCTGAGCGGGCTCAAGCCTGCCTAACTGAGGGACCTAACTCGAGCTTAAATTTGAGAAAGCCAGAGAGCCAGCTTTATATCAGTGCTTCTGCCCTACCAAAGCAGCAATAGACCTTTGCTGCCTTTCTGAGATTAGACATCTAATTTTTGCAGACAAGATCTGCCTTCAGAGAGATCCAAAGGTATTCACTGGTCTCCACTGACTGTAGAGGGAAACTTTGCTCTAGGAGAGCTTATTCTTCACTTTTCTGAAATGTTTGGCCAAGTTAAAAACCTAAGGTAAGACTCCAATTTGAGTCTTGTTCTTTCTAATTTGTTTGAAACTGGCCATGGAGGTCAGGAGAGGAGAACAGATAGATTGCCCCATTGTAGGAATTATGGGAAACTATGCTAAAAGTAATAGCAATTAGGAGGGATGTGTATTTAATGCAGTAGTTTCTGTGCTTTAATATTGCTCTAGATAATATAGAAAAATACTGAAAAAATAGAATAAATTTTTGCTTAGTTTCATTAAAACTTCTTTTGAATAGTTGAATACAAGTCCAGATCTTGTGTCTGTCTGGAACAATTTAATTCGAAAGTGTAGAAGAGTTCACTCCAAAATTTCATTTCAGGTACGGGAACTGATTCTGCTATGTACATTGTTAATGAGTTGAACAGAAGACAAAAACTTATTGAACACAAACTTCTGTAGAAAAGCCATGGATCACCAGTTGAACTCAGCTTTTCTAATACACCTGTGTCTTCTGAAAGTACCCAGATCGGTGGCTGATGTGATGATTCCTTAATCTTTCTCCAAAATATGTTTTTAATTTTTCCTTGACACTCAGGTGGATCAGAGATCTACTGTTTTATGATTTAATTTTCTTTGACTGTTTTGGAACATGTACAGCTCATTACACAAAAGGCGCAGGAAAACTGCTGGTTCAAAGGGATAGTGACAGAATTTGAAATAAATGTTTGAATAGAAGAAGAAACCAGTGGATCCTTGTAGTCAAAAAATCTGACTGATTTCAAGCTGAAATATTTTGCACATTTGGATAACAAAGAACACACTATAAAATGAAGGTTTGTGCCTTCTCGTCCTCTTGGGGTGAAGCAGGAGTGAGGGGAACTCTGATTCCACAGTTCCACCGTGCTGGCTCAGCCACAAGTGTGACTGGGAGTGGAAGAGGTCTCACAGGAAACCTGTTCTGAGCTCAGTTGCACAACAGAAGAATTGAGCTGTTTAGGAGTAAGAATACCTAGTTTTCTTCAGTGAATGTCTGAAGACTTTGCTATAAGACCTTGACATTCACAGTATGGAATGCCTGTCTGTTTGTCCACCCATGCTCTTTTTGTTTGGTTGGTTTTTTGTTTTTCTTTTTTTTTTTTTTTTTTTTTTTTTTTTTTTTTTTTTTTGTCTTTTTTAATTAAGTGCCAGTTTGTCCAAGGTATGCATTAATGAAAAGTGCTAACAATCTCTGATCACCTGGGCTGGCTTTGTTCCATGGACTGCACCCACAGGAGTGCAGTGTCCTCTTCTGTGAGCAGTGACATTGGCACAAGGAAGAGTAGTTCTCCTTGCCACCATCAACCAAACTGCCTTCAGAGGGCAAATGGGTGAGTTCCTTCACTTGCAGCCAGGCTTTGCTTCTTTTTTTTCTACACCATGAAAATACTCTCTATGCCTTCTATGGTCTGGCTCTAGACCCATCTGCAGCCACATTTTTCTTCACAGAGTTGAAATAAAATTTTACAAGTGAGTTTTGCTTAAGCAGCAGAATGCTTGGGGAACCATCCTGGACTCAGGGAGAGGTATTTCCACTGAGATATTAAAAATACTAAAGTGCTAAAACTATTATCTGAGTATTTCTGAAAAAGAAGAAAGCCTAAGAAATATGGAAAAGCTGACTAGGTTTATTTGTGCAATATATAATTTGTGCATTACATAGAACACTTCTAGGTCACTATCAGTCCTTGGGGAGGCTATCCTAGTTCTGCCTCGAAGCATTTTCACATGTAATGCACTTAGGAGTACAGAGGTAAACCAAAGCTAGCACCTTTTTTTTTTTTTGTTAAACTAAGACTTCTATGCTCAACACTTAAGTGATTTAATGTGGAAATTCTGAGGGACAATAAGCAGAAAAAGGGAAGAGTAATTGTAAATAAACCCACAAGAAATGAGGAGGATTTTGGCAAAGGAGGATAAAAAGATAGAAACAGAGAAGTATGTCTAGTGAGAGAGAAAGAAGGCATAACTGCAAGGAACACCTGAATTTCCTACCCATGGGGCCATATCAGCAGCTCAGACAGAAGCAGCTGTGCCCAGCAGAGACCCAGATTTGTCCTAGACCCTAGGGCTACCTTTACAGAAACTAGACCCAACTTCCAAATGCCAAGCAAAACAGTCTTAGAGATGAAGAAAGATTTTAGCTTAAATAGAAAGCTTTGCCTTAAATAAAAACTTTCAAAGGATTGCCCCCCTTCTCCTCTACTCCATGAGAAATAGAAAACTTTAGCAGTCAGTGGCTGCTGGGCTCTGTTGTCAAGGACCTGGTTATAATGCAGCTTGGACAGCCTCGGTGGATGAGACCAATGGGGGATACAAATGGAATGACCTTCTTTTGTTGCATTTTGGTTTTCAGTTTTTATTAAAAAAAGCTCTTTAGCTGAGGTCTCTACCTAGGCTTTTTTTGTAACCGAGATATAAAACAGTTTGGCTCCATCTTAACTGGCCAGCCAAACTTACAAGGTCAGGCCATAAACAAATTTAACAACTGTTGTTAATTAAATAGTTATTGTAGTATAGATGGGGTCAAACAAAGGGTATGTGTGGGAGGGGAGGGAAAGAGAGCGCCTAAGTGGCAAAAGGTGGGGGAATCTTGGCTCCTGACTTAAAAGGCGTGAACAAGCAAGAACTCTGTGGAAAAGACCTCTGGGACATAAAAATAACAGTTAGCATTTCAAATTTTGGTGCAAATATTAAGAAATTAATAGCAAAAAACCCCAACTCGTGTTCTCTCATTTACACTTTTCTATTATGTGAAACCGTCTTGGTAAGATTTGGCTTTCCTCCAGCAGAAATCCTGTATCTGCCTCTATCAGTGGTATCACTTCAATGACATATTAATGCCTCCCCATGCCAGGATGTTGTCCAAGTTCCAGCTGTTTGAAAGAGTTGTTACAGAATGGGAATTCCAGTTGGAGATTTATAGAACAGCAACAGGGAAAAAAAAAAAAAAAAAAAGGAGGATTACATTTAATTTTAATACTCAGAAATGTGCTTTTCTTGTCATGAAAGTGGAACCCTGCCTGCGTGTCTGCAGCCTGCCTTGCATACTGATTTTGTATGTGCCTATTTAAACCCAGTGCCTGTGATATGATCTGATTTTGACTCTACAGAGGAAGGTAGGAGGAGCAAAATTTATGTTTCAGGTCTGTAAGGCATTTTAAAGTTAATCGGGTCCTTTGGGTCTGATATAATTTGTGTAAGATTGCTGTTGATGATTAGAATAGCTATTTAAGATTTTTGTTAATAGTCTGTTACATGGACCCAGTGGAAAGATTCCAATAGCAGTCTGTTAGTTTTTCCCTGTCACATTCAGGTTACAGACCCTTCACAGATGTTGTAAATAGACATCAATACTAAAAGAGAATATTACACAAATTAAAATCATAAGTGTGCTCTAACTGCCAACATAGACATTTTGTTAAAAACATCTGTCACATAAAAGCAAACATTTAAGGCCATTATATTTATAACAATTGTTTTCATTTTTAATATGTACTACATATTTTTCTTTTCTTTTGTTATTATTGATTTGAATATTCTTTCTTAGACTTTAATACTTATTTTTTCCAACATTACTTATGTTCTTGACCATATAAATAATAATGTGGACTTTTAGTGAAAATAAATAAATCTCAGTGGTTGGAAATCTAATGGATGCTTGCACAATGAATGAGTCAACTGAGAATCCAACACCATGTTCTCCAAAAAAAAAAAAAAAAGTTATCAAATGTTACAAACACAAGTATTAAGCTGGATGTCTGTTCAATTACATCCAGTTATTTCATTCTGTTCTGAAATTAATTTCTGAGGTGAAAAGGATAAATGACATATAAATGTCCTATTTTGCTGCATTGCTGCTGATGGAGCTGTTCTAACAGTACAAGTACTCACTCTAACACCATGCAATAGAGCCCCCCCAAATCTGAACACCCCTGAGGTGCTTTCTAACTAACACACCTACTGCACTGATATTATCCACCCTTCCTTCCCCCTTTTCCCTGCTGACTGCAGTTTCTGGGTAAATCTGTAAATCTCTAAGCCCAAGCTGCTCTAGGCTTGTCTCACCAGTGCTGTTTCTACTACAAAATAAAAGAAGGTCAGAAGCAATCAGTGCCCCCATTTACCCTGCTTACTCCTCTCTCTTATGTTTGCTTTGGGGAGATCTACCTGGAGCTAAGGCAGGAAAGGAGCTGGAGGATAACAGGACCTTGTCCTCAAGATCAGCCTTATCTCCTTCCATTTGTAGCAGCACACCTTCACACTTCCTAAAAGCTGAAACTTGTCAAAAGACGATATAAATACAATGAATTTTTACAATCAGGAAGAATTTGCTGCTCATGGAACAAGGGTCTTGGTGTGGTTAAAATCAATACTTGCTATTTTCCTGGTTACCTGTGTTCTGAAAACCACTTAAATATATGATCAGCTTTAAGTTCATACTTTGCTTTTCCTTAATTTGGTGAGATATTTGTCCATGTAAGGCCTCCATATAATTAGATCCAGTTGAAGAACAGCTGCAGTATCTTGAGACACTGTTATTTGCATGGCACTGAGGGTGTGCTGGACCCTTTACAAATGTAGAGACACAGCCTATGGCAGAGGAATTGTTGAACTAAGCCAGACTAAAAAAAAAAAAAAAATCGTGAAAAATTTAAGTACTGACTTCAGATTCTACTCAAGATTGGAACAGATCTTGTGAAGAGATTATAAAGGTGTTCTGTTGTGTAAGAATGAGTAATTCAGGCCCATAGCATCATAGAAATGTCAGTTGGAAGAGATGCCTAGAGATTTCCTGGTCATGCAGGGTGACCTCTCTCCCAAAGTGGGATTGCCACCAGTGCTAGAGCAGCCCTTAGTCTGAAAGAACATTGTGGGGTTTTTTTGTTTGTTTGTTTGGGGTTTTTTTCTTTTTTTGTTTTTGTTTTTGTTTTTTAATTGCTGTGCATCATAGGGTATCATTACCCTTTGAAAGTGTTTTATACAGCTTCTTCAGAATTATCCTGCTTGTCAGAATCAGGACCAGGTCACACAACAAAGGCACAATGTGTCCAAAAGTGCAATTATTCTGGTCACAATAAAGCCAAAACCAGAAGTCACTGGGCTTCACTGAGTTGTTGAAACACCATCAAGAGTCAGATAGTAAAGCATTTGTAGTGTCTTGCTGCTGCTGCTGCAGGGTTTTGGTTTGCCATAAGTCCTATCCTAACTCTCTGTCACATCTGCCAGCCTGTATAGATGCCTTTTTATGGAACCAGGGAATCTCAGCTAGACACCTATTTTTAGGAACTCCAATGACAGTAGTAAATAGATTTCAACTGACTGCAACAAGAGCTTACACAACATGCTCCCAGATAAATACCAGTATATAGACATCTTTAGGATCCAGGTCTTACCTGGAGTGCCAAAGTAGGAGCTTTCTGGAAGAGAGGTTTTGAACCCTCTTTTGAAGAACAATATGTTCATCACTCGTCTTTATTGTGGAGGTACATATCCCATGTCCCTAGTGCTCCAAATCAAATATTGAGGAAGCCATGCTATATAAGTGTATGCACTAAACCAGCCTCACTTCTCACATATTCTACAGGGTTTCTATGCTGTCTAACCCTTAACTGTATAATCATTGCAATTTTCTGTTCAATTGTATTGTGTTGTTATTTTTCATTTAACAGAAGATCCCTGAGAGAAACAATAAGAAAAGATAGTGAACATGCATAAAAAAGATGAGCTATTACAGTTTCACCCTCAAAAAATGACATAATGTGTTTTTAGGGGTTTTCAGTGGGAAAACAATGGAAATTGGAAAGACAATGGCTCACAAATAAAATGTTGCTCTCAGAATAACTGCTTTTATGAACTGCAAACCAGAACCACCAGACATTTGGGCAGTGTGTAGATAAGAACCGTCAGCATCAAGGCACTAAACTGACAGTTTCCTGTAAAGCACATAGCTCCTAGGTATGTGACCTGCATGGGATCCTGCATGAGAAAAATATACAATTCCTGAAATATGTCAGTTCCTCTGTTTTCTGCTCATTTTAATTTTTCTATGTGTCTTACTTCAAGATGCCTAATTTGCTGTGTTAGGCATTAGTTTCAGCAATGATTTCTCAGCATGTGTGTACCTTGTCCCTTTATTTCCACTATTTTGCTCTGTGGACACAGTTACTGCTGTTTGCAACATGAGTTCTGGTGGTATTGTCCATCTCTGATCATTATGAGCTTAAAAGTGTATGAAGTCAGGCATTTTATCTGCATGTCTTTCTAATTTATTACCAAATTATGCCATTTTCTACAATTTACTAGCAGGTATCCCAGTAGAGATCTCAGAGAACAGGTTTAGGTGACATGTACTTCCAAAATATTTATTTAGAGCTAAAAAAAAAGAAGTTTATTTTTTTTTTGTTTCTTTGGTTGGTTGGTTGGGGCGTTTTGGTTTGGGGTTTTTTTTGTTTGTTTTCTTTTTGTTTTTTGTTTTTTGGGGGGTTTGGGGGAGTGGTTTTTTTGTTTGGTTTTGTTTTGTTTTGTTTTCTTTCTGAGCAAATGAATTGGAAGGTTTTGCAGGAAACCAACTATAAGAATCAAACTGCTAGGCTATTTTTTTCAGAAAGAATGAAACAATAGAGTCTATGTTGAGAGGCAGCTGAGGGCCACTGTAACTTGTGTAGTGGTCTGGGGGAGATTTCTCCCCTAAGTGATTTAATTGTATTGCAGCTTTGCCTTGCTACTAGACTCTGCTGGGGCAGAGGTAAGCTGCCATGGGGAAAAGACAGCATGTGAATATTAGCTGCAAATCCACTGACATCATCTCTCAGTAACTCCATGTGCCCTTTTGTCTTGCAGAAAAGTGGTCCTTTGGAACATCCTGCCTGTCAGCCAGAAACAGGTTGAAAAGCAGCAGTTCCCTGGTGCCAGAGGGGAAAGGCTGTGCTGGCCAGCACACTGGCAAACACGGCTGCTAACTCAGTGCTCTGACAGACTGGGGAAACACAGTCTATGGGGCTCATTCTGGGTCCTTCCAGCCCTCAGTAGGAATGTTCATTGCCTTCTGAGATCATCTATGCAGAGATTTTCCCAGTACCCTGTTCAGATCCTACTTCAGGCACTCCCTGGTAAATAGGATTTTATAAACACATTGTAGCACCCTGCCTTTGTGCATGACTGTTGTGTCTATGGCTGATCTGTTCCTTCAAGCATGCAGCTGCACAGGAACCTGTATTTGTCCTCGTATTCATTGTGCTTTCAACTGTATTCAGCTCTTACAAGTGTCTTCTATTTGTTATTTTTCTGTTGAAGCCTTTGTTTGCCTAAGTCTTTGATCTCACATATCCAAACATAAATATTCTCTCAAACACTGTATTCAGATGGCTGGAGGAAGGAACAGTTTTTGCAAATATGCATTGTGTCAGTATCTCAAAAATCAGGCAAAGTATATTCATAAAGCCAAGCATTATCCTGTTTATAAGACAATAAAGAGTAGGGCAGCTTCTTATCACTGCACAGGGCAGCCCTGCACCAGAGGGGGAAGGTTCCAGAAAAGGTGACCTCCCAGTTTCCTTGGAATAAACATAATGAATGTGACTAAAAACCCACCCCCAAAAATATTACCTGCTTACTTCTGATATGGTAATAAGTTAAATGCACATTTAAAATTAAATGTACATATTTTTTCATGCCCAGAAGCATAAACTGAGATCTGTGTTGTTCAGGATCTTTTTAAAATGGATCAAATTTTAGACCCAGTTCCTCCTCTGGCATGAATTCCCACAGATGCCTATACAAGCACATCTGCTTCCATAAATTGTGGATCTGCTCCGGGCAATTTGAAGTGTAAGTTTTAATTTTGGAACAATTAGACTATCTGTCCTCTCTGGAGAGATCCTAAGTCGCTGGGGTTTGCATGTTTGCAACACCTAGAAACTCTGTATCCATACACTGGCAAAAGAGGAGGGGGCTCAGTGACTGGTCAGAAAGCAGTGCTTGTAATAAGCCAATTGTAGTAATTTCACCTTAGTTTTAAAAATCATTAAAATATGATTATAACTTGGTTGGCAATGACAGTGCTGGAGGGTGTTGAAGAAAAGGACTCTGGTGGCCTTCAAGACAGCTGTGGAGGGCATTTGTAAGCTGCAAACTCCTCTCCCAGGAGAATAAATAATCATAGGGTCATAGGATGGTTTGCTTGGAAATGATCATCTAGTTCTAGCTCCCATGCCATGGGCAAGGACATCTTCCACTAGATCAGGTTGCTCAGAGCCCCATCCAGCCTGGCCTTGAACACTGCCAGGATGGCCACACCACTGTCACAGGAAAGAGTTTCTCCCTAACATCTAATCTAAACCTACCCTGTTTCAATTTAAGGCCATTCTCCCTTGTCCTGGCACTATATGACCTTGTAAAAAAGTCCTTTCCCAGGTCTTCTGAGCCACCTTTTAAGTATTGGAACGCGGGTATAATCTGGAGATTTCTCCAGGCTGAACATTCCCACCTTTCTCAGCCTGTGTTTGTAAGAGGAGTGCTTCAGCTCTCTGATCATCTTCATGGCCCTCTTCTCACCCACTCCAACAGGTCTACATCCTTCCTATGTTGGGGGCCACAGAGCTCTGGGACCCCTTGTCTCACACAGTGCCTTCCCCAGCCATGGCCCAGCACGCATGCCACACTGGGCAGCACGAGGAAACCAGTAATAAAGAGAAGACAAGCTGTGTTTTCTTTGGCAGTGTATGAATTTCCCAAGTATGGTTG
The DNA here is from genome assembly GCA_026413545.1 of Cichladusa arquata. NCBI lineage: Eukaryota > Metazoa > Chordata > Aves > Passeriformes > Muscicapidae > Cichladusa > Cichladusa arquata. The sequence continues at coordinate 63,171,527 of JAOTQP010000001.1, read as the reverse complement.
CCACAGAAACAGTTGTCAGCTACCTCATGAGTTTGCCATGCAAAGTGGGTAAGAAAATCAATCTTTATTTTGTGTCAGTGTCATGAGTGAACCATCCACCTTTACATATGGGATCCATAGGGAGTATGTTTGGAATCTGCACTGCCTGTCCATGGTACCTCAACTCCTCTAGAGTATAATTTAATCTCTCTTCTGCCCTTATTAATGTGCTGCCATTCAGGCTTTCCCTGAGTACCTCATCAATGGAGAGTAAGTGCAGAGCAGGATTTGGTCCTTTCACTTCAATTTTTAGGGTTTGTTCTTATATAAACACATTTCAAGGAGTTTTACAAAAGCTGCATAATTCAAGACAGCTTTTGGCATGATGAGAAGAAAGTGAAGAGAGGGGGGAAAAGGTCCTTTCACTCTGATTTCAAAATGAAGGAGTAAAAAGTGTCCAAGACTGAGGCATCTGAGATGGGAAGGTCCAGAAAAGACTTTTTAGCAGCCCCCTATCTACATAAGCAGTGAAACAAATGAGCCAGTATGAAATGCTGTGAAAAGCCACAGTAGCCCTGTGACTGTATTTTTCAGGGTCTCAGAGGTTGTAAAAACCCCACAACTTTTCCAGCATAGAGCTTGCTGGAATTTTTTTGCTTGGGCTGACCTTCCAGACAAGAAACCATATTCTCTGCAAAAACCTACACTGGAAAGGAAAGCTTTTGTTTAAAAAAAAGAGAAGAGGGGAAAAAAAAAAGCAAAGAAAAAAAAGCAAAAATAGGTTTTGATTGGAAAAGTCTAATCAAATATTTTGTTTGAGGTTATTTATTTAGCCAGTTAAAAGTTACTTAAAATCACTTGAAAAATCCAAGCGCAAGGCACTGTAAGAAAACAATAAAGACTGCACATTGTTGCTTAAATGTAACCATACAATGGTGACTGAGATGTGCTGCTGTACCTCTCCTGCTTTCCAGCTGCTGCCCTAGACAGGTGCTGGTCTACCACAGCCCTGTGTCTCATCTGTCAGCCATTTGGGGATGTCTTTGGATCCTTTACAGCACCCTGCTCTCCTCAGAGGCTGCAGCTGACCCAGACCGTTTCTTCCTTGCCACCTTTTTTCAGGTCCAAAATGAAACTCATTCACCAGTGCATGTTCTGGGGAAGCCAAAGATGAAGTCACAGAAGTCTGACATCCATCTGGCCCTTCTGTCTGGTTCCCCACTCACCTGCTGAGCAGACTGCTAGGTCTGGTTTGGGAGCCCTGTTTAACCAGTTCTAGCTCTGCCATGAGAATGACCTACAGAATTAGCTTTACACGTATTTCACAAGCTCTGGGTGGAAATTTCAGAGCAAAAGCAGGCAGATACCTGGAGACAGTCCCAGATCTTGGGATGGGGTGAGGGAGAAGGTTTCTGCAGGTTTTTTCTACTTGGGAAGAGATAGAGTATGTATTGTATCCAGTGCATTTCTTTTTTACAATGTTCTTACATTGAGTAACTGTAACCATCCATAATACGAACTCTAAATAACCCACCACATGGTATGAATCTATAGGTAAATAAAATTAGAAATGGTTCAAATGAAGTCTTCCAGAACCAAAAGTTTCTTTTTCTTTTTCTTTTTCTTTTTCTTTTTCTTTTTCTTTTTCTTTTTCTTTTTCTTTTTCTTTTTCTTTTTCT
>JAOTQP010000001.1:63115708-63152448 GCA_026413545.1 Cichladusa arquata | reverse complement strand
TAGGAAAGGCTTGGCTCCTCCCCCTGGCTGGAGCATCTCCCAATGGGATGATGTAATTTTATCAGTCATACAGTGGGGCTTAACGGGCCAGCAGCAGATGATGTCTTCCTGGAGGGAGGATGGGTTGTGGAAAGATAAAGAGGATTTCCCCACGTGGTTTTAAAGATGGCCCATTAGCAGATAAGCTACCCCACGGAGATAAGGATCACTGCCCCACCCGGCTTCAACAGATGGTGATAGAATACACATTTCTGGTCACATCCTGTGTTGCCACACAAGACACATCACAAGACCCACACAATCCACCTGTAGTTCCTTTGCCCTGGAACTTCCATCCAGGTGAAACAGTGCAGTTGCTCTGAAATCAGCCCAGTAGCACTTAGTTTGTACTGAGACTGAGTCACGTCACTGAGACTCAAGTGATGGCAGAGGCAGCTCTGCCAGGCTCCTTGCAGGCTGGCAGGCAGGCAGAGAGCATTGCCTCTGCTAAGTCTGCCACAGAGGTGCCAGACACAGGCTTTGTTTCCCTGCTAGAGAGAGACCCATCCCTAGGGAACAAAACAGAAACCACAAGTTCACTGAAGGCCAAACAGCAGCACGTCATCAGGCACTGCTGGCTTTGGCCACAGGTGACCTAAAGATCTGGAGATGTCCTCAGCAGATCAGCAAAGGCTGGTGCAGCCAGGCAGCTGTGCCAGCTGCTCAGCACAGGAAAAGCCCAGGGCTTTTCACCCTGGGGATTTGCCCTTTTTGGGTGACGGATATGGAAAGGGTGGCCGTTGCTAGATGACATTTCTAATGGTAGTCAATAAGTTTGTTTTCTGGTTGCTGATTTCCTGCCACAAATCAGAGATTGGTTCTCAGCATCAGACTAACTTGTTCTTCCTTATGCTGGAGATCTGATGACTGATTCATAAATAATGGCTTCAGCTTGGCGAAAATGAGATAAATTGCTTTCATTAAAATTCACATAAAACAGCAGCAGAGTCCCTGCTTGCCACCACAGATTGAACAAATGTGCCAACATGCACGTTTTTCATTTTGCAGCAACTGATATTATGAAGTTCTTCCTGGACCAAATAGCTTTGAATGTTCATTTTTTAAAGGAATTAATATGAGGAGTGATGCTGGAAAAAATTGCGTCACCCTCCATAAAGTTATTTGCAAGCTGTAGGCATCAATACTCGTTTGCGCGGCTATTTTTTTTGAGTACTGAAAAATGAACAATTTGAACTTTTTCAAGTGAGGAAATGCTTCCAAGATCTTTCTGGAAACTCAGAGGAAATACGCTTAGGTGATTCCATTTTTATTAACATAATAGGGCTGCACTCTGCATGAATCTGCACCTGCTGTGTTAGAAAAAGGCTTTGCAGCTACAAACTGCAAAATGAACTACATGAGGGGCTTGGGGGACTTCTTTTTTCCACAGGAACAGTAACTTTACAAGAAATTATTAAAAACTGCACCATTCTCAGTGGTATATGCCTTAGGAGATATCTTCCAAATGCAACCTTTTTAGAAAGCAGACAGTGAGAGACAAATACAGACATGAAGTGGGGCTTATCTGTCCCATGATGTTTCCTGAGCTGCTCAAACCATGCTTCCCTTTAGGATCATCAGAGAGAAAGAGGCACTCCAGATGCAGTTCATCCTATAGCAGCTGTCTAAACTGGGTCAGACAAACCTTTCCTATTGCTCCCCACTGACCCCATGCAGAGCCCCTGGGAAAAAGTCTCCACTTAGACTTTCATGTACCCAAGGAATGCCACAGGAATCACTTTCTAAAATGCCCATTTTATTCCTCCAGAAGCTGAGCTATGCTGAGAATTTTTACTGGAAAAATATAAAATAGGTCAGTGGGGGTGGTAGTGCTGAATTACCAGAAATGGACATTAGGAGCTCTGACATTCCAGCCATGACTCCCATATTTTGGCCAGCCAATCATGGAGCACATCCAGCACCTGGACCAGGGCACCACCACTGCCACTCTGCCTTCAGTGGAAATTTTGTCTACCAGGACGCATGGAGATTAAGAAAAAATTTTGAGGGTTGGCAGCAGGCCTGGGTCTAAAATCTGAGTCTGCAGAAGAAAAAAGCAGCTGTCTGTAACAGCCAGCTGTAGGAATGTGTTTGATGGGTCAGGTTGGCATCTCTGAGTAAAACAAAAGATGGAAGAAAGCCGCTTGTATCTTCTCCAAGGAAGCCTTTATAAAAGTGGCTTCTTCACAAATGCAGAGCAAGTTGGTGGATAATATGAATTTTATGTTAAGGTTCAAAAAGAAAAGCTGGGCCATCAGAAACATCCTGAAACTTCAGCCTACCACTGAGTGACAACTGCATGAAACAGACCCAGAGCAGTGGAAAATTTTAAGCCATAAATTAGCCTTGAAGCCAGTAGGCCATGTTGTTTTTATTCTGGGGGAGGTTCTTTATTAACTCATCTGTCTAAACATATGGATCTTGACAAATGAAAGCTGCAGGGAGGATCTGCTCCTGTCCTGCAATTGAAAACACTTAAAATTAAATTACTGTAAATATTCTTGTTACCCTCTCTTAAATGGCAAAGTACCACAGGAGCTGTTGCTCTCTATCAGTTCAGCTCACAAGGGGCCTATTTCCTGAAGTTAAACGGAAAGAATTTTTTAGTCTGAAGCTTTTTCTTCAGTTAGTTACTGCCCACTTTTACTGAAAGGAGATAGATAAGTTAAGTTTTTGTTGTCTGTCATGTATCCTAACACTCCCATGTGCTGGACACCTGCAAAAGCTAGCAAAGCCAGCTTGTTTACTTAGTGCAATTTATTTGACCTTTTAATATATTTGAGTAAGGATTTTATACCTAAGGCAACTTTATAGAACAGATTTGAAAGGTGACCTTCAAAGGAAACATCAAAACCTTTCTGAAAAAGGAAACTTTGGAAATATATGTGAAGAAGGCTGCTTTTCAGTTAAGCTCCTGACTCAGGACTCCCTGGCTTTTTGGTGCAGGGACATACCAGAGCAGTGAGTTCACCTTGCCTACAGAAGACCTACAGGTGCTACCATACAATACCAAAGGGCCAAGAAAGGTTTTGGATGGCCAGTTCCAGAATTTCCATAACAAATGCCTTCTATCTGCTGGCTGGGGCAGTCACTCAGCACTGGTTTTGATGTTAGCCTGCATTTTAATCCTTAGCTGCAAATCCTTTTTGCCTTTATGAAGGTGGGATTGTCTAGGTCAAATGAAGCTCTTTTAGGGAAGGATGGGAGCAGATAGAGGCAAAAGGGAATGCATTCCTTTAGTCATTGCATAGATGTGCACCCCTTACAGTACTCACAAACCTCTTGCTGGCCAGGTCTGTGGCAGGGAGAAGGCTGCCCCTGCCATGGGCAAGGTCCTACAGCCAGCAGCACTACACATCCTCAGGGAAAAACTGGCTCCCCTTGGCTTTTATTTCTGGACACAGCAGACAAGGGGTTCCATGAGATTCAGCATACAGTGTGGATTTGACTGCATTAAGGAATGCATTTATCCCATGCAGAGCATTCCCCCATCACAGGCATTAGACATTAGAGCAGAGCCTTCCCTGCTGCAGGCCATGCCACCCCTGGGGGACTGGGAAGCCTTCACAATTTGTTGTGGTGTGCAATGGGCGGAGCTGTCGAGTTCACCTGCCTCACTGGTGATCCCATTCACATGACAGATGAGGCACACTGCATGGAAATGATGCTTCAGAAGGGCTGCTGTCATAAAGCCCCCTCAGGAGCCATTGGGAGCTCTCCAGAGACCTCTGGATATAATATTTCCCTGAGGTCCTAGCCCTGCCTGGTAGGGTAGAGGGAATTAAATTGTTTGAGGACAGATGCAAAAGGTCTTTCTGGGAGAAATAAAATTTAAACAAGATTAATTGTTGAGGCCTGGGGAAGTAGGTCCCCTTTAATACTCAGTAGGTGCAATTGCTATCTAGGGCTTCTTGCCAAGACAGCTTGCAGTGGTATTTAATGGTTACACACATTTATCTCAAACCTGAAGATCTTTCACACTAAATCAGAGAATGTTCATAATTAGGAAATTTCTGCTTAGAAAATCGTGCCTAGAATGCTTGTGGAGCAGTATTTTCCCCTCACTTCTTTTTGCTGCTTCTTTTAGCATAGCATTGAGTTCAGAAACATTTGTAGTCATACAGTTTTACAGAGGGACAACAATTTGAGAAAGACATACATGAAGCTCACGAGTGTTTGAAGACCATCGTTGAGAAACTCATTTGTTCACTGGCAGTTTTTCCCTCAGATTCTTATATTCTGGTCTGATTTGCTCTGAGACAAATCCTGCAAAATCCCCTGGCAATGAGAAGGAGCAGGCTGCCTGCCCAAAGAACGAGCAAAGCTTGTGAGCTGTAACATTCTTATAAAAATAACAGATATCATGAAAGGTGAATCCTGGAGATTTCACTGAAGTGAGAGCTCCTGCTGACTTTACATCAGTGAAGATTTCCCAGAGGAAATGGTGTTCCTGCAAAGTAGTGAATAGCCTCCTCCTATCAAACTCATACCAAAATCATGTTATTAGGAGCTGGGAATGTCTCCAGAAGTTGCTTTGGAGGAGCAAGAATTCATTCTTAAATAATAAGGTCTCAAAATAAATACAGAAATGTGGAGGCTGAGAAGACAACCATCAGAAATCTCTCTATTTTCATCACAGCTCAGGAAAATGTGTTTTCAAGTAATTCTTTATGGAGTGAACACTTGAGAGACAGAGAAAACAGAGTGCTTAAGTATGGACTATTTAATGAGAAGGTATACAGACTGATTATGTTGCAACTAAGGACAGCCTGCTAGATCTTCATAATAAGCCAACTAAGCAATGGAGAGGTGTAAGTGTAGTATCTTCTGCTGAGAAAAGAAAAAAAAAAGAAGAAAAAGAAGAAGAAAAATTTGTGATCCAGTGAGATCAATCACTTTAAAGCAATAAAAGGTCTCAATAGATGATCCAGTGGAGGTGAATGGAAAGCAAAGCAAGAGAGGCATTAACACGGTGAAGAGAAGGTATTTATAAACTGAGGTGAAACATTTGTGAAGATTGCTTTGCAGAGCTTTCTCAGCCCTGTGACTGTGCAGCAGACAGCATAAAACTCTGCTCTTCTACTGCCAGATCAGGATGGTTTATGAAGTCACTTACCTCTGTCAAACAGCTGCAGCTGTAATGCTGAGAAGAGGCACTCCCCTCTTTTTGCAATAAGATTTAATGTCTGTGTGATTGCTGAGCAGGAATAAGGGCATGTAAAACCTTTTTTTTTTTTTTTTTTTTTTTTTTGGATAAATTAGCATCCTTTTAACTGTGATTTGGGTAGTAGGTGAGGGAATTTCGTTGACTGTGAGATAGAAAAGTATCTCTTTCCTTTGCCTGGAGGAGTAAATTTTCACATGATTTAAATTATTTTTAAATTTATTTCTTTTTAAAAATTTATTAACGTGATCAGGAGCATCATCAGCTGAATACCTTCTGTAAGTGGTTCCATACTCTGATAAATTTGCCATATTTTATGTTCACACTTTAAATGTAGCACTGGTGTCATTCTCACAACTACAATTAAGGCTACCTCAAAAAATTTACTCATTGGTTCTTGGGGTGAACACAGACAGCTGCCCTGGGTTGAAATTTTGCATGGGATGTCTTAGCTTAGGAATTATTCATAAATAGGAAAAAGTGCCACGAAGGTCCAGCCAGCACCAGATTTAGCTTTCTTTTTTTTAAGTGTGCCTCTGTCCCTCAAGGCAAGAGGGAAAAGGGCTCCGTTGGGAGCACAACACTGGTGGTGTTTGCTGAAATGTTGTGATCTCCAGGGCAAAGCTGAGCATAGCAGCAGGCAGCAAATAAACAGAGAGAATGCACACAAAGGCGTCATACACGTTCCTACAGAGGTTTCCAGTGAGTGTGCACCTACTGTTGGTGGCACCACCCTTCACAGGGAGGGGACAGAAAGCTGAAGGAGTCCTATGAAATGAATCTTTTGGCTATTTTTCTAATGGTATCCTCTTGGAGGACAGACACATGAGCAGCAGAGAGGCCAGGGGACGAAACCTGTGAGGAGGCAGCTGCAGCCCTGAGACTGCCCCGCTTTGCAGAGCACAAACTGGCGCCACCAGCTCCACACACTGTGGTGTGACAGCCACCCACTGAAGCCCAGACCCCTATTGCCCTGGCTGCAAGGTTCTGTTTTGTTATTTCCCACCATTTAGGCTTTTTACACTTGTTTCTATTAGTTCACTCCATCTATTCTCGCACACAAAAATACCCTATTATAGCACCTGAGTTCCAGTTTCTTCAGTAATGCATTAGCCTCAAGCACAAATGGTTTTATCTCCAGTTTCATTAAAAAGCAATTTCAAAGAAAAGCTTCCCCAAAGAATCTCTATACCCCCCCACTTGTAGGCAGCCCAGTGTGTTGAAATCCTGGTCTGATGATCAAGAGCAAGATTCTGTTGACATCACCACGGCCAGAATCTGAGCTGTGCTGTCCAGGTCAAAGCTCACCTCGTTAGTCCTGCTAACAGGGTTGGCATCAGGAGGATTCTGAAAATAAACAAAGAAACAAATTGACTCCTGGCTGACTTGAATTCTGTTTGTTAGGCCACATACGTGTACAGAAAGCTGAGAAAATTGTAGAGAAGTGAAAGTATTTGGCAGACAATTTTCTCCTCGAGCTTCCTAGAAACTAGCAAGTCCAGCCACAGTTCTACCAAATTGGATAGGCTCCCTTCTAGGTGGCTCAAGGCTTGCAGAGATTCCTAGCTGAAGAAACACAAAGCCCAGAGACTTGGGGGAAATTTAGGCCTTCTGAATATCACTCTTCATGTTTTTTTACAAGAACTAGTGTTTATGCTGAAAATTTCCAGAACTCTTTCTTTTCCAAACATTCCCACTTAAAATGAATATTTAGATTCGTGGACATTGAAAAAGAAAACATTGTTAAATTCTTTGAAATTCTGGCTAGAAATTCAAGAATCCCTTGGGAAATTCATCTTGCATCAGAGTATGCAGCACAGGTTTTCAATTCTTCTCCTTGTCCTTAAGTTGACAGGGCAACGGAATGGGAGGGCAATGGGTTCTCAGGCCCTGAGTCTGCAAACACTTTGGGTATGGTTTCATGACTCAAAGTGCTCACATTACTGTGGTTTAATAAGTTACCACCCATCAGCTGAGCTGTGGCAACTGCCTGCGCACATACAATTAGCTCACTCTAATTGCCAAATGCACAACTCACTCCCTTCCAGGAGATCTGTGCAGCTGCACATTCATCTCAAGTTACCCCTTGGCATGTTTGCTGCTCAAGGTCCCATTTCATCATCCCTTCATTGAGATGAAGTGTGCTAGAAGATAGGAGCATCCGACGTGTCCCTGGGGTGGGGATTCACGGCTCTCCCAGCCTTGTGGCCTCAGCAGGCTGGCAGTCCCTGCCAGGGTGAGCAGCCCTGCAGCCAGGCTGCAAGCTGCTCTCTGCAGGGCCTTGTGTTTGCTGTGCAGCTGGGGAAGACCACAGCATCAGAGAGCAGAGCCTGCATTCTGCCTCCTTGCCCTTCAACACCTGCAAAGGGACCTGCTGCCCAGAGGTCACTGCCCTTTCTCAATGGTGACCCTGTCACCAGCTCAAGTGCCACATGCAGTGCTGCCACACCTAAAAAAAGCTCACTTTTTAAAGCTAGGATAGTCTACTTTGGGTTCACAAGGAGAACAAACACTGCTTGCACCTCTGTGATTTCATATACACACCCCAACATCCAACACCGAAGCATCTTTAATTCAGAGCTCTCTGTATGCACCTTTTCTTGTGACACCACCCAGCTTAGCACAACTCTTTGCCCAGGTTATGTATTTACATCTCTTGCTACCAGGCATTTGATGAAACAGCTTCCTCCTCCTTACCAGTCCTTTAGGGTTTGGATGACTCAAATCCTTGCTCACATGAGCAGTCCTTGCTTAAGCACACACTCTGTTGTTTCAGCTGGATCTTCCTACAGTAGCATTGAAAGGATCAGGATGTTTCCCACCAGCATGCAAGGTTTCAAACACAAGATGTGCTTGATACGGCAGGGAACTAGTGAATAAGGAACTGAACCAGCAAGGAAACCCAGAGCATGAATGTATCAACAATTCCACCTGATAAAAGTGTCCTCCTATTGTACTGTGCACATGAGGCTCAGGTTAACAAATAAGGCAAAGTAGTCCAGGAAAATAGAAAATTTGCATAGTAATGCAACAAAAATGTACATATACACCCTTTTCATGGCATGTGTAAAACTACTTGAGTTTTCTTTCCAAAATCTAGGATGAAATTTGAAAACTGAAAAAATAAACTAGAAAAAAATGAATTATTTTTCATATAGATAATTTTTCTTAAATAAATCTCATCCTAACTGTCCTGCATTTTATTTTAGCTGCTTGGAACCCTTTAAGACTTAAATTAGAAAAGAAGACTGGAACACTTTTTTTCCAGAAGGTGTTGGTTTTGCTCTGGCCAGCCCTGTCATTTAGGTAATTTTTCCATATCTCTGTAGCACATTTCATCTGTCCTTCACCTTTGAGCAGCACACCTGTGCTCATGAATCCCTGCTCTGAGATTGCTTTAGCCCTCCAAATTCCTGACCAGCTTCAAAGAAGCACAGCTGCTTGTTTGTCAATCATTAAAGTGTATTTCCTTCACAGCCAACTTCAAATACTCAGTGCCAGACCAAATGTGCAATATCTGATGGGCCCCCACAGCTAGAAATTGAGGTTTTCAAACCTCAGTATCCGTGAATATCCCATGGCTTAGGGGTGACTGTCACTTTGAACCTCTCCAGACAATTCAGATGTTGCTAAATTTGTGTTACGTGCAAACTTGCACATGCTAAGAAAATGTCATGCCAAAGCCTCTAAAACTTCCCTAGGAAAACTGATTTTATAAGTGCATCACACTACAGAATGTTCTGGTTTCTTCTTTAGCTATGTTTGTGGTCATCAGAGAAGGTCAGTGTGCAACGAGCACTGTTAAGGCAGTGCCATCAAACAGGCAAAGGAAAGAAGGAGTTGTCAGTTTCGTTTTTTGCCCGTCCATCAATACGCTCCCTTTCGCACAGGCATGATGTGAAAGTTTTTCATTCCAGACCCTTTGTCTGAAGGCTCCTGCTGCAGTGTGCACACCGAACAGAGAGCACACTCAGTGTTCCCCGAAGGAGCATCCCTGTGACTGACCTTTAGAGCCGCGTGGCTCCGTGCCTGGCGCCCGCGGCCCCACTCTGCGGAGGAGGAACTGCGGCACACAGAGATGAGCTGCGGCACACAGAGATGGAAACCCAGAGATGCTGCCCTTGCTGGGCACAGCCACGGGGCATCCCAGCTGTCACAGCCCCCCGCCATCCTTCCCACGGGCAAGGGAATGGACAACCCAGGAAGGGTTGAGACACGATTACTCGGGCTTTAACCAGCCTTTCAAGTTGCTGCCCAGCCCTGCACATGGTGGTGCTTAACTTCAGTGCCTGGTGTAACCTCGTTACCCCAGACGAAAACCAGCAGGAGCTGGTGAGGGACCCTGGCCAGGGTCCTCCAGGGTGTCCCTGGCGCAGCTCCCGGGGAGACGAGACGGGCTAGGGCCGCACCGGTGTCTCTCAGTCATCCTCACGCCCCTCTGCTCCAGAGGGGCCCCGAGCGCCGCGTCCCCGCTCGCCCTCGGTCCCCTCGGGTCCCCGCAGCGCGGCCGGCGGGGCGCGGGGCTGCGCGGGGCCGCCCTTCCCGCGGTCCCCAGCGGGCGGCGCTGGCGAGTCACCGGCGGGGCGCGGCGGGGGCTGCGCGGGAGCGGAGCGGGAATGGACCGGGAATGGACCGGGAGCGGGGCCGGGAACGGGAACGCACCGGGAGCGGGAATGCACCGAGAGCGGAGCCGGGAGCAGAGCTGGGAGCGGGAATGGACCGGGAACGGACCGGGAGCGGGAGCGGAGCCGGGAGCGGGAATGGACCGGGAACGGACCGGGAGCGGGAGCGGAGCCGGGAGCGGGAATGCCCCGGGAGCGGAGCGGGTGCGGAGCCGGGAGCGGGAGCCGGGTCTGGCCCGGCGGCCCCGCCGTGGGTGGCGGGCGGCTGCGGAGAGGGTGCGGAGAGGGAGGGACGCAAAGGTGGGAGGAATCAAAAGCGGGAAAAGTGATGCTGCGGTGGGGGCTGCGGAGGGATGGGCGAGTGGTGGGAGGCGGGGCTGGGCCGCGGGTGCATGGGATGGGGCGGGGGAGCAGAGGAGGAGAAAGGAGGGAAAGGAAGAAAATAAATAAATAAATAAATAAATAAATAAATAAATAAATAAATAAATAAATAAATAAATAAATAAATAAAAGATAAAATAAACAAACCAACAAAAGGAAGAAACTTCTCTGTGCGTTTTCCCCTCCGCTTTTTCAGAAGGTCGAAGTAGTTAAGTTAACTATCGCTATTTTTTAATGGCTATTTCCACCCACTTTCACTCTGTCGGCAGGGATGGAAAGTGCAGGAACTCAAACGCCTTGGGAAGGCTGTTTCCCAATACAATGTTTGCTGCACTCCCCGAAGCACTGGAAATCTACAGCTATGACAAGGGATAGGTTTCTCTTGTGTTTTTTTAATCACACGGTTATTTTGGTGATACCTCAAGTGCAACTCTGCCTTCACCAGTGGTAGGTAATGTACCAGTATAGCATTCACCACTCCTGAGGAGTCAGGAATTACACCAGTGAACAGGAGCCTTACAGCTGGGGCAAAACTAGACTTACCAGTAGCACTGTGCCATGGCATCCAACAGGATGTCATGTTCTGTGTACATTCTGTGTTCAGAGTCCCACTAATGGGCTCAACACTTGCCAGCAGCCTGAGACTACACAAAATGGAGTGATACTGGGCATTCCTCATTTTAATGGCAGTTCTGGAAATGCTGAAAGCTTTCTGCATATAACCAGATGAGGGAAAGATGCTTAGTGCTACAATAATAGTCTTTAACCCAAAGACTTTACTTGCTTGGGTTATTGTTTTTTCAGGAAATCATATTTTCCAGCTTTTCTTCTGTTTCCTTGTCCCTTGGAAGGGTGTTAATATTACAATGTCTGAGCCCTGAGTTTTGTTTGGCTCCTGCCATTGCACACCAGTGAAGGTGGCCACAGTACTGCCAGGAGACACAGCAGCACCACACATGAAGGAAAACTACAATAGCTACTTTCCAAAAGAATCTGCTAATCAATTTTTGTTTTACCTTTTCAAATAACTGCTAGTGACTCAGACTTGACATAGCTCCCATAATCTTCACACATAATTAAGCAATTTCTACCTTGTATCTGTGGGTAGACGCTGCTGTCAACACCCAGGCTGCTTCTGGAAATGGCTGAATTGCTTTCTTTGGGAAAAAAGAACTAACAAACAACAACCACCTCTTGCTTTCTGCCACCTTTGGTTAAATAATCTTAAATAACAAGACTGTACAGTAGGGAAATTTGCTTGTGTGGGCCATTGCTTTTGAAGCTGATGTGACAGCTTGTTGCACGACTCTGTACGCAGTCTTCCATTTCACGATGATGAATGCAGGAGATGAGTGGAGTGAGAAGTTCTTCACTCCTGTTGCTCTAAATGCTGAAATACAGCTTTGTCAGCTCTGATGTTACACTGATATCAGTGTTTCACACCTCAGCAGCCTGAAAGTGGCCACAGTGTCTGTAGGATGGGCTGAGGAGCCCCAGAGTGGACTCCATACAAATCCAAAGTTTCACTGGCATCCCGCCCACTGCAGCATCAGTGTCAGAGGGAGCAGGGAGAAGTCTTGCTGCCCTCACAGGTTACCATTTGCCTGTGTTAACAGGGTATTCTGAGTAACACATGTGTTGTCTTTGGTTTTCTGAACTTTTTTTGCATGGACAAGGTTAACCCAAATATATGTATCATCAAGGAGCCCTTCAAGGGCCCCAGGACATCTGGACTCTGAGAGGGAAATAGGAAACTTGTGCTGGGGATGAAACAGGCTGCAATGTCAAACCAGACATTTAAAAGAGATCCAGACTCTGCAACACGTGGACATAAATTAAACTAGGGGAAAAAAAAAAAATTTAGACTCATGGAATCCTCAGTTAGAGGTGAAAACCACTCTTTGTTCTTCTCTTCCCCACAGTGAAGTAGGATGATTTCTTTCATAAGTGTACTGTCCAAACCACATTTTAGACTCATGGCTTATTTCCATTATTTTAGCAAAGGTGTATCTAATTCTGCATGTCATATTTGAAATAGGGGGGACTTGATAGCACTTTCCAGGTTAGCTAGTCCATAACCACACAGAATACTATCATGAAAGAACAGCTTCTCAGTCTCATGCAAAAGGAGGAGAAATTGAACACAGCTAAGAAAATGCAGATGCAACCCAGTCATTGGAAGGATTTTTCCATTTGTTGGATGCTGCAGATGGTGGAAGAGTCCCTCCAGAAAATATTGGTTCACTCTTCATCCTGGCATGTGCTGAACTCATCTGCACAAAGCAAAAGGAGACACTAGAATTAAGTCAAGGAATCAAACGCTTTTTCATAGAAAAGTTCATAGACCATTTTTAGGTACTTCTCCCCCATTTTTGTGTTGGTTTTTTTTTTTTTTTTTCCTAATGAGAAAAGCAGTTATGTTAAAAACATCATGCGGAGTAATTCTGAACTGGCAGAGAGATGGGATAGATGATTGAATAGATTCTTTCCATCTCCACTTTTTGTGATCTATGAACTCACCTTTGGGAAACTTTTCTCATTTCAGACTGAGTTTCACTCCCCCAGGGCTGTCTGAAGAAGGTGAGATATTTAACCTGAGCAGCATTAACACTGCCACTGTGCTTTGGCTTTAAAAGCTCGCAAGATGTCTCAGCCCGAAGAAGCCATCACAGGGTGACTCTTCTCTTGTTTGGTTTCTTGCTGGAGGCCTCTCCACAATACTTGGTGCTGGTGCTGCTCACCACAAGCCAGAGGTGCAGTCAGCTGGATGTGCTGTGGAGCACATCCATCCTAAGCTGTGCTGCACCAAGTCCCCTGTGACTCCCTTTTGCTTCCCAGCTGGCTCCTCACAGGCTGAAAGCTCACATGAGGGGCACCACTGTAATATGGTGTCTGGTGCAATTTTTAACAAAAAGCTCATCTTTCTTCCCTGCAGTGGATGGTCCCCTTGCCAAGGACTGTGGAGGTGTGTGTAAGCCCTGGGAAGTGCTGCAGCTCACAGTACCCAAGCATTGCTTCACCTAGCTTGGTTTCTTCTGGGTAGTTGATTTTACTCCAAGCAACAGCATTTATAGCCAAAAGCCCTGTATCCAGAATAATGTTTAATTAGTTTACAGCTCAGAGGATGTAAGGAGAAAGTAACGTGGATATCAGTTCAGGAAAAAAAAACAGTGACCTGGGAACAGAGAGATAAGAGGGCATTCACCCATTTCAGCTAGAACAGTTTGCCATCACGTGGTGCTAAGAGGACAGCCCCATGCTGATATCCAGTGGTCTACAGGTTTTCTTTATATTCTTATTAAGCTTTCCAAATTAGAGACATTGCAAACTTGTGTAAATAACTATTTTTGATGTAAAAATGACTGACTGCTGGTGCCAAGAAACAATTAAAATTTCAAAAAGAAAAACCTCAGAAAAGTCTCATTGCATTTATATTTCTTTTCAGACTGGAACTCTGTGGCTTGGAGAATGGATACACTGACCTTTTGCTGGTGTGCTCTTCAGCTCTTGCCACAGGCATCTGAGTGCAAGGGAGCTCAGTTGTCCTCCCCAAACCCCTACACATGCAGACTCCTGTGATCAGGAGCCTGTGCTGGTCTTGCCACAGATTTCCTGTGCGGTCTTGGATAGGAAGGTGTCTGTGTGCCTCAGTTTTTCCATCTGTAAAATAAGAACGATGTTACACTGCTTCACCAGTGCAGCTAAATTCCTGCTTTAAAAGCACTCTGTGACCTTTGGGTGAATAGTGGTAATGAGCTGTTTGCCTTATTTATAAGTATCATTTGCTGTGATATAAATATTTTTTGTATTGTTCATACTGTGTTTATTTTGTGCAAGTGAATACAATCCCAATGAAAGCAGGAGACCGAGTATTTTGCTTTCCCATGTAACTCAACCAGCGTTCCCAAACTCTGATCTCTAACACCTCTGCTATTGCAGTCCTGGGCCTCTCTTGAGCAGAAACTGCTGATCATGCCAAATTCTCTGGTGTTTTGTAATGTGGGCTAACATGCACTGAGGTTTGGATGAGACCAATAGACTCATTTTCACTTAGGGCCTGCGGCAGCACTGAAGCTGGAGAGAACAGAAGTGAAAGGTCAGTGTTTCCCTTCCCTGAGCCACACAGCTCCTGTTTGAAAGCAAATAAAAATATCATGTGGCTCCTAATATTTATAAATATTTTTTTGATAGCTTTAGTGCCTTTCTTCCAACTTTGCACCAAGAGGATATTTAGATGTTACTACTTTTATACATTTGCATTGTTTCTTACTTGGAAGGTTTGCTTGAAATAAAAAAACTGTAGACCTATTACTACTCTAATTTTTCTAATTTTGCGTGTCTCAGTTTATGTGTAGACTGTTAGCCAATATTTAGTTGGCTTTCTGGAATGAAGTGGGTGAATATGACCATGCACTTTGAGAAAATAAGGTCTGAATAGACAAGATAAGCAATTAAGTTACCACAACTTAAGACGTGTCTTTAGAGAATGATTAAAGTGAGCACTTAGCTTGGATGAGCTGGGATCATGTGCACAATAAATTACTATGGCTTGGAAGACAAAGAATAAATCGTTAAATCATGATAACTGGACAATTTACCATGTCCTGAAGGACATGACAATATCTGCTTTCCACTTCCAAAGGGTGATTTTAGCTGCTTTTCCAGATTTCCTCTGGAGTCACTCAGAGAGGCACACACAAACAATGAGATGATTGCACTGCTTTTCTGCATTCTGTTTTGGAATGGTGGAAATCAAACACTTTGGTGGCTAAAGTTGGTCAGATGAATCCTACATGAAATACATAAAATGGTATTATTATCAGAACCCCTTCTTTTCTTGAAGGGGTTAGCCATTGAAGGGTAGAATCCTAGAATGATTTGGGGTGGAAATGGAAGGAACTTTAAGGGTCATCTAGTTCCAAATTCCCTGCCATGGACAGGGACAGCTTCCACTAGACTGGGCTGCTCAGAGTTCCATCTGACCTGGCCTTGAACACTTCCATGAATGGGGCATCCACAGCTTCTCTGGTCAACCTATTTCAGTGTTTCACCACATTCACAGTAAAGAATTTAGTCTTCTTCTTCTTCTTCTTCTTCTTCTTCTTCTTCTTCTTCTTCTTCTTCTTCTTCTTCTTCATAATAATAATAATAATAATAATAATAATAATAATAATAGTAATATGTGCACATATAAAACCTTGGGACAAGCTTAGCAACTCAATATACACATCAAATATCTGAGAAAGTTGGTGATGCAGCCACGCCCTCATATACCACTACCACCACCCTGTTTGTTTTGAGAGGAGTTCTGCTCTCATAGGTAGACAACCTAATGACCTAAGAAGGACTGTTTCTCAACAGGCATACTACTTGTGACAGCCATGTCCTGTTTCTGAAGGAGCCATCCAAGCAACACATAAGGAATTATTTCAGTCCAGAAAGACTTAATCCACAAGGACATTTTATCTCCAATTACTACCTACCATCACACCCTGGAATCTACATAGAAAATCACTGAGCAATTTCTGCTTAAGCTCATATCTATTGTAAACTCAGTGCTGCCTTCCAAACCTTTGTCCAAGACCTGATATCCAGGTGCCTGTTAAAGGAGACACTGGATGGAATGCATTGCATGGTGCTGCCTCATCACAAGCAGTATGGTGTAAAAAGTCTGTGGCAAGGTATACAGGTCAGATCCCAGAAACAGTGATTAGCAAATAAGGGTGCATCTCCAGAAGTCTGAATCGAGTAGTCACTAAAAGCCCTGAAAACTGCAGAGAATTTTATGACAAACATGAAAATATACTCTGATGAGATTGTTCACCATTTTCATCTCTAATTGCACAAGAAAGACTACCCAAAAAAAAAAAGAAAAAAAAAGAAAAAGCAATTTTGTGGTTTTTATTTGCACTTCTGCTACAGATACTCATTACCATGAGAAATGTGAACCTGAAGAGGAAGCAGAAGAAGGAAAACAAGCTATTATGCAACTTCTGTGAAACTTTGAATTTATTTGACTGAGAGCAGGACTCCAAGTTTACCCTTATATCAGAAAACAACCTGCCTACATTATAGTCTGCCTGCCTGACATTGCTCTTATTCTTGGTGGTGAGGGTCTTTCATTGAAACAGAAATATAGAAGCTATCGTTACCCTGGGTATAACATCTCACCCTACACTAGTTGCTTTGTGATTGAGATGAGTTTTTGACCTGGCAGAGTTTATAATGAGCCAAATTTGAGCAGTTACAGCCCCAGGTCACTTGAGCATGTTACAGGGAGAGAGCAGAACTTGATGGTGACCAAGCAGCTGGCTGGGGAAGCTCTGCTGGTGGAGTCTCTGCACTTGCTCTTCATCAAACCTCAACAAAAGTTTACAGAGAACAAGCAAGAAGTCCTTTCCCTGCTGACCATAATATATTTGAATATATGTGGTGAAGAATAAGGTGGATTCCTTTTCTGCTGCAATTGAAGCAAGACAGGATGTCAGGATATACACTCTGCTGTATATGTGGTAGGCATAATGGCATAATTGGAAAAGGGACTCCATGTTTCTCTTCCTTTCTGGAAATAAATTCCTGTGAAAATATAAACAAAGACAATAAAAGTATCAGTAGGGAAAAAATAAAGACAAAAAGGGTTCTTTCCTGAAGATAGTAAAGGAAACAAGCAGGCATGGATTTATCAGTGTGAGGGGGCAAAAAGGAAAGAAAAGGAATAAAGTGGAGGGAACCACACAGAAAGAAAATGTGGCACTTGTCTGCGAGAAGAAAGATTCCTTTTCCAGAGATTAAAGGAATAAATTCATCTCCTGCAATTGTGTTCTTAAGAAAAATGAAGCGGCAAAACCAACAGAACTTCCCCAGAAGCAGGCTAAATGAAAACTGAGGTGAAATCTCTGTTAGATTATATACTGCAACTGAAGTGTCTATTGGTGAGAAGGAGGAGGAAGAGTCAGCAATCCAGCATGTTGAAAAGGGAACAAGCCTGAGGGTGGCACTTTGACAGCCATGGCCATGGAGGAAAGTCATGAACAGAGCTCAGATCCAGAGACCTCTGTGATCAGGCCATGCATCACAAGCTAAAGTGAGCCCACTAACAAAACCTTGTGACTTGTTTGCTAAAGTTTTGGTGGAGGCATTTTAAAATTTGGCTAATGAAAAAGCTACATGCTCCTTTCCAGACTTGCTTAGGGAGGAAGTTTCTCTATCCCAGAGCTCTCTTCAGAGATACTTGAGGTAGCTCAAAGTATCACTACAGAACTGATTGTCATCTATGGGGCACTTCTGATTTTTGTCCACTTTAATAGGTCTGTGTAAAATTCACAGTGGTGCTCTGTCTGAAACTAGCTTTTCCTTATTTTTTTCTCTGAAAGAAGAGCTACTTGTGTACCAACTCAGTTGAGGGAACGTGACTGTTCTCAGCTGCTACTAGAAATCAGTTAATAGACATGAACAGTAGTTTGGGTTAAATTTGTGTGGAACACGTTATTTACAAAAATGTTTATCATCAATACAAAAAGAAGGCTGAATAATTGTAATACACATGAACGCCTTAATTATTTCAAAGCTTCTAGCATACATTTTAATTTGTTATCTCCTCTGGTTTATATCCTCATGTTGGTTGACACATCTATATGTAATATTTAAATCCTCTATCCATATAGTTTCCCATATTTTATGTTACTTTTGCTATATTCTTCAAAATTACCTTTAATGAACCCCCAAATTTTGTTACCACTGAAATTACCAAAAATTTGTTTATGAGCTGTATCTCTTCAAGAGCAAATATAAAATCAAACTGGATTTTTTTTTAGTTTAAGCCATTCTCAACTTCTAAATGAACAAGGAAAGTTTTGAAGAAAGTTTTGAAGTGTTCTCTGAAATATCTCCTTACTTAAAACAAAGCCATATCACATCAGCCGTTACAAAAATATTCTCCTTTGCCAAAAGACCGCACATGAAGCTTCAGGTGGGAAAAAGTTAGGCTTACAAAAGAAGAAGAAAAAAGTATTGGGTCTTCCAATAAAAATCAACATGGAACTGCTACTGTAGTTCCATTATAAAGACTCATAAAAACATTTCCAGTTGCTCTCTAGTAGGTCTCATTTCCATAAGCAAAACCCCTCTTTATTTCTTCCACAGTTTCTTACAGGTCTTTAAGGAGCTATGAAAAGTCTCTTGCCAACAGGGAATTTCTTGCAGAAATAAAGTGTCTTAGGAAACAATTTTTTATAGATCTGGAAACGTATTAATGATTAAAGGACTGATCCTTCAGAGCTGAGTGTTTGCAGTTTCCCTTGGTTTCTGTGTGAATTACAGATGTTGGGTATCTTTTCATATCAGCTATAATATCTGCATACCTCAAGTGTTAGATGATTGTACCAGATTTGCCAGAAACCTTAGTGCTTCACCTTCTGAACCACACAACAGAACACAGGTTCTGATATTGAAACCCATGAGTTTCAAATTCAGGATTCAGGTCCTTAAAATCATGGGACACACTTAAAATTCATGAGCTTTTTCAGTTTTTATGTGATTCATGACTTTGAATCTTTTTTTAAAGTCAGCTTATTGCCTTTTAGGTTTTCTCTGCAGAAATCCAGGCTGGAAATGAGCTTTTCTTTATTATAGGAAGGTTTACTTACCTGTCTCCTGCAGCTGGGGCTAAAGATGTCAAACATTTAGCGTTGCACTCTATGCCTTGATGTGTCTAATTCATTGTCCCTCTTGCAAGGCTGGTGCTGTGCTCCTGCCTGTCTGTCCCAGCACAGCCCTGTGCTTTCTCAACACTTAGCTAGGGACACAGAATCAGAGCAGAAAAAAAAAAAAAATCTGTGGGAGGCAGAGCTGCAGCTGCTGGAGGAGCTTATTTTATCTGTCAGCAACTGTACATGAACCCTCTCTACTGCAGGATAAAATCTGACAGAGAGGCATAAGTCCTGACAGAGAAAGTTTTATGTACACTAAAGTCCCCATCAACCTGTCAATGCATAAATGGCCATGTGCAATGTAAGTGATGATTAAAAGTGATCCAAAAGAAAGCATTTAAAAACCAAATGAACCAACCCACTACACCAGATCTACACCAAAGCTTCTTGATAAGTTAAACTGTTTCTAAATCAGAGATCAGCAACAAAAGGCCTGACTGCCAAAAGGCATTTTAGACATTCAGCAGATTTCCTATTAAAATGTAAGATAAGAAACCATCAAACTATAAATGAAAAAGACCCCAGTCAACAGTATAAAATTTCTTGAGGAATCAAGGAAAGTGTGTCCTATTTGTGGGACTGCTTCCAGGGCCTTCTCCCTCTCCTTCAGCTTTCATGCTTTTGTGTTTGTGGCAAAACCAGTTTAGAGTTGGAATGGTCACATTCAGCCTACAGCCCAATAGCAGCTCCTCTTGGAAAGATATTTATTATTCCTGCTGCCTTTAATTGCCTGGTTAATCTGTGTAACCAAATACTGTAATCCATGTAATCCCACGGCCCTTTCACTTGTCCTTTATTGACCAGACAGGTATTTGTTGTGCTGCTGCTTGTGTTCTTCCCTCCACACAGGCTGCCAGCTCTTCACACATGAGGATTTCCCACCACACTCAGTGTTTGTACAGAGCTGGCACAACTGGCCTGAAGCTTCCACGGACTACCAGATAAAACAAACAATACCCCTGAAGTCGCCCTAGTGATTTGCTGAGGTTTATTTGCCTGTTTATACCATTGAAGCTGTCAGAGGGCAAGAGAATGAGAAGAAAAAATTATATTTTCCTTAAAAAAAAAAAAAAAAGAGAAAATAATAGAGAATCAAGTGTTGTGGGGAACCAAGCTCCATCTTTTTCACAGTGTTCTCAGTCACCTTCTGGGGAGGTACCAGAAAAAAAACCCTCTAATTTTTACAAGATGAAAATCAGCTTAGTGTATTCTGTAAGGCAATGACAATTAAATCAGTAATACTTCCTCAGAACCTTTCCATCAATATAAGACACTTATTTAATTGTATCACTCAAAAAACATTGCAGTTGTGGGTCAAAAATGTGATTAATTTTCCTACATTTCCATACCACCACTGTACCCACTCCAGTGATATGTCCATACGAATGTCCATCTAGACACTGAATAAATGACTGAGGATATTTGTCAAGCTGCCCCTGGGAGTGGCCTCATATTTTTTGGATAAGCTTCAGATAGAAGTCTAAACATCTGGATACTTATAAAAATCATCCAGAGCTCCTGGATGTCGAATCTTTTCTCTCGTTCATTTGGATGGAAATTGTCAGTGGGCACAGAACTGTTGTAATGTGAGGTGTAATCAGCCAGTGGACAGAAATAGGAATCAGATGTCATTCAAATAAAATTCTCCTCTCCACTAGCAATCCTCTAGCGAATCTCCCACACCTGTGGATGAGGGTTATGCTGCTGTTACTGCCATTCAGAACTCTTTTAATGCTGGATGTATTTTTTAAAAGACAGCTCTCACAGCTTATAAAGCAAGGTTTTGGCTTCAGCTAATGAAAAGCATTAGTGTACTGTGGGAGGTGCAGGGAGAGAAAGATTATAATTAAATCTCTCCACTCCTCTCCCGTCTCTAAGGGCTTGGATAAGAAACAGCTCTGCTGGGCAGCTGAGTTTTAGCTAAATAAGATAGCTGGGGGAGGGAGCCTTCTTGGTGGTTTCATATATGCTTGCACATGTGGTAGGGCCAGGGAACATTTCTGATGAAAATAAAATTGTTCTGGGCTCAATCCAGCTGAAAATACCGGCAGCCTGCCGGGCTCTGCAACTTTCATAAGGTTGCAGATCCTGGCTCCTAGCAGGAAGTTTGGCCCAGCCACCGTAGAAGGCCCAGCAAGCAAAACAATAGTTTTGTGCCTGAAAATTGCACATCAAATTGGGAGAGGCAGGAGGATGTGCCCCAGCATGCTCCCTCTATCCCAGTGCTGCCAAGGTTGGGCTCCTTCTTGTCCCTTCAATCCCCCTTGCCCCACGCCCTGTGAGCACAGCCAAGAAATTATAGGAGCCCAACATTGGAGGCTGTGGCTCCTTTGCTCACAAAAAATGGCTTGTGGGCCTTGGTATCCTGTAGGCTGTCAGTGATGACCAGTAATGGTCTGCTGCAGGGGGTGAACATGGCTCTCCTCTCATCTTCCTGTGTGTTCCTTTTACCACCAGCCCCTCCTGAGTTTGATTTGGTCTTGCAGAGCAAACGTTTGTTGAAATGATTTACGATTTGCATTAACGCACCCTTTAAGTATATCACAAGCGGGTCTTTACAAGAAGTAAGTTTGAAACAATGTAGGTGCAACATGCCAAAAAAAATGCAGCTATTGAAAACAGAAGACTAAAAGACCCCAAAATCATTTTAAAACTTCTAAAGGAATTTGATATAAACCCTCTTTTTGAAGTATAGGGGAATGTCAGATTCATGGGAGATGAATGTTGGATTGCTGGGAGATGTGTTTAATACACTCTTAGGTTGAGAACGGAGACTGAACCTATGTGCGGAAAAGAAAACCCAACAAAACCCAAGCTCATAACCTCAGGCAGATATTAGAGACATGGGCAACAAAAATGTTTTAAACTTAATGCTACAGAAGTAATTCCTGCAGCTGTTTGGACCAGACTCAGCTCTGCATCATCTCAGTATTTGCATCTCATCACCCTAAAATCACTGGTGGTCCAGAACTTCTCACATCGTGACAAGATGGCTGTTCCAGAAACAGGGGCAACATGAGCAGTGTCAGTTCACCTTTCTGATATACAATCAAATGCAGCTGCAAAATTTGCTCTAAGTTTCTTTTAAAAGGGAAAAAAAGACAAGTTTCTACCAGAACACAATCCTGATCCTGGCAACTCTGTACCTTTCTCAGGGTTATACTGCTCTGGAGGAGTGGAAAGGCCCATAGTCACACTGATTCCCACCCATGGAAAGGGTTTTTTTCAAAAAGTTGTTGGGTTTTTTTCCAAAATCATTCCTTATAAGGACTATTCACAAGCAAAGAAAACATGGACTATAATGAAAAGTAATGTTGAAGTAAAACGAGGCTGCTAGTGCCCCTTACAGCCTCTTTCATCTCTGATAAGCCCTTGCACCCACAGACATTTCAAGTAATTTAAACCAGCAGTAATTAGTCCCCGTCTGAAAGAGTACTTAAACACACACATTAACCCACCATAAGATGCTACACACACACACTTGCACACTGTACTGAGGCCTGCATTCTACCTTTCCTGTAGGGGAACAGCTCTTTTTCCTGTGACCATGGAGTTAACTTGAAAATTTGCCTGCCACGCTTTTTTCTTCTGCTCTACCAAAGCTTACTCAAATATTTCAGCTGTGGTTGGATAGCAGGCCTGATTCTGTACTTGGGAAGTGACCAAAAATTTTGCTCATGTTTTCAGTGTATTCAGGATTAGGTCTTTTCAAGCAGCAGAAATGTAGTAAATATGTGTGTGACCTGTGTTTTCAGAGTTTCTCAGCATCTTGGACTACCAGATCAGTCTCTCTTTAGAAGCATATATTTGGCAAGAATGTAAATACCATTTATATACATTTATGTACGCACATGCATGCACACACTCACTCCATGCATGCATATACATATAATAATATTACTATTTTACCAGAATTGTGCAAACCTGTTACCTGATCAAAATACAAGCCAGTGTTATTTTAATGATGGAAATCTTTGCTTCTCACTGCAATTGTCTTTGTTGACTTAAATGAAGATGACATTTTTATCAGAAATAAACCTAGACATGTAATCCAAATGACACAGAGCTCTGTTAAGTGCAGAGAGATATTTACTTTCAGTTATACCAATGTAACTGCTGCTCAAGATGAAAGACACCCCTCTGATCTTACACCAGGAAGATGTACTTCTTCTGAGCAAAAGACATAAAAGACCTGTCAGACTTGTGCTCCTCAGTGGGATTTGCATCTCTGTAAGTTTGCCTGTTTGAGTTGAAGACGTGTGTACATTCATTATGGGAGCTTTTCTTCTTCCCCTAAGTGCAACATATGGATACAGATATAACTGCATATAAAAATGTAATAAAATGTTCTGCTTGCAAACATGCAATAGAACACTAACACGTCATTTTATGAGACGGTATTTGTGCATAATCTGATTCTTGCATTACAACATGCTTCAGATATAGTATTATGCGCTCTCATTTTGAAGTGATAGCCTGCATAGAAGGATGACTCATGGGATAAGCCAGGAGCCCTTTGCTCTTGCAAATACACTCTAAAAACAGGCTGGAGGTCTCAGAAGAAATGCTCTGAATGGGTTTATATCAGGGGCTCACTGGTGTGGATAGCACTCCATAGGACCTTGGTAGCATTGCTTGGGAAAGACCCAGGAGCAAGGTCCCAGCAGTCCACAGCTCCCTGAAGAACCATCTTCCCTTAAGGCCACATTGCAGCTTGGCCCATAATGGATAGGACTTATGTACAATGTGTTCCACTTGTATAAATGGCACCTCCACAGATCTTTGATGTGCTTTCCAGGGCACTGGTGATTAATTTTAAACAAACGCTGTGGGAAGGCCACACCTCCCTGCATGTCCCATTCAGCTGCTGCTTTCTGCTGAAGTGCCAGTCTTTGTGCATCGCACTGAGAAGCAATGTGTTATTCCAGATAGTCCTGCGAGGGCTCTGAGAGTCACTCTGCCTTGGGCCAGGGCGGCTGGCAGTATTTCAGACCACATAAAAGCTGCCACATGATGGAGTCAGGACCATTTGCAAAAAGCTGTGAGCGCAGTGCATCGGGACAAGGGTACAATATGAGCAGAGAGGGATAATGTGACAAGGGAGGGAGGCAGCGAGACAGAGGGGACACCACGTGCCTGGTGTAAGTCTGGGCTAGAAGGGACACATCTGCACACAGAAATGAAGTCAATAAAATTGCAGTGTCTCAGGAAGCCTCTCGCAATAGGCGCAGTTGTCCTTGCTGTATGTATTCTAGAAAAGCATGTCACAGCATTAGTTACAGACTTCCACAGAGAAGCAAAAGGGATTGCTTCTTCCATGTTAAAAATAATTTCCTTATTGTAATGATGGTACACAATGACACTGTTCTCTCAGTATTTAGGTACTGAATTCCCCTTTTTAGAAGAGACTTAAACTTGAGTGACCTGTGGACCCACCATCTATGTACTGAGCCCTCTTTGTTATTTGTGCTTTTTGGAGAGATTATGCTCTCATGATTTATATAAAGAGTCTGTCGTCTTAGAGGGGATTTCATATGACCCCATGATCCCATTATTTAAGTACTAAGATCCTTCTTGTCAGAGGTTACTTTAACCACCATTTACACACTCGGCTCCCCAGAATAGGGCTTTCCCCACCAGAGTCAATAAAGTTAGCTTTTGTTCAAGTGCTCTCCCTCAGCAATTAAATCACACTTGAATGGCAACAATCCTATTTTTTAGAGCATGGTCTCAGTCTGGCTGCATCCACCCATGCCAGTGGCATGTTAAGCAAAATCCACACCCAAGAGTGGATGTTGACTGTGGGTAGTGCAGGCATGGCTGAGTCCCATCAGTCAGCACAAGGGTGCAGGGATTGAGCATGGAATGGTGATGGCATCCTAGAAGGCTGTGATGAACTCCTTAAATAACACATGCTCAGGCAAACCCCCAAATCAATGCCACAGCAAACTAACATGATAAAAACTAATTTTGAAACTATTAATCCTTGCCTTTTTATCTCAAGCATTTCACGTTTGTGAACCATTTGCTTTGTGGGCACTTATGCTGGTAGCATAAGATTAAAAACTTTGTTTCAGCATGTTTAGATAAAGAATGCTTAATAGAACTCACAGAGAATAAGTACTAGAACAGTTTTAATTATAAGTGGAGACAGGCCCTTGCAAATTTCAGGGATCTGAAGAAAAGCCAGGAAAAAGCATAGTGTGGAATGATGCTTTTTAGAAGTACTGCAGGGACCAGAGCATTTCAATTCCACAAACAAGACAGAAGGAGAAAGATAACTATTTATAAAGGAACTACAGTGATAATGTATAAAATGTGGCAGGAAAAAGATGATGTAGACATGAGTATGGCAATGTGGAAAAGTAATACAGAAAGTAAAGGCACAGGGAAATAAATGAGTCTATTAAATACCTGTCCACTGTAGAACTGAATAGGTGAATCACGAAAGGAAAAGAGGCCTATGAGGAATTCCCATAGGAATTTCATAGTTTAGAGATGGCAAAAATTATTTTAAAGAAGAGCCAGTGTTGTTTGAAATAAATCATTCCATGAGACACTTCACAAACAGCAGAAGGAGCCTGGTGCTGCTCACATGAGTATTGCAGAGCACTCTACCTACAGAGGCTGTTAAAAATCACCTGTTCCAGAGGAAGATGTATCTGAGGTGACCTTTGGCATAGTGGTCTGATATTTAGAAGATGTTTAACAGATTTTAGTGTGTCAGGATAATTTCAGATAACTGAGATGTTAACTTTGTGCCAGAATTCATGAAGGCAAACAGGTAACTATAAACAAAAGTAATGAGAAGTTCTCCCATCAGATAGAAATTTTGATGAAAAAAAAGAGTAAATGAAGTGAAAATCATCAATAAAGGATGCAGATTAGTCTTTCCTAGTCAGTTTGCTGTTCTATTCTTTAACTTGTTCTAGATTGATGACTTAAAAAACCCACAGTAGATTGAAGAAATTATTTGACCCCAAGAGAGATTATTTATTTGGTGTTCAAGTATAAAATGTTCTTACAATAAAGCTGAAGCAAATTTTGAAATTAAACATTTCAGACTAAAACACTCAAATGCTTAGTTTTTAAAATGTCAACCAAACACTTTTCAGCTGGTTTTTAGGTTCTCCTTCTACCCATACATATATGAAAACACATGTTTTCAGCTGTAATAATTTCAGAGATGTAACATTATTTCAGAAAATTTATTGGTCTGTTTCAATTTGCATTTTTCAATGGGAAAAAGGAAGTTTTAAAGAAACTTTTCACTCAAATGTAACAAGAAAATAATAGATGACAAAGTATTGCCAAACAATATGGTTGGAAATACAGATATAATTTTACATTTGTACATAACTGCAGGAACACACATGTTGAAACATTATGTACAGTTCTGGTCATCCCATATTTATAAAAATATCTTGAAAAACTGAAGAAGATGTAAAAAAATGAGCCTGGAAAAATATTCCTGTGTGGGGAAAAAAAAAATTTCTGCACAGTGCAAGACCTAAAAATCTGATCAAAAAGAGGATGGATAAGTAACTTGAATGTGCCACACGTTCTTTCATCACAAGATATTCTGAGACTAAAGTGAAGAAAAGCACAACTAAAAAAAAAAAATTTTGGAAAGCCAAAGCAATTTATTGTCCCAAAAGTCTTCACTTCAAGGCTAGATATCTATATAGAAGATTGTGATTCAGAGAAACTCCAGGTAGAAAACATGATATGGAACAAATTTAATTTAAAACAAACAAACAAGCACTAAAAAAGCCTCCAAACCAAACAAATCTGAACAAAATCATGGCCTATTTTTATCCTGGGAAATTAATCCTGATGATCTAATAGCCTTTCTGGGCACATCTGTGTGACTTGCTGACTTTGTTTCTATGGATAACACTTTGTGGAGCAGACCCAAGTCTTCCTGCACATCCAATTTACCTTTTCTTGGCAGAGCACTGAGAGGAGAGATAGCTGTGCAGCTATTGCCAAAGCTAACAAGGAGTGTATCTTAGACAAGACAAAGCCCTGCTTGCAGAGAGATTTAAGCTGAAGTGATGTGTATCTTCGAGCAAACAGCAAAGCCATAAACGCTGTGGAGCCAATTCTGCCTTGGGTTCCTCGCTGCTCTTGTGTGGTGTTAAATGATGGTGGAATCCAGAGCTGCTGTTGCCCTCCCCAGGCACATCTGAGCCGTCTCATTTTAATGCTTCATGGTATTGAGGAGACACAAGTTCTGTAACACTCTTGTCCTCCTTCTGTAACAGAGCCATTAAGAACTCATTTAAATCTATATCTCTCCATTGATTCCTAAAGGTTTTAGTCAGTGTCTCTGAAATTTGTCCACAGGGTTTGCTGTACCCAGAGCTCCCATCTCAACTTGAGTTACTGTCTTCAGAGAGTCCTGAGCCTTCAGGAGGTTTTATTTCCTACCCCTGTGCTTCTTAACTTGGAGTCTTCAACTCCTCTTATACAGACTGATAATGCAAAAAAGGATTTGGGGATCATGTCTAAAATGATTTGGAATTGGATTCTCATAAATCCTTATCTGTTAGAGCGCTAGAATTTTCCTTTTTCAAAGAAAGCAAACAAACCTCCTTTCTTTATAGAAGTCCAAATGTCCTGGAAAGCTAATTGCAGAATAATCCTGACTGTACAGACACCTGTGCATAGTGCTCTGCCCTGACTGCCAGCTAACATGAAAATTCAGATAAACAACACCATTAAAATCAACAGGAAAACTTGTTGGGAGAGAGTAAAGTTTGCAGGACCCAATGCTCTGCAGAGTTCCTTTGTTCCCAGAGACATTTTGTGTTTCACGAAGTAAAAAAAGTCAGCATATTTCAAAGTGAAATTTTGCAGGCCATTGATCTAGACTGTGAGCTAGTTCCTTTGGGTATTTTGGAAAATCAGAAACAACATATTTATTTAATTTAGAAAAATTACTTCCGTCCAGGGCTGTTTCTCAAGAAATGTTCATGACAGCCAAATTTGCAAACTCGCTACTTATACGTGCCAGGCATAGCATAAAGATAAATAGCTCAATACTTTGTGAAATCTCACTGAACAGGAATTGCACATTGGACTGTAACAGATCTTAAAAGAGCTTCCAATGTCCTGGAAAAATAATCATAGTTTTAAAAGGCTAGTAAATCTTCACATGGTAGTTAGCAAATGTTTCAATACACTGTAAAGATTCCTTCTAACAATTTTCATACCTAGTCACTGAATGATTAACCATGTTGCTTTTTCTAAAGTTTACATTAAAATAATAAGAAATAGACTTTCCAAAATAGTAAAACATTGTGATTCTTATGCCAATAGGAAAAGCCAAGGGCGTTAAAAAGTAAAGATGACATCTCCAATCTGGATTTTGACCCTAGCTAAGTAATTTTCATGCTTCTGGACTCTCTTGGTCCCCTGAGCAAAATGGACAAGACCGTTCTCCCAAAAGCTGGGGATACACCTGACCTGAATTCTTTCAGATTACAAATTTAGGGAGCAGAAACCCAGGTCAGCTTAGTTATTGAATTTGTTTGTGTTGTTACATAAGGCATGGTACACTTTGCAGAAACAACTGCTGAAATAACTAAGTGAATTATGAGCAAAGTGATAGTCTGAAAAGAAAAAAAAAAAGAGTATTTAGTTGTGTTACCTATTTTAAAGGAGTTTAAAATTTCTCTTCTATGCTTCATTATTTTCTTCTTTATGTTTTTTAAGTATATTCCTAACCTGAAATTTGATAAAGATTGGAGTTTTTTCTCTAAAAAAAAATCAATCTTTTGTAATAAAAGCCTCTGAATGTTGGGGGGTGTGTGAGGGGTTATGTGTAGTATTTGTTTGTCTTGAAAAACATAAAGATAGAACATGCAGAAAATACTCAGAAAAAAGATTTTGCTACAGTCAGAAAGCTCACTTTTACTTCCTTGGAAACATAAGATTAAAGGTTCATTTTGTCCTGAACCAGGCATCCAAACATCACAGAGCAAACAAACAGCAATTCTTCACCAAAATACTGTCTAGGAGTCATGGCTCTGCCACCTTCTGTGCTGGGGCTGGTGTTTTTGTATTTAGTAGCACGCATAGGATTTCTCCCCTGAACCTTTATTGTTATTTTATTTGAAGGACATCCTCAGCATAAATACACGTGGAAGAGCTTCCTTTTGTTTGCTCTCAGCCTGACATCTACTTGTTGTTCTTGTCCTGTGTGAAAGTGAGAGTTTTATTTACCTTCTCACCTCTGTCGTTCAGCATTTCAATTCAAAAGTCTGAGATCTTCATGGTGTAGACTAGAATGGAATAATTTATGGACAGTTCAATAAAGCTAAAATTAAATGTTATATTTGCAATTAGGTGCCAAACTTCCAATGAGATTCTTGTGAAACACTTCCATTTTGTAAAATCAGGGAAACTTTTTCTGATTTAAAAAAACGTGTCTTCTGGAAAATTTTCAAGCTTCTCTGAGTGTTATGCTACACTGTTGGCTGAAGAAGCTCAGTAAGGACTCTTTATTTTTATTTTAATACAAGGTGTCAAAATTAATTATCAGAAATTTCACTGACATAAAATAAAATATTTCGGCCAGGGCATTCATTGTTATAAAGACTATTACCAGAATTTTCATGCTGCAGTCATAACCACATATTCATGTAGACTCACTAAATAAAATACAGATTTCAAGCAAGCAGGGGTAGAATTTTTGGCCAATACACACAAGACAATATCTTTTGTGAAGTTTGACTTTTATCAGTTCATATTGTTCAGCGTTGACTACAAATATTTTGGCCACTCAACAATCTGCTCATTTGAAGAAGTTGACTCAGAAATGAGGGAGGCCGGAACCTGCCAGAGATTTTGCCATCACTCCTATGGAGCAGCCTCAAGAAAGAAATGGCAAAAAGGCAATTTTGTGTTTGGTATCTGTATCCTAAGCCCCACTTCAGCTGCATAGCTCCTGCAAAAGGCTCCCAATTGCTCAGACATATTTTCCTTTTATAAATCCATGCTGTCTTCTCCCAGTCACCAACAAGTCCTTAATATGTTTGGAAATGGTTTTGTTCCATCACTTTCCTAACGATTAGGTTGAGGCTTATAGTTCCCTGGATCCTCCTTCTTATCATTCTTGAAGATAAGAGTGAAATTTGCTTTTCTCCAGTCCTAAGGAGTCTCCTGAGAGAATCATGACTTTTTCAAGGCCATCAGGAGCAGCCTCACAGTGGCAACCTCAGTTCCCCCTCACTCATGATGGAGGTTGCCAGGTCCATGCGCATAGGTGAATTTGGTTTATTTAAATATTCCCTAACCTGATCCTTCATCAAGGGAATTTCTGGCTCGTTCCCACCTTTTCCACCAGTTCCAGGGACCTGGGATTCCTGAAGGTATATCTTATCAGTAAAGACAAGGAGTAGAGATTTGAATACCTTGGTCTTTTTCCATGTCCTTTGTCATGAAGTCTCCTGCTCTATTTTGCAATGGGCCCACATTTTCCCTGGTCTTCTTTTTGCTGCTGTGGAAGCTTTTTCTCATCACCTTTCAGGTAGGCTCTGGCTTTCCCAACCCTGCTGATGAGTGTTAGGCAGTATCACTGTGTTCCTCCTAGGTCATCTGTCTCTGCTTCTACTTCTTTAATCGAAGTTTAAAACATCAAGCTTTTTTAAAAAAATATCAGAAAACATTCCAGAGAGGGAAGAATAAGCCTGATAAACTTATGGTAACTCACATTGCTGAAGAGGCACATGGATCACGTTTCCTGAGTGTTGATGGTTCCTATAATGTACCATGTTGTCCAGCTGAAGAGTGACAAAGATATAAAAAAAAAAAAAGCCTGATTTTAGCCCAGAAATATCATTCAAAGATGTCTCTGTATGCAGGCTTGGAGACTGCAAAGACTTCACTAAAACAATTTCAACTAAAGCTGAAATAATACATGTGTGATATATCAAACACGAGATCACGAAACCTTGGAATCTTTTAGAGGGATATGAGCTGGGAAATATGGAATATTCCTAAAAGGTTTGGCATTAAAAGTGACACCCACTATTGTGACTTTTGCTCATGAATATGGCAAGAATTATTCATAACACATATTGTTAGGCATGTAAGCTATTTAGCAGGAAAATTGAACTTTTTTTCTTCTTGGAAGAAGGGAATTCCACATGGGAATACTGGATATTGAGTTATTCTCCTTGAAGATGCTGGATAAAGAAAGCATATAAAGAAGATAAATCGTGAAAATTTTTCCACCCAATTTTTTTAAAAATATAGCCTAATTTCAATGGATTCCAAGTTAATTATTTTTCAGAAATATTTAGAGGGAGAAACAATGTGCTTGACTAAACTAAACTTAACTAAGATAGTTGATGATTTCTTGAGGCACAAACCTTGGAGGGTGTAGACACTGCTTAAATCTCTTTCTCAGGGTTGGGGCCAGGGCTTGAGCCAGGTGTCTGAGCCCCCAGCTAAGCTGCTGCATTGAGAGGTGCCTCTACAGGAGTTGTCCCCTTTCTCTTTGGAGGGAATCTTGGTCTGGAGCTTCTAAACAGGAGTGGTAATAAGGAGTTTCTTGTTTCAGCAAATAGTAATTTTTCAATTTAAAACAGGTGCTGTGGACTAAGTTTCCTGCCTAGCTCCAAGGCTGGGTGTCCTCAGAGTCTGGAGATGTTCAGAAAGGTGGAAAATGCTTCACACAAGGGGCAGAGGGCCCATCATCTCACGTGACTGCACAGCAAACACAGGAGATGCAACAACAGGAAGGAGCCCATGCCAGGGCTTTTGTCATCCAGAACTGACCAGAGTTTGCTGCTTATTGCAGCAGTTTGGGCTGGGAAAGACTGCTGGACTATTTAGGCTGCTGTCATGTCCTGAAGGACTGGCATTTTCCAGCACAGGAGGGACTGATAAGAGACTGAGCAAGCCAAGCTTCACCCCATCAGTAGGACTTTCTGAATTTGCCATCTCCATAGAACAGCAAGAAGTTTTAGTGTTTAATGTAATTAATTTTTTATGCTTGTGAATACTTTGCCTGTTAAAGAAACAGTTTTTTTCCACTTTTCTCCAAGAAAATATTTTTCCTGAACCAGCTGGGGGAGGGTCTTCTTGAATCTGCTTTCTAAAGGGACTCCTCTGGAAGTTTCCTCCCAGATTTGCCTTAAACCAGGATAAAAGGCTTGGGGAAACTAAGGACAGGAATATGGGAGACTGGTGAAACTTCTCCAGAAAATTAGTTATCTATCCAAAGGATTAAGTGAAAGTTGGCTTTTCTACAAAAGTCCAGGTCTGGACATGTGCATGCTGATGGAATAGCAAATTCCTGTTTTGCAGTTACAGCCAGAAGGAGAAATGTTTTCCATTTGCTGCCTCTCCTCCTGCTTGCCCAGTGTTGGATAAGGGTGTTATTCAGCTCAGCCGGAGAGATGGAGAGCTGGGGGATAACAGGAGTTTCATGGACAAAAAGAAAGGGACAAACGTATGAGGAGAAAGAGAGGGAGGAGGAGGAGGTAAGAGTCCTGGCACAAATATATATGCATTCAAACTGTTACAAAACTAGACCTTTTTAGAATATAAACCTTGTGCGATGGAAATGCAGGTTCTGGTATGATTATATGTGCTGCCTGTGAAGCTAGGAGGTTAAAACAGGGAAATGATAATTTTAAGCAGCAAATGTGGAGGCTGTCCAGGCACTGGTACACCCACACACACTGGGTAGCTGGCCTGGGCCCATGGCAGACCCAGAACCCTGGCCAACTTTCCTTTTTTTCCCCCTTCTTGCAAGAAAAAGCACGAGGTTAAGCTGACCAGAGAAAGCAAAGCTACCACAGCCTTTTGTGGCGAGCAGAGCCGAGTACAAACTGTCATTGTCAGGCTGTGTAACACAGTCCACTTTTGTTGTTTACTTGCAGCAGTGGGTGAAAGGAACTGCTCTAAGTTATGTTTGGTGATGAGGAGCCAGGAGAAGGGCTGTCGTGGGAGGAGGCTCTGCTGTCTTCCTGAACTTTCACTTTTGATTTTCAGCTGAGCTGGAAACAGGATTCTATTTTGTTATTTTCTTTTAGTGCCTGGACCCGGGGCAAGATCCTCAGCTGGGATAAATCAGCTCTGCTTCCCTGTGGCCGAGGGAGGTAGGAGGATGCACAGTGGTTTTGGATACAACCCGCGTTGTTTAGAGACTGGAGCACTTCCTTTCCCTGGTAAAATTGAGACCACCATATTCATGTGCTTAATCATGGAGTATTTGAACATTTCTCAAAAGCAAAACTTCACAGAGTGCTTTTAAATAAAGAAATGCTATTAGACCTCGGCAGTGTGAAAGGAGCAGTTGAAATCCCTGTCTTGCCCAGCTGTTAAACCTGTGTTTGATTTCTGAAAAACCTGTAGAGAAAAAGGGTTAAGGGAGACCATACAAGAAGTAGAAGAAATAAATTGAATGCACATGTGCAATCATTATTCATACTAACGTTCCTTGTATTACTTCATAACACAGCTGTATACACAAAAAAACCAGTCCAGTTTGCTTTCTTCCTATTTGAATCTTATTAATTTCTGTTTAATGGAACACAAATGTTTGTGCTCTTCATTTTGACGAATGCAGCCTCGTGGTGTATTTGTTAAGCATTAGCTAGCACGGCTGTGACCATCTAATACAAATGTCTCTGGGCCTTTCATGCCTCCTGACAGGACATCTTTTGAGCATGACAGTTGCCATGGGGACGGGTGCAATGCCTATTTGGGAGGAAAATTGGGAGCAATGCTCATTACGTCAAAAACTACATCGGGGAGGGAGGGAAGGAGAATGTTTGCTTCTTGTGCTGACACTTAGCTGCTTGTTTTACCCGCCACCCACACACTTCCATCAAACAATATCTCTTTCAAACGCAGAAGTCAAAGTTTGCATCTCCCATCGTTCCAGCTGGAACAGGCAAGGGCTGTGTGAAATGAATATCATCGTGCTCAGGGCTGGGGCACTGCCTGGCTGGCTCTATCTGTTACTTCCTAACACAGCAACACTGAGCCCTCTCAGTTCTCCCCCCCTCCCAGCCCTGGCCAAAGCTTTACAGAGCTCCCTGGGGCACTGCAGGGACACTGAGGTGCTGTGGGGAGGGGGCAGCTGTGGAACTGAAACCAGTTTACTCAAAACCATCGGATTTATTGTGGGCTTGCTCTGGTGAGAGGAGGATCAGCATCTGTGTGTATCATAATTTCCACAGATAGGGAAGGTGGCAAAAAACCCACATAGTCCTTGGTATCCTCCCCATTGCCCCAGGACACTGTGAAAAGTCAAAGTGAAAAAAAACTCCTTTTTTTGTACAAAAAGAGTCTAAAGCTTGCTCTTTCCATGTATTCCTTAAGTCTGCACATTTCTTCCATTAGAAATCAGCCATCACTATATTTTTCACTGACTTGTTCTGTTAACTTAGACTTTCAAAAATCCCCTAAACCCACACTGAGAAAACCCCCAAACCCCACAAAAATTGGATAGCAGCCAAACAGTTGAAGGGAGAGATGAGACAGACTCACCACAAGACCCAGGTTTGAACAGGGGGTGTTTTCAAAGTGCTCAAATGTCTGACTTTGGGCACTGGTGTAATATTAAAAAAACATCTTGGTGAAATATAGAAAGTGGCTGAAACACCTTGCTGATACCTGTGGTGGCTACACTGAATTGTCAGTATGGGAGGGATGCTTAGTCCCTGAGATACCTGCATCTTGAAGGGTTTGCCTTAAGGCCCTGCTTTGCTTTCTGTGTTTCACAGGGCCCAGGTGTTCATGGCAGTGCCCAGGG
This sequence comes from Cichladusa arquata, assembly GCA_026413545.1. Classification (NCBI taxonomy): domain Eukaryota; kingdom Metazoa; phylum Chordata; class Aves; order Passeriformes; family Muscicapidae; genus Cichladusa; species Cichladusa arquata. The sequence continues at coordinate 63,117,756 of JAOTQP010000001.1, read as the reverse complement.
CGTTGAATTTCTCCTGCTCCCAGGACCATATAGGCAATCCAGAACGTATTTAGCCCATGCTCTAGACTTCTTGGAATTACAACTTCCCTAGTATCTGGGTGAATACAAATTATGTCCTATACGGAACAGAGACAGGATGGTGAAGCTGCAGTTGGCCTCTACTTTGTGGGGGCAGTGTGCTTGTGTGTGTGTGTGTGTGTGTGTGTGTGTGTGTGTGTGTGTGTGTGGAGTTATTTCATGCTCTCAGAGTACTTCTCCATTCTCTTCACTGTGAGATTTCAAACGTGAAACATGATGCAGAGAAAGAGGCAACTTTGACACACTTGCAAGTGTCCTGGCCATTATCAGTCTGCAGGAGTTCTCGCGGAGAGGCTCCTTGACTGGCTCCCGAATTGCAGGCAGCAATTAATTTCTAAGACTCTATTTGTGTTTTAAAAAACCCCAAACTACCAAACCTCAACCCTCCCCTCCTAGAAATAAATGCCATTATGTGCAGCTGTCACAATTCTCCCTTCCTCCCCCTGCCTGTTCAGTTGTGCATTGACAGCTGCCTTTAAACTTGAACTTTCCGTACTCCTGCACAGCCTGCTACCACTTAAACTGCTTGACTAATATCACATCATCTCACAGCAGCAGCAGCAGCAGCAGCAGCAGCAGCAGCAGCAGCAGCAGCAGCAGCAGCAGATGTTATCTTGTCTGGGGAGAGAGGTTTCCAGGTCTGAGTGCCAGAGCTGCAGCGGGATCTCATGCATTTCCCATGGAGTCACAGCTCCCAGGAGTCATAAAGCTGATTTTGCGTAAAAGTGACAGCGGGAGTCCCAGGTAGTGCCTGGACCTTGGTACTCTCCTCTCTCCCCTCCATATCTTTTTGTGGCATTCACTAAAGCCATGTCTAAAAGGAGATTGCCTCTCCCTCATCTTGCCCACCATTTGCTGACCAACTCTGGAAGGATCATTTAGCCCCATTAGAGGGCTTTTTCTGTTCATTAAAATGACATGTGTGAAAGTCCAAGTTCTCTTAGCCTTCCTGCACAGCCAGGTGCAACCCTCCAGAATAAGAAATGACAAATTTTTCAAGACTATTTTGTCTAAATACTGGTGTGTTTTACATGGGTTCATTTTCTGCTACATCAAAATCTGCAATCAGTTCAATATTTATTCTTATTAAAAATTATAGAAATACATATTTTCTCCCTAAAACAGTTTTTCTCTCAGTAGACACAACTAAAAAGAATTATAACACATGAAAAACTAGCATTGCACCAAGTTTCAGAGTTAACCTGTGGTATCTGTCTGTCTGTGGCAAACATGAAGCAATTTAATTAATTTAGCCATCCCTGCCTAATCACATCCTCCATCACCATAATTTATCTGACCATCTGATCATTTTTTTTTGTTCCAACTTTAGGCCCAGTTCTTTCTCCAGATTTATGCATGCAATGAAATGCACACATCTCCCAGTGTGCTGGTTGCACGTGGAAGGATGGGGGGCAGAGCCGCCAGCGGGAACAGAGGGGCTGTCCCCTCTCTGGGAGCTTCCCCTGTGGGATTCGGGGACCAGTCGGAGGCTGGTTTGGTGATTGGCATCCCAGGTGGCCAATGAGAGAGTTGTTTCATTTTCATAAATCCCATTGGGGTAGGGGGGGTGGGCCGCTCTTTTTCGGTTTCCAGCCTCTCCGGAGATGAGGTGGCTCTGGCCGGGGCCCCGGCCGCTTGGCCCCAAGCCTGTGCCCTGGCCCTGATGGCCCCCGGCTGGGCTTGGCTGGACTGGGCTGGGCTGGGCTCGGCTCCCCTCTCCACGTGGCATGGCCGAGTGGGGGGATCGAGGAGCCACCAAAGGCGCTCCCTTCCCCCCTCCCCGTTCTGAGAGAAGAGGCCTCCAGCTGATCACGTGGCTTCTTCACGATCTGGATGCAATTTTAACTCTTTTAATAAGATTCTCGATCTCCTGAGCTCCCCTGAGAGAAAAGAAATAAAGCATGGAGTCTACAGAAGTCAGCGGAATGAAGATAAAGTTCCTGATGGGAAGAGATTGAAAAGATGCAACT
>JAOTQP010000001.1:63093657-63106464 GCA_026413545.1 Cichladusa arquata | reverse complement strand
TTCCCTGAAACTTCCCTTCCCTGAAACTTCCCTTCCCTTCCCTGAAACTTCCCTTCCCTGAAACTTCCCTTCCCTTCGAGCTTTTTCTATTTTGACCTCTAAGGAGATATACAAAATGAAAGCAACTTTAATTTCTACTACAAGCTGAAAGCATCAATTCCAATAAGCAGTCCTCAGATGTAGGCCAATACAAGACTAACAAAGAAATTAACAGCAGTTAATCCTAATATTGAGTTTTGACTGCCTCAGGAACTTGAAAATTATGAGGTGACTGCCCCAAAATGAGACTGGACAGAAAAAAAAGCTATTTTCTTTTGAAGCATGATTCAGGCTGCTTTTATGGAAATTCTAAAGTCAGAGTGTAGTTTCCAAATCCTGTGTTCACCTGAAATTTTTTCTCTTTAAATATGAGCATCCCTGTAATGGCATGACCATATAAACTGAGGCATAATTAAAAGAAAAAAATCATTGCCATAAAAATGCAAAACCTGATCACATTGTGACCCGGATGAGAAAAGCAAGTTTTCTAAAAGACAAAAAACATTTGGCTCAGTAAGGCTTCTTTTTGCTGGGCTTCAGTATCTGAAGGAGAGGCATGCAGAACAATATATCAGTCCATCTGACAAAATAAAGAAGAAGCTATAAAAAAAATAAGTACCTTTTTTGAAACTTTCTCACCACTTAGCTCTAGATATCACCAATACCAGTGTAGAAAAATTAAGCCCTTCTCCAGAGAAACAGCATTAGTGAATTAAACCATTCTCCAGAGAAATAGCATTAATGAATGTTAATAAAAGGAGAGTGGGAACAAAGATGGCTACTAGATTTTTAAAAATTATTATTATATATTTACTAATCTTCTATATTTTGAAAGCAAAATATTTTTTATTTCTAGTGCCAAGAAATAAAGACACTTTGAATGGAAAATACTTGAGTTTTTTCACATAAACATATATAGGGCTTTGACCTTTGGAACTTCTGAGAAACAGTCCTGGTTTATAAATACTGTGGATTGGAATAAGTAGTTGTGTAGTCAGTAGTATCATTATCTCATCAAGGAAACTCCTCATGTAAAAAAATTAGAGACATACAGAAGTGTTTAAGGGTCAGGATTTCAGAGCAAGTGATGAGTGCCATGGGAAATCCCTAAATGAAAGAGACAAGGGTCCACATCTTTGATCCATTAATTACACATCCCTTTGCATACACTGGCTAACAACCATGCATCAGCCTTGTGTAACAACCATCACAAATATTTTGATAGTCCTTATTTTACAAGTGGTAGAGATCTGCTGGAGAAGGCAGTAATTGTTCTGATTTATGACTGGCTCAGGGAACCGAAGCGGCTGTATCTGCTCCAAGGTAAGGAGAGGGCTTTGAAACAAAACCCAAACCAGGTTTTGTTGGTTTTATTTCCATCAGTCCTTCCCTCTCAATTAGCTGGCTGGCAGCACTCCAGCCTACAGTGAAACTATCTAAATGTTAGATACCTAGCCAAGGCTGTTGTTTGGGTTCTCCGTGTAGGTGATGAGCAGACACACACCAGCCTTCCTGCTGGACTGGAATACCTAAACTCAGAATGAGAAACAGCCTTACAGGTGTCATCTCTCTCTGCACTGATTATAACTGGATGAGTGACTTGGAAAGGACACTAAATGGAAGGGCACCTAAAACCAAGCTGATGGAGTTTCTGTTCTTACTAAGCAAGTTTTGACCTTGGGTGCTCCACAGTTGACAGCAGCCACGGAGCCCTTCAGAGCCTTTGGAGACATCTCCTGATCAATGAGGCATAATCAGCTCAAAGCTACCCCCCCAATGAAACCCTGTGTTCTGTTTTCAGGAGCATCCAGAGTTTGAGCACAACCTCTTTAGACATGGGTTGCATGTCAAAAATGTCTTATAGTCTTGGACATCTGGCAAGTGTATGTATGTGCTTAATTGAGAGAATAAACATTCCTCAAAGATTCAAAGTCCTGAGATTGCAACCTTGACTTTAACCTTTTGGCTTTCTTCACATCCTAGTAAATGCAATCTATCACGCATACCACATCAGAGTCTACCCCAAATAAACAGGAATAGATCACAATTCTATGAAGCTGAAAAAAAAAATATTTGTGATAGGATTTAGAAATGTAAGATTACATCATAATCCTCTCTTCAAAAAGAAAAATGAAAAGAAAAGCTGAGAAAAAAAAAGAGAAGCAAATTATTCCTGCTGTGGCATATGAAAACTAGAAGAATTTAATTTTCTGGTCTGTTTGTCCTAGCATGCTTCTCTAGGCTTGTCATCAGTTCCACTGGAACACAGGGAATGTAAAAGATATTTTAATACAAATTACTGAATTTGATTCATTCCATTCTCCTTATAAAATTGTCTGTTGTAAAATTATGTCTAATGTGAAACAGTTATAATTTGCTTGCTACTCACTGTATTAATACCTATTAAAACTGACCACAGTAGCATGCACCCAGTTGTTGCAACATGCAAAAACCCACAAGATTTATTTCAATTCTCTGGGGAGTGCCAAAGCATGAAAATATACTGAAATTTAAAAGGTCTAATGTAACTATTATATAGATCCTTGAGAAAACTGCCAGTCAACTCGAAATAGCAGAGTGAGCTATTTCTAAATATCACAGACCTCTTATGATTCTATTTTTGTGATGTTTCCTACATGAGTTACACCTGTCACAGGATTTTTAAACCTTGATTTTAAGACTTACAGTGCCCATAGGCCTCTTTAAGCACTGGAAGTTTCACAACATGAAACAAATTAATTTCATAGAACACATCTGTAACTGCTCTAATGTCACCTTGCAAAAAGCCCTTACAAGCAGTGTGTTTATCATCAGTATTAATTAAAGCTCGGAATCTGATCCCAGAGCTAGAGACTATTCCAGTGCTGGCTACAGACCAGCCCATCTAGCAAAACAAACCCCCTAAGCAATACCACATGGAAGACCAGTGGTCTCCAGTAGGATTGGCCTTTGGTGATAAGATCAGCAGGGAGGCAAACACAACTAACAATATTTCAGTGCTTTGATACTCTGGTGATAGGCTCTATAAAAATCCCCAGACAGTTTGACCCAACCTACGCACACCAAGCATGGCAAAGTGCCAGCTCAGCCCTTTCTCTTGGTGGACGGAAGCAATGCTGGGGGTGGTTTTTCCTTCCACAAAACAGCAAGTGGTGGACAGAGGTTCATGGCAGTGAGGTGATAAAGCGACAAGAGCATTTTCCTCCTGCAGGAGTCGCAGCATCTTCTCACAGGAGGATGAAAATGGCAACCGCAAAGTGAACAAACCAGCCAATAAAGTTTATTGTGGGCCTGGTAGCGTGCGGAGTGCTAGAAATTTGCAAACTCCGATCCTTCCTGTGTATAACGTGTAGATCAAACCGCCTCTTAGTGCTTCCAGCTGTGGGACGTTGAACACATGCAGCAGGAGAGCTCCAGCTGCACGTGGAGGGAAGGAGGCACCCAGATGGGGTGAGCACAGATGGAGCGAGCCCGTGCTGACAGCGCTGCCCTCGTCCTGCACCGGAGCACACACGGGAGCTGCTGGGGAGAGGCACAGCTGTGTGCGACCCTACAGCGCCTCCACGACCCTTCAGGGCTCGTTTTGATGAGTTTGGAGGTGTCCTGACCTTGGTCTGGCCCTCTGTCCTGGGGGCCCTGTGGAGCACTTGCTCAGGGGAGCTGTGGTGAGCATGTGGGGCGGATGAGGCTTAGGCAGAGGAAACCATGTAAATCTCAGCAGTGGCTAATTTGTGGCTTCGTCCACAAATCATTTAGGCAGACAAGGGCAATGTACTTCCACTGCAAGGTTGTAAACACATATATGTTTCCTAATCCCCCTGTTCTGTCTGAACCCAGAAAGCATTTACTAGCCTGCCTGGAAAGTCTCCTCTGCACCTAGTAGCTCCTAAAAAGGGGCTGGTTTAAGACTGTAATCCCAGAATCATCCATTTGCACTGGAGAGAGCATCTGTAGAGACACAGCTCTGGCTCTGTGCAGGAGGGTCACCCTGCTCTTCTCCAGGACTTTCCTCATCAGGTCTCTTAGGTACCTGTTGGCTTACTGGCCATTGAAGATGTCACTGTTTGCTCAGCAGATGTAGGGCGTGTCTGAGTGAAGGGTACCCTAAACCTGAGAGAATGCAACACCCAGGACCTTCTTCCACCGCTGCAGCCCTAGACACCTTGCCTGTGGGAGAACATATTAATGAATCTCCTTGCTCGACTCGTTGGCAGCCTGCTGTGTTAATGTGACAGAGCAGAGTAGAAGACTGATAAGAATAAGAAATGTAGGAATACAGGGAATTAAAATAAGACCGTGAGGTGGCAGAAATTCTGCTATCAGCACGAATAAATTGTGTCCATTGTTGTCATGTCAGTGGGTAAAGGGGGGGTTCACTTCACTTACGCTGTGCAGATCTTCAGAGTAGGGTGACCACACCCAAACAGTTTGAGGGGAATGGTCAGTATTTCATGCTAACTCCCAAAATGAGGAGTGTTTGAGATATTGGGGTTTGGGCTGCACTGAAAATCTGCCAGGAAGAGCAGTGGTATACTAACAATATACACGACTGAGTGTCAGTGCCCAGATACGCACCCTGGCCTTGTTCAGTTTATTGGCATGTGCTTTGCCTTTGAGATCTGGTCACCATGTGGATTAGGTGATGTTTGTACCACTGCAATGTGTTAAATGCTTCATTTGAAAATACAGTCTTCTGAGTATTGTTGCAGGAGGCAAAACAAAAGGAGCACTAGCTTCCTAAACTATGAATACATCAAACACAAAAGCACTCATATAATCTCTGGAAGTAAGACATCATCATTTCTTCACACAGAGCAGCAGAGAAGTCACTCTGATTAAGCAAGATTAAATGAACAATTTAATTATCTGTCAAATCTAACAGTGGATGGAATCACCTTCCCTTTGAGTGACATGCTTGACACATTCGCATAGCAAGGACATAAATACTCCCTGACTGCCTTGTGAAAAAAAAAAACAAACCTGAAAGGTGAAGAGATTATCTCACCCGTAGTGAGATAGAAATTGCCATTCAGATCAGTCAAATGCCCTCTGCAATCTTTTTTTCTGCCTGACTGCTGTTAGTGCAGGTGCTTTGAAGAAAGGTGCAAACACAAGGCACCACTGTGCAATGACTTGCCCATGGAACAGTTTCTGCTTAACTTTAAGACATGCATTATATCCCAGAGCATGACAGTTTATCACAGCTTGTGTGACTGCTACATTTTTATCCTAGCTTGTATAAGAGTAGATGGGATGATTCACACACATCATTTGGTGCTGCTTTTAGCATTTGTGAGGAGCTGCTAACTCTTCCCTCTTACTCCTTTGACTGATTTTTACCACTGGAGTTACCACGGGGCTAGTGACAAAAGAGGCAGAAGCAGGTGCTCTGGCTTCAGCTAATAACACAACTAGATTTGGATAATTTCTTCCAGAAATCAGGAGCTGCAAAGGGAGCTATACAGTATTAGCAAGGCCAGCCTTGCTTTTTTAAAAATATATAACTTGCAGGTTGAGCCAGACTTTATTTCTGTTTGTGTTGTGGCATGACACCTTGTGACTTTGATTTAAGTGGGGGAGCAGGTGAGGGCTTTGGTGGCTTTCCACTGGCTGGAGATTTCCCAGCAGGAAGCCAAGATCACCTGCTGGCTTCAGCTGTGAGCCTCCAGGCACCTCCAGGCTGCAGCTTATTGACTTTGAGGCCTTTCTTGCCCCATGGGTGGGTTAACTAATGACATTCCTCTGTTCCTGCCACCTCCTCTAACCCAGAGAGCCACACAGCTCTCAGAGCCCATTGATGTGGTCCCATCAATCCATCATCATGTAGCCTGGTGGGGGCCCTGATACCTCCTCCCACCCCTCATGCCAACTTCCTCACTGGAATTGCAGACCTTGTTTCCATTTGCAAGCTTGGATCTCTGAGGAAGGAAGAAATGCTTTATGAGTCACCACCCTCAAGAGCTTTACACTTTGAGATGTAAATGTAGGAGGATATTGTTCAGAGGTCTCTCAGTTTGCTCTAAAATCCTGCAAAATCTAGCATAGAAACCAAAATTATGAATTTCTCTATTTGGCTATATGGAAATGATTATCACAAAATGCTGATACCTGCAGAACTTTCCATGTAATTTTCACAGTTAGGAAGCAGCAAACACAAAGCCCCTCAGCTCTAAGCTGACTCAAGAAATTAGTTTCCATTTACCATTGTATGCTTTGCTCTTGTTGGTGCCAGTAAACTCTAGGCAAGTTGTCTACCATAGCAAATACTTACATAAGTTTAACAAAGGATGTTACATGTTTTAACAAAGGATTCCAACATATTGGCTATATCAGAAGGGGAAATAAGTGGAAAAGATGATGAGAATGTAGTTCTTAAATGGCTTGTAGCAAAGGGAAAGTCCGGCTCCTAATGTATTTTGGAACTATCTTGCAAAATTATGCTCTTGAGTTCCATTTCATCTAGGGATTAGGAGCACTAAAGATGCCCCACGAGGAACCAAGAGCATTAGCAAACTAGCACAAGTACTCCACCCTTGGAAGATGTGTAAATACAGTACTCCAAACCCATCTGACAGCCCTCCAAAACCACTACAGGAAACCTAGATATTAATAACTGCTGCTAACATCCAGAAAGAGTAAACTGGGATTTCTTTTGGGTGATGGCTGGTGTCTAAAACCACCTCAACAATTCCTACTGCAACCAAAGTTGGAAAGAACTGGGGAGAGGAGGGCTAAGAAATGAGGAAAATGAAGCCAGTTCCAAACACTGAATTTAATCCCTGAAATATTAGGAGTTTAAACAAAACAATAGTTGTTTGTCTTTTGATCTGGACTTGTAGACATCACTTGGTTGACTTGTTGGACAATTCTACTTCAGCTCAGAATGTCTATTCCTTTTTCTTTTTGGCAATTGCTTGCCACTGAGAATTTGAATGCTGAGGAAAATGCTAAATACTATATCTATGAGTGATATGAAGAAATGGAAGAGGGAAATGCCTCTGATTAATCAGCCTCATGAAACCTTTCTTGCTCTGTTTTAGTCCCCCTGTTCTGCTTGAGAAAGCAGCTGTTGAGGATTCCAAAAAGGTAAGATCAGAAGAATTCCATATGATCTCTTTCTGTGTTGGATGTTTATGGTGAAGGTTTATGGGGCTATATCAAAGACTGGCTAAGGGAGCATCTCAATGAAGGACATACACACATTTTTGGGATGTTTCTATGGTCAGACTGAGTTAAAGCCAGGTCTCTGACTTTTCTGCACAGTTCTAGTGTTGAAGCCAGGAGTATTTCTGCTCGTTCATCAAGAATCAAAGAGACGTGCTCAGATCAGTCTCAGTTAGACTCACAGAAGTGCTGGAGCCCAGCCTACCCCAAGATAAGAGGGGTCAGTGCTGAGGGAGAAGCCCATTGGTGCAGACAATGCTGTCATGGCATCACTCTTCATCATCAGGTGTGCTAACAAGGGATTATGGGGGACAGTGGAAGTTGGCAGAGTCCTTACAGGGCTCCATGCATAACATGTTCTGCAGGGAGGCGGACGCTAAATCAGTTTCTCAAGCCAAACATAGCACTCAAGCTTTCAACAAAAGGCCTTGAAGTCTCCTTAGACCTTAGTATGGCCAGATTTTATTGTTGCTTCTGCTGGATATGACTGAATTTTTGATGGAATTTTGATTTTCAAAATGACTCAGTCTTGACGATTGATAGAATCATAGAAATTTTTTTATTTGAAAGGACCTTTACAGGTCATCTAATCCATCCCACCTGCAATCAGCAGGGGCATCTTCAGCTGGATGAGGCTGCTCAGAGCCCCACCAAGCCTGGCTTTGAATGTCTACATCCACTGCCTCTCTGGGCAGCCTGTTCCAGTGTTTCAACACTGTAAAAAGAAAAAAAATCCTCCTTTTATCTGGTCTAAATCTATATTCTTTCAGGTTAAAATCATTGTCCTTTGTCCTGTGGCAACAGGCCTTGCTAAAAATTTCTTCCTTGTCTTTTGCATAAGCCCTCTCTAAGTACTGAAAGGCTGCAATAATTCTTCCCTGGAGTCTTCTCTTCTCCAGGCGGAGCCAGGGGACTTGTACCTGAGGGGTCTGGAGTGGGGCCACAGCCACAGGGTGCCAGTGACGCCAGTGCATGCAGAGACTGGGGGCAGCTGCTGGGCAGGCTGACAATCCAACCCCACAGATAGAAGCACCCACATTAAGTGTATGTGTGCATTTCCCACTCCTAGGACTTCCTAGAGCTGCCAGAGAGCAGGACAGGATCAGCCCATCTGAGCCACCTGTGTATGTGTGTTTCTGCCTGTGCTGATCTGTATGGCCAGCAAGGTGTGCCTGTGCATCTTGTGTGAGTGTGGATGTGCTCCTGTGGTGGCTCTGTGCTCAGCCCCTTCATGGGACAGTCCTGGGGGCACAAAGATGTGGCCACTCTGCCTCCATCAGGCTGCTGGGTTTGGCAACCCCTACAATAGATTACTTTGTGGAGGCAAGGCTTGATTTAATTTAATGTCCATTAATCAGTTTTGCTGAGAGTACATGGAATAAAGTAGTAGCAAAAAAGGGCATTTGGGCTGATTGGGTTTGCCTAAAAACAAAAGCTGTGTCTGGACTGTAGAGCAAGGTTTAAGATCCCCTATCAGCTCTTTATTAGTCTTGCTGATGTAGCTTGGACTTGAGTGTACTTTAAACACCCAAAAAAGTACCCAAGCTTCCTGGCCTCCTCTGTAGACACCTGACACAGAGAGGATCACTCAGCATGCAGCACTGCTTTTATGTCCCTGCAGGTTGTAGATTTTAAGGACAGCTCTCACCAAGAGCCTTCAAAGGTTCTTAAAAACTGCACTGAGGTTGCCCCTTGTCCTAAAAACCTGCAGCCCACCGAGGTCTGGCACCTTCAGTCACATCTCTGCATGACAGATAATGAGAGGGAAGAAAGAGCCACTGACAGCAAGCTGTGAGAGAGGAGCCTGAGATGAGAGAGCCACCTCACTTGCCTTCATGCAAGACAGGCTGTGCCCCAACAGCTCTTCAAGCCTGTTTGCCCACTTGAATCTGCAGAAGAAATAAGATAAAATAGCCCAACAATAGGGCTCTGTGTGATTCAAGCCACAATACTATGTCTGTCACAAAAGAAAAAAGCCTTTGTTTGTATTTGGCTGGTATCTATGAATCACAGAGGCCACAAAGATTTTCACCAACCTTTGCACCATCTCTGATGGTTTGCAGATGTTCCCCACTGCTGCTTAATTTCAAGTTTGAGCTGCTTTAGCAAAGATGCATTGGAGGCAGCAGCTCTGATGGCCTTTCTCTGAACTGGCTTTTACCTTACATAGTGCATCACCCTTTGTCAAGCTTTAGATTTTTTATTTTTTCATTTTAGGGTTTGAGCAAAAAAGGGTATAATTGTGCTGTTGGGAATTAGTGATACTGCCAACTTGCTCAGTGGTATTTTCACAAACAGATATAATGGCTTGAAAAGGAACAAAGCAAAAACACCATAAGATTTCCTCCTCCACCCCATTTTCCCAAAAGGACAAATCTAACCTAATAAAAATATCTATCTAATAAAAATATCTCTTCCAGTCCAAGGCAATATTTAAATGTGATGTGCTGAAGAAGATATTGAAGAGGGTGAAAAACCACCCTCCTCCCACTGTGCTGTTTGCTGATTTTATCATTAGATTACTGCACTATGGTTCATTTTTGAACCTCAGTAACTACACTCTTCTGAATGAAACACGTCCTTGATTCAGAAATCATTTATTTCAGGAAGAGTGGGGCCTCCTCTGTCAGACACCTGACTCAGAGCAGATCACCCAGCACGCAGCATTGCTTTTATTTCACTGCAGGCCATAGATTTTAAGGACAGGACTCACCAAGGACCCTCAAGCCAATGTTCTTTTTCCATGGACCACAGGACTTACTGAGATCAGTTCATGCTTCAGATCCAAAGACAATGGTTGGACTAAAACAGATTTTTCTGGAAAAGCTTCCAGTATAAACATTTTTTTTGTCCATTGTGAGTTGTTCTGATGATGAAGTACTTTCTTACAGTAAATTACTCCTAATTAAAAATGTATTTCCAACCCCAGCCACTGGATCTTGTTTTGTATCTTTGTCTGCCAGGCTGAAACAGTCTCTCCAGTTGTCTGTTACCATATAAGTAGCAGTAGGTTGTAATCAGACCACCTTCTGATTTGCTGGTCCCTTTAGACCTTCCCCAGGTACATTTTTCAGTCCAGCATATTTTTGTGCTTTTTTTTGTGAAGAGTCTGAAGAGCATCAACACCAGTGTGAGATCCCTAACTCCCACCTGCTTCCTTTCTCCCACCATTTTCTCTCCCATGATTCACAGAAACACATGGATAACAGAAACATCTTTAGATTATGAACATACCCCTGCAGAAGAGTATTTTGAGACCAGAACCTGACCTATTTTTGGTGCATCTGGCACACTCCTCATTGATTCCACATCACCCTTGCTGCCTGATAAAAATGTTTTGCAGTACCAACTCCACTTTCCAGGATCCCCATCGTACTGGCAGGTCTACAAATTATCCTGTTCATGCCATTTATCGTGCTAGCTTTCTCCCAGGCATCTGAAACTTCCCCAGCGTGCTAAGATTTATTTTCTTTGGCTTGCTCTTTTTTTTTTAGACTGCTGGATACAGGTTATTCGGATCCTTGCCTGACTTTATTATCTGCTGATTAACCTCCTCTTTAGTTACAACTAGAACAAAGGCGGTGTGATTACTGTTGGCTGACATGAATAAATGATTAGGGTTTGGGGTTTTTTTCCCTGGACAGAAGACAAAAATACAACAGAATAAGCCTGTTTTTAACATCTTTTCCTATTGGCAGTTTTACTATTTTTGTCTTGCACTGGCTGCATGTAATTTTTAGTGTTCTTTACTCTGGGAATACTAAAATAAAATCCCCAAAATACAAGAAAATACTCCTCAACAGGCAAATTTTCTCAGCTCTGTTTGTATTGGTTTTCTCCTTGTGACCTGTTTCCTCTTTTATCAATTTTCTCCAAAATCTACCTTTTAATTTACATCTATTGACACCGGGAGTTTTTTGCATTTTCTCCAGGGATCCAAGTACACATATGCATAAGAAGTTCTACTTCCCTTCTGCAGCAGGCCATTTAATGAATGCAGATTCTTTTGCTGGGTGGGACTTTTTTTGGGCATCTTCCTAAGTATTATCCAATGATTCTCAATCATCGTTGAGATTTTTCTGTTAATAAAGTCTTTCTCCCAGTTGAACTTCTCCCAGCATTGTTTTTAGCTAAAATGTTTTTTTTTTTTTTCTTTAAAGCACAATTAATATCCTTTATTGGCTTGGACTTCATTCTGTTCGGAGATAGCAATAAATATAATCCTGCTGTCATCAGTTACACCAAGCTATTGCTAATTGTTCATTTTTTATTTAGTCTTTCTGCTATAGTAAAGACAAGATCTAATGTAGGAGATTTCCTTGTTGAATATACCACTGAAACTGTTGTCTGTAACATTTGCAATGATAGCCTCTCTTTTATTTAGTAGAGAAAATTCAGGCTATTTCAGAAAGTCAAGCTACAAAAAAGATAAAAACCCTGGCAACAAAACAGGTCAAGAAAACAGCCCAGCTTCTTTGCACAGCTGGCTATATTCTGAGGAAACGTCCTGTTGGTCCCTCTGAACACCAGCTCTGTACTATTTCACAGACTTTAATAGAAGTAGCACCTTCAGCAGCCTTCACATGTCACCACCACGCAGTACCTTCCTTCAGCAGGGATTCAGAAGATGCACAGGCTCTTTGTTTGCATTAAGGGATCTCCTCTGATGCCAAAACCAAAAGAGTCTGGCTGCAGGGACATCACAAAGCTTCTGGGTAAAATGGAGGTTTAATGCACCGTCCACCCAGTTTGCCCTTTATTGTTATCAATATAGCAAAAGGATTAAAAAGGAAGATGCACTTGAGATAAAGGTTTGCAAAGACAACCCTTCCCAACACAACTGGAAAAATTACCCCTGGGTGTCTTAATCTGCACAGCACGGAGAGATGAGGCAAATACAACTGTTTCATATAAATGTAGGAATAGCAAGTCCTGAAGCTCACTTTGTGTTGAAGGGATTCACTGTTAATTTTCTCTGGTCCATCAACATTGCATAGCATTCTCTCTGTTCCATTTTAGAAGTCCAGTTACTCAGTGCTGCAAAAATTGGTATTATTTTGTGCCTCAAATTTCCCAATATTCTGTGTTGCATTCTTTATGCTGTGATGAGGAGTGATACATGGTCTAACAGACTATCCTAATGTAAATCTCTATGTGATAGGGGGGGCATATTATTCCTTAAAAGACTTACATGAAAAGCTGAGTTTTTAAATTGCCATTTCTCACATCTACTTTTAGCACACTACTAGCATCCACAATGCTCATCTATTCCATAAAGCCTGAAAAAAGTAGCAAACAAGTCTTGTAGGATGATTTCATTTTTAAAAGAGCATCATTTTAAAACATTGATCTGATTTCTGCAAACAAGCACATATGTACACTAAGAAAGAGAGAGAGAGATAGTTTTCTAATCTGAGTTTAGCTTGCAGCATGCTCGATGTCGGCAAGAAACTTTTCCTCCTTGAAAGACTTTTCCAGACAACCCAGAAGAATACAAATTTTCTTTTGAGAGGATTTTTCCCTTTTAACTCTTTCTTTCTTTCTTTCTTTCTTTCTTTCTTTCTTTCTTTCTTTCTTTCTTTCTTTCTTTCTTTCTTTCTTTCT
>JAOTQP010000001.1:63068026-63093045 GCA_026413545.1 Cichladusa arquata | reverse complement strand
TTTCTTTCTTTCTTTCTTTCTTTCTTTCTTTCTTTCTTTCTTTCTTTCTTTCTTTCTCTCTCTCTCTCTCTCTCTCTTTCTCTCTCTTTCTCTCTCTCTCTCTCTCTCTCTCTCTTTCCCTGTGCTGGCACTTGCAGGAGCAGGCTGTATTTGCACTGTAGGTCACCAGTTGCTGATTCAACAACACAGGGACACAAACACACGGCTCACTCTCACACACACGCACACAGAACTCCAGAGGAAAGTGATTGATGACCAGTTTTCATGTCAGAACTGTGATATTTCTGGCTGAACAACTTTCTACCTCTTTTTTTTTTTCCTTTAATTTTTTTTTTGTTCTAAAGCCACGGCATAAAGATAAGAGGCAGAGCACTTAAGACATGTTTACAAAGATTAAACCACTGACTTGGCTTTAGTTAAAATAAATTCTCCTGCTTCCCACTGTGCAATGTAGGTTTACAAAGGGAGGACTGGCAAAGGTTGCCTCATCTTCTTTTCTGGCACTGTCTGTTGGCTCCAAAACAAATGCACAACTTAAACCACATAAAAGCGCAGCAAGGTATTAGAGCTTTTGAGGAGTTCAGCATCTGACACATTCCTAATCTGTCTGGGTAGGTTTTTGATCTGAGATGTTGCACTGCCTTTATAATGACAGGGCCATTTAACAAGCCCAAAATTTAAGATTCTCCCTGCAGCCAAGGAGTTACCAAGCCCAGCACTCAGCTCCTCTCTGGTGCCTTTGTCACTGGGAGGACTGCCTGCTCCTTGTCTCTCCCCTGAGACCAGGGAGGTGCAGGGAAACCCACCCCTCCTGTATTATAGCCCAAAATGCTCTCATTTCCCCCCAGTATATCAGCCTGAGGAAGAATTTTAGGAGGTTATAGTAAGGTAAAATTGCACAGCTGCAAACCTCCAGCACAGAAGATGAGGTTTTACTGAAAGGAAGGTGCTGTCTGCTCAGAGTCCCTGGAAGGAAGCAGAGGGCAGCAGAACAACCATGGCACAGCAGGGAGGAGGAAAAACTGTAGAAAATAATAGGGAATGGCAAATCTCAAGAGAACTGATAAAAAAATAACTAGGTAAGGCTCACAGAAAAAAGTAAAGATCTCCAGTTCATCTGGAAGTTTTTGTATTAATTTATTTGCATTAGCGTTAGTGTGATGCACTGTTATGCTCTGCTTGCAGGACATTATCTTGCAAGAAAGGACAAGTGTCATGCCTACTCCAAATAAATGATGTGCCTAAAGATTATTTATCTCAGAATTCATTATTACAGAAAATAATTATTTAATAATAGTAAACATGAGCATGGAGAAAGGAAAGGAACTGAACATCAGCCTTTCACTTTAGTTTTTGTCCCTGATGAGGAAAACAGTCATTGAAGTTAGCTTTGGTGAGGTGTAATCCAGAGGAAGACATGGTGGAGCAGCAGGTTTGTACTGAAAGGATATTGTATTGCTAGCCAAAATGGAAGGACATATGAGATAGCCTCTCCCAGATTTAGTCATATTCAATATTTTTATTCATGCCCCAGACGATGGAACAGAGAGGATATACAGATGGCAGCCAGCAGGGAAGGACTGTCAGGAGTTTGGAAGACAAGATTAGAATTCAAAATGATCTTGGAAAACCAGTATTTTTAAGGTGTAACAGGAAAACATATTACTCTGGAAACAAGCTTGCAGATTCTTCCTCACACGGGCAAATAACTGGCTGTATATTGCAGGATGGAGCACCTGCCTGGCCAGCAGCTCTGCAGAAAACCATCCAGAGCCTGTAGAGGATCACAAGCTCGACAGGAACTTTGTGCTGTTGAGGAAGAGGGCAGCCCCAGACTAGCAATGTATACACAGAATTACACCCTGTGAAACACACCCAATTTTCATCCCTGCAAAATGGCTGTGAGTATTTGTGTGCAGTCTGGTAAACTGCTCCCCCAGAAAAATGTGATTCAGCTGTGCTAAGTTGAAAGAACAGCAAAAGGGCCAATTAAAGATCTAGAAACATATTGCAGGAGAAAATTTAAATTATAGAGTTGCTTGAGTAGAGAGGACTTTCTGCCATGAAACAGGGTGACAAAAGATGGACGTAATGGGAGGCAGACTGAGGTTAGAGGTCAGGAAGCCATTTCCTAATGCTAAAGGGAGATCATACAGGAGCAACTGAACCATGGCACGCTCACCAGGGTAGGCTTGCTGGGGTATCTGAGGTGCAGCTGATCCTGACTGACAGTGGAGGGATGGTCCTACAAGCCTATAAATGAGATCAAATCCCAGCCCACTTCCTCAGGGTACACTCAAACCGCAGTTTCTAGACCACAACATTGCCTCTCAACACTTAGCCCAGGCAGGAGAACACTTCAGTGCAAGGACCCAAAATGCAATCATGGCTTAAAATGTCTCATGATCTACCATCTCCTTCATCATACTGGCTTCTGGGAGACCCATCCTTTAACACCCAACTCCCCATATTTGGGATACAGGGAGCTGGGGTCAGTGCTAGACACTCTGAGGATCTGCACAAGCCCATTGCAAGCCTGGGAGGCATATATAATGACCTGGAGGGTCAAGCTACAGTCATAATCACTGGGCTAAGCTAATTTCATTAGGAATAGAGGGAAATAAGTCTTACTTGGCAAAAAAAAAAAATCCAACATGTACTCTAAATCAACAAATGAGTCAGAACCAGAATAAAAAGAGGATGATTAATAGGATTTCTCTTCTAACCCCATACATTGTGGCCTCTGCTACAATACATATACCAGGCAAACAGTCTCTGGGAGCCCCTTTTCCTTAGAGACAAATTAATTTTGAGTGAAAAAAAAATTAAAAGCAGGCTTAGGTACAAATCTTGCAACAATCTCCAAAGAAACAAACGAAAGAGAAATTTGTAATTTTCAAAGGATTTCTCCCTCTGTTTCAAAGGAAAAAAAAAAAGAAAAAGAAAAGAAAAAAGAAAAGAAAAAATAAAAAAGAAGAAAGTTTTAACATCAATTTTCAGCCAAAATTGTTAGTGCATACTGGCAACGATAAACATTTATGTAACTCAAAAAAAAAAAAATCCACAAAAAATATTGCAGACAATCCGTGGGTTAGAGCTTTGGGGGATTTAAAAGCCATAGCATGGGACCCATTTATCAAAATTCATAAAGGAGTGTGTACTGTAAGAGTTTTCAGGGGAGGTACAATACATTCTGCACACACTCAAGAGTGTGAGTGTGGCACAGCCAGCTGGGTTTTTAAATGCCTACCATTGTGGTTTGTCCCATCCATCAGCCAGTCAGCTCCCAGATAAAGTTTCCTGCAGCATTCATTTCTGGGCCTTAACGCTCTTAAAAACCAATGAACTGTTGATTCTGGGGGTGCCTCAGGCTGTCAGAGGGTTTTTTCTACCCTCGTTACATGGCTTAGATGCTGGTGGGAAATAAGCAGACAGAACAAACTGAGGAAACATCTAAAGACCGTGAAAGGGCGTATTTTCAACACAGACTCCTACACGGCCCTTTTGCAGAGCTTGCAGACATCTATTTGCATTTGGCAAGTGGGTGAATGAACAGAGAGATGACATTTTATGCAGGCATTTGCCATTATTTCTTTGTTGTACACAAAGAGGTTGCACAACCATGCAATTTTCCACACACAAAATGGATGCAATTGTAAATTAATTGTAAATTTTTCAGGTGCACTTGAAAATGCTGTTAAAAACCTCCATATGACTCTTCAACATGGAATTCACTGTTCTCACTTCCACTCCTTCCTTACCTCAAATCTTTAGCCAGAAACATTAAAAATACACAGAGCTCATAGAGAAGCAGCAGTCTCAGCTCTGAATCTCCATGTTTTTCTGTGTTTGAATAAAACATTTAATGTTACTTGAGCTGGCGAGAAAGGTGGGGGGTTCTGTGGGTCTTAGTAGAAATTAATGTTTTAGTTGGCTGGACAAGCCCAGGAAATTTCTGTAGTGAGCATGATGAGAGAGGATGTTTGGCAATATGTTTTCCAACAGCTGGTGCAGGTGAAGGATTAGGGGGAAAAATGCTAAAGAGACTTCTCCCTAGATTTTCTGCTTTGTACCCCTCTTAGATACACAATCAATTTTAAAGTCTCATACAAATCTCACTGAAATCCACTGGTCTCTTTCCACTGGCTCAATTAGACTTGAATTAAATGCTCCAAATGCTGTGTTGGTTATTAAAAACATTTTGAAATTCCTCCCTGCCCTCTTAAACACAGCTATTTTGGGAAGAAGCAGCCTCTCTATGCAGCCTGAACTCAGAGAAACCACCCAGGTGACTCTGCCCTTGGCCAGGACTAAATGATCTGTAAGGGTTCCAACATTTTAGGTGATGGGGTGACTCGTCCCACTGGTCGCCCCTTTCAGCATGGGTGAGGGATGGGGGAAGAAAGGCCATGGAGGGTACAAACTGCCTGATGGCAAGGGAGATATAGAGAGGGAAACAGGTTTGGATGCAGTGTGTTGTGCCTTGTGGGATGTGAAGGGTGGGGATGGTCTTAGCTGGTGCTAAAGAGTGCATGATGCAAAGAGAGAGCAGGATTGGCCTTTAAAATTCAACATTATTTGTATACAGAGAGTTTCCAGCAACTCCATTCACTCAGTAATACAGGCCTGCAACACCATAAGTGCATTCATTCAAGAGTATTTGGTATTTATAATTTACAGATACCTCTGAAAAGTGAGCATTTACTGACTCCAGAATTGTTCTTGTTTAGTTCATTATGAAGGTCAGAATTATTGTAAATCTGACATAAATTGAAGCAGTATTTTGGCATGGCTCTCATGTTTGAACCAAGTCAATAAAAACACTGATATATAGTATTCAGGTATCATTTAATCTTAGGAATCCACAGTGAGCACAAAGACCAAAATAAACTCTTGCAACACACGTTTATTCACATATTAAGATTCCCTGGGACTGTTCTACATTACTGACTTTCATATGCTTGGAAAATAAGAAGGCTTTTTCATATTCATGCTCAGTGAGTGAAAACACATCACTCAGGAGACCATCTGCTTCTCTCTGGAGTGTGGATCTTGACCTTAACACATTGGGCTGCATACAAACTCCAGGGGAAAAGATGTATTTGGGTGCTTCAGCACAATCTTAAGAGCATAGATAATTCAGCCAGCATTCAGAGGATTCAATTGTAATTCAGCTACCACAGCAGCCAAAATTATGGGACATGATTCAAGTTTTCATCTATCTGCTGTGGTATGAATATTCTGCCACAATCCATTTGCCATGTTATCCAATTCATTTACACATGGCCATACCTGGGTCCCCAAGAAACAGATGACAGTTTTGCCACTGATTTTCCTGTGATCATGATTTAGCCTGTAGCAAGGAAAAGAAAAATGAAAGGAAAAAAAAAAGGATAAAAGAGAGGGAAAAAAAGGAAAAAAAGAAAAGAAGAAAAATAGAGGCAGTAGCAAGTCCATCTGGAGAGTGGCAAGCTGCCTGCCACCCCAGTGCCCACAGTCAGCACAGCTAGAAAAAAGGCAGGAGAGGGGAGAGCTGTGGTTTGGATATCCATTGCTTTCATCCTCCTGAGGGCTTCCCAGGCTCCTGAGGTTTCACAGCACCTCCTTAGGGGGCCTGACTGGAGGGAGGCACTTTCTCTTCCATCAGTCTAAATGGAGAGGTGGAAGAGGCTGCCCCACAACTTCTATATTCTCAGCTCCAAGTGGCTTCAGGATTAAGCTGAAGGTTGGAGTAGAGGAAGGACTTGCCTTTAGCAGATCTTGCAGCTTGGAGACTCAAGGTGTTTTGGCTGGTGGGGCTGTGCACAGAGGGGGAGCTCAAGTGCTTTAAATGTTTTCAAAAGCTATATTACTTCCCAGGTTGGAGTCCTAGAAGGACATTTGAAGCGAGTTCCTGACAGCTGCCTCTGCTGAGGAGATGCCTTCCTCTTCCTGAGTTAAGACAATTGCAAAAGAGCATTTTAAGAGGAACTGGACGCAACAGGAAGAATAAAGTTGCCATGACAGAGTGCTCCCATGGAGGTTTAAGGGCATAGAAACTTCAGTGTACAACACAACTCCTGATAACCTACAGCAAATTAATTCCTAACTCAGCGTTCATAAGCTGAAGCTGAGCCAAAGCACGTTTTTCCTAGATGAGGTGGTTCTGGCATGGGAACATACACTGTAGATAGGTCAGGTAATAGCAGGATCAGTGGTAGCATCATCTGCAGAGCCCTCCAGGAACTCGAAATATTCAGGTAGCATTTCCCTGCTGCCACACCTTCCTCTGTCTGGTTACCTAAATCAGGGTAAAATTTCCTTGAGGAACTTGTACTTTGTCAGGGCAAAATTATTGCTCATGACTGCTGTGTCAGCATTGCTACAGGTCTAGGCTGTCATTAGACTGCCTCAGGGCAAAGATTCAATTCATCTGCCTTGAAACCATTTCTCTGAGGTCACAGCAGCTTGGTGTGAGCTGTGCACACAGTGCAATGCAGAAGTAGAAGGGCTTCATGGGCGGGAGAACACAGGTGAGAAAAATGATCATTTTATCCTGACTTGGGGTAAGGGTCCAATATACATGCAGGAGAAAAATTAGATTAATACAGCTACTCAGTGTCAGTGAGAAAGCTGCTCATAGCAGCTACCTGCTTGTACTAAGGAAAGAAGAACATTAGAGGTTGCAAATCCACCAGGCATTGGGGTTTATTCCTTGTATCCATGTTCAAAAGAGCCTGGACTCTTGCCCACAGTGTCCTGAAAAGTCCTGGAATCCCACAGGTATTTTTTTGAGGAGTGTAATCAAATCCCATACATGCATGAAATGACCACACCTTCCAAGCAGCACAAGGAAAATGGTAGCAGGAAAAGCAGCCCTCTCCAAGTCTCAGAAAGGAAGTCACAGATGCAGAGAGTGAATGTCTTTGTGTATGAGCATTCACAGAGGCACATGGGGGTATAGAGGAGAAGCAACTTCAGAAAGAGAACACTGAAGATATAGATTGAGGACACAAACATATCTTGCAGTCTAGGAGAAGCCCAAAGGGACCAAAGCATTACCTGGTAATAGTTAGGGTGAAATACAGCTTTCTCCTGATAAGAAACCAAAGGAAAAAGATGAGCTGCAAAGACAACACACAGCCTTTGGAAAATAAAAAGTACAGATTGGAATATCAACCCACCAAAAAGACTGAGACTTCAGAATATTCTGAACTCCTTTGTGAGTGAGATGGGAGAGGCTAGTGTCCCAGGGGGAGACCACTGGAAATATTGTTACAAAAGCTGCAAGGCAATAGAGCAAGGCTTGGAAGAAATCCAGGTACAAAGAACAAGGGATGGTTTGATAAAGACACTGAAAAGTCTTGAAAACAGCATGTGGCAAGGGTCACATGCTGCTAGGCTCACAAGATGGTATTTGTGGGGTGAAGGAGACAGAGCAGGAGATGCTCCTAAAGGCATCTGACCAAGGGGGAGGCATGGAGGGTGTCAGTGCTGCTGACTGCTGCCAGCACAGTGGCACCCACAGAAGGATGGAGCACCTTGCTGTCACCCCCCACCAAAGGGACCGTGTCAAAGGAGGAAGATTGATGACAGCTTTCTGGCCCACAGAGCAGTTCTGAGCCAATTCCCAAAGCCATCCCAGCGGTAATCAGAATAAGGCCTCAGGAAGGGTCCAGAGCCAGGCTTTAATAATGTCCCGTTCTTGCTGCATCATTAAGACCAGGGCAGGTAAATTCAGTCAAAGACTTTGTGAGCTAGTTTTGTTGACTGGGTGGCTTGAATCAATTCCAGGGAAATGGCAGATCTTTTGCCTGATTGTGCACAGGAGGGACTGGGAAGAGTGAAACAGGCTGGAATATCTCCTTTCCCAGTGCAGTGTGCAGAGGTAGAGCTGGAGACAATCTTTACTGAGCAAACGGTAGCAGAGTATCCACGTTAAACCAGAGGGGCAAATTTTGGCAAGGCTGGCCTGCTCTCTCTCTGAAGTTATGTGGGCACACTCAGGCTTTGAGCACTTAACTTGGGAACAGAACAGAGAACAAATATCCATGGGCCACAAGGGTGTAGCCGTGGGATAGAACTGACCCAAATCTTCTTGTTATTTTTGTTGCTATTGTTTTTCTATTAGTTCCTGTTACAGCATGTGCAGGGTCTGTTCTCAACCCAACAGCAAAACTAGCCTCTTTTGAAAACCCAGTCCCTCACGGCTCTCAGGATTGGAAACTTTTTGCATGGGTTAAAATTAGTGTTTTGACTTTACAAGTTTGGAAAATTTTAGAGATGAAATGAACCAGAGCTGCCAGGGTGTGGGAAGGAGAGAGGGGAAAGAGTTAAAAAGGTTATAAGAGTGTAGATATGAAACTAAGGAAAGTCAAATATCACAAATCACATTTGATAAAATGCAGAAAGTACTCTTGTTTGGTTTCTGATTTCATTTCTCGTTTGAAGTTGAATTGAACTACTAAATTGTTATTGCAGGAGGTAGGTCAGAGTGTGCAAAGGAATGCAAGAAAGAAATACCCTTCAGATTATAAATATTGACATCATCAGTCTTTAGCCATTGTGAGGTCTTCTCACTGTCTAGTGTGCAAATTAATTCAGAATAGATTTTGAACTTGAAAAGCAGGGTGTGCTCTATTCTAAAATGAGACAGAGAAACATTAAAGAAAGTGACAAGACTAAAATGATCTGCAGACAGCTGCCTGTGGCCAGACCAATAGGAACATTCAGCATAGAATTAGCTTAAAATTAGCCCTAGTTTTCATTCAGAGCTGGTATGACTCAGAGTCGTTAGCCACCACACTGTGTGTCAGCTGCTGCAGGACCTGCTGAAACCTGGCTCTGGCATTTCGGCCTTCTGGCCTGCCAAGCTTCTTTCTGCAGAACAGGGAAGTTTTGCAAGAAGTCTTTGCAAAATGTTGTAATAATAAAAACTTTAAAAATACACAGCTGTTTTGCAAAACCCTTGTAACAAAGACTCCTTTGAGACCAGGTCCACACAGGCTCTGCAGTGGATGTGCTACCATCAGTACTCTCAAGAGAGACATTATGCAGCCTGACGTTCCCTCCATGCCTCTCTCACCCCATGAGTCCCCTGTCTGGAACCTTGTTCCTTTCAGGCAGTGCTGCCTGCTCAAATCCCTGTTTCAATCCCTTTATTTGGGTGCCAGAAACTGCTTCCAGGGGTTAGGCACATTTGTCCTTTTGGGTGACCTCCTCACAGAGCTATTTGTCCTGCCTTGCTGCTGCTGTGGCTTAAACAGAGTAAGCTGGGGCATCATTTCAGATGAAATTCAGCTGCAGCTGAACTGAGCAGTACTGAGGAAAAGTGCATGAGACCTACAAACACCTGAACAGCTGAGCTCCCTTTGTGTTGATTTAGCCTTCCTCCACATTTACCAACATGTTTGCATGCTGTGAGCCCTGTACAAGGTGCTGCCCTTCCTGAAAGCTACCTATTGGTGGTTGGCATCAAGCTGGACTCCTAGATCTTTGTTCCTGGCAAGTGTTTAGTGGAATCCATTTTCCAAAGTGGATAGTTTCTTGGGACTTGAATAGTTGAAGGGAATTCATTGTTGCAAGTAAGGTAGTGCCTGACTAGGAAGTCTATTTAAGGTGCTTTTATTACCACAGGGAATGGGGATTCAGCTTTTCAGTGTTATGAGTATTTCACTGAAGTGATCCCTGGAAGAAATAACTCCTAGATTCTCAAATGCTGGTATCTGTACATAAGCTATATTTCCAGTAAATTTTAATGACAAAAGAAAGCTGTCCAAGGCAGTACAGGATGGCTTTCACTCTCCTGGGGAAGCCAGGAGGAGCTTCCCATCAGTTTCAGCAGGACCTGGCTCCTCACATCCCATGCTGCTGTATCTCTTTGCTTTACCATCAAAGATGGGCGAGGTGGGAATCACAAACCTGTCAGGAAGGGATAGATGGGGAGGAACCAGCTTGTCTCAGACATCCACAGGATAAAACTCTCATATTGCTCTTCTGTGGTTCTTCTTCAGGGTCCTGCACACAAATAGGGTAAGAATAAAGTGTGGTTATACCCAGTGGAACTAAAGCCTTGTCTGGCTTAGTATCCTACCTCTAAAAGTGGTCAGATGCACTCGTCAGGAGAGAGAACAGAGGAAGCATTTGCCACGGTCCCTTGAAATGCCCTGTCAGACTCAGCATTCTACATCCCAGGGACCTCTGGTGGCCCCCAGCCAGGAGACCACAGGGCATTGTTTTACCAAGCATTGTGGCTGACTGGAGGAGCTGTTGGACCAGGCTTTTGGGGTGGGTACACGCTCTGTGTGACACTGAGTCATCAGTGGTAACATTTCACTCATGGATCCTGGGGTTTTTTGTAGACAAAAGACTGGAAGAGGCTTAGCTTCATCTGATCCACCAGACTGTGCAGCAATAAGGAGTATATGACCCCTGACAGATGTTATTCTCACCTGCTCTTGAGGTGAGAGGAGGGGAGAGCCACAGCCTCCCTAAGCAGACTGTGTTTCATCACTCTCAGAGTTGGGAATTTGCTTTGTAACATGGAACCTGAATATTCTTTGCTGCAAATTAAGCTAAATTCCTCTTGACCTTTTCCTGACAGCTACAGGAGACCATTTTATTCACTGGTCTCTTTGTTGCAGACTTTGCATTCTGGAAAATATATCATATCCCCCTTTGTCTCTTGTCTTCCAGAAAAACAAACCCCATTCTCTCAACCTTTCCTTGTAGGTTATGTTTTTTAAACCTCTTGTTACTGTCTTTTGGGTTCCCATAAGGGTGTCTGCTTATTAGAATAGAAGCTTAATTTTACAATGGTTGCTACATTACTTGGCACAGCAGCAAATAATAACAAAGGCTACACTGCCACTAGGAAATCCAAGATAAGATCAGAGAGTGGAGGGATAGGGTGGATCTCAAGAGATCATCCAGTCTGTTTCCTTGCACTAGGGCAAGTTCAAGTGAAACAAGAAAATCCCCTAAGATTTGTCAGGTCAATTATGATAACTTTCAGTGATGGCATGTCTTCAGTTTCCTGGCAGTCTACCCCATGGATTTTACTGTCCTTGTATGAATCTGTTGTATGTTGTTACAACCATGAGGATTAAACTTCTTAAAGAAGATTTTAAAATCGCATATGACTATTGAGCTTGAAACCAGAAAACAGTCTGAGGGAATAGAGGTATAAAAAGGGATACATTTACCAGCTGTGAAAATGAAGAGTTTTTTAATTCTATTTTTTCCCTACTCCTGCAATTGACTGTTCATTTCTTTTACCTTTAAAGAATTCAACTATAGTAAACGCATAAAATAAAGATGAGATAGATAGGTAACATTTAAAGACCTGGCCTAGAAATCCTGATGCATAACTTGCATCTGGAATTTTCTTTGCAGTATTTCAGCCACAGCATAATTTTTCATGCTAGAGGTGGCAAAATGACAGAGTTCCCTGGCAAAGGCCAAACTAATTCTCCCCATCCTTTGGTTTTATTGGTTCCAGCCCAATCTCACTCAAAACCAGGTTAAAGAAATAAGCTCCTTTTCCTGTCATTTCCTCACCAGAGATACATTGTCAGGACTGGCAGCTGTACTGAAGGTTTCCTTGGGCTCATGGCAGGTTTCTGAAGGCTGCAGAGTCAGAAGACCTTTGAATGTCCCAACAGGAACTGGCTGGAAGTTTAATATAGGCTCAGAATGTTCCCTTGAAGACATGATTTTATACCACTGTTCTCCTTTCAAGGAACAATCCTGTTCACAAGTTCACATAAGTGGACCCTCCACCCCAAACAGGGTCTAAACCACTTCTCCATGCCCTGTATTCATGGCAGGCTCTCAGGCCAGCAGATGCCACCTGCGCCAAGGTGGTCAGGGTGGCAGAGTTATCATACAGGCATTGGCACTGGAAGGTCTCCTGTAAGCCCTGAAAGCAGCAATGCAGACCACGTGTGTACGGCTGCTCTGGCTCTTGTTCAATATTTCATTGTTATCACTGCTCATAAACAGAAATGTTTTGCTCCACAGGGTTTCCTTGCATGAATCTACCAGGACAATCAGTGTGGGAACATAGAAAAAGAGGAGTGATGTGCTTTTGCTTTAACGAAATGGGTCTTTCAAAACCTGAAGCTAATGAAGATCCACTTAAGAACTCTTCATATAGCTCTGATAAACAAAATGTTTCCAACTGGAATTTAAAAAGCTGAACATAACAATATGAAGAGGGAATAAGAGCTTCCCCTTGTCAACTGGCTACTAACAAAAGAAAAATATGAGGAGTGAATACTTAAAAAAAAAAAGACCAACAGTGCTGTAATATAATTAAAACCATTAAAAATGCTGTACTCTGGTTTTGCTCCCTGAAGCACTATGTTATTTTTCTTTTTAAAGCTGTCACCACATTTTGATACCATAAGGAATAAACTAAATCAAGACAAACCTCCATTTCAAAGCTGGAGAATTTGCTAGAAATAGTAACTTAAACTCCAGTAACTAGCAGATGATACTCAATCAACTGCAGCCATCAACATCTCTCTTTTTATTTGTTGACAGTAGGCATTCCTTAGGTACATAAGCAGGGCTGAAGTGAAAGAAAGACAAATGCAGAGACAAAGCCAAGAGAAAGCACCCACAGAAAACCTGCAATTTTAAAAGCTCAGGAAGGGCCCCATTCAGCAAAATGCTGAACTAGAATGATCCATATTGTATGTGTAACTTAAGAGTATGCAACATTGGGGTTTTTCGTTTGGCAGCTCTTCAGACAGAGGTAATACAACCTTCCTGTCCCTTACTATCATATTCCAAAGTTTTCCTGATGCCATGGAGATGATGTAATTCTGACACTTGAGCGGAGATTCCAGTTGCCAGCAAACTGCATGGGGCCACTCTTCTGCTAGAGACATAAAAGTATGAAACCAAGGGTTGTAGGACTGAGACACCTCATGCATTTACCTCTTCTGCTTTTCTTCATGAGGAAAAATGCAGTCTACTAGCATTGGGAATGCACAAAGTAAGAAATATTCACAGAAATTATCACAGTGAATGTACAATCATAAAATTTGATACAATAAGCCATGAAGTTAAAAAAAAAAAAAAAAAGGAAAATGTATGAACAAAGTTCCTGGCTAGTCAAGCAAAATTGTCAGCTATCATTTTTGAAAAATATGGAAAAACATATTACTTAGGAAACTCAGTCAACCTCTACCCCACCAGCTTCTAAGAACTCAAAAAGCAAATCTAGAAAGATGAGCATACACAAAGAGCAGATTCCGCACTGTGGCTCTACACAGTAAGAGACCCAGACAAAGCAATACTGGACAGCCCAGTTGTGGACAGGACTGCTACTTGCACCACTCTGCAGGACTTGGGGCATTGCAGAGCTGAGACTGGATGCATCAGATCCCACAGAAACTCTTTTTAAGATCTGAAGATGCAAACTTCTCCTTTCTCATCCTATACTCTCAGGAAAAAGAAGATACAAAGAAATGTAAGAAATATGCTGTGAGCTCTTCCTATGGTAGGGAACATGGGACACAGTGTTGACATGACTATATGGTCACAATATATTCAGGGTATTGTTAGGCGATAGAGGAGTAGTTGCAAAAAGAATCTTGTCAGTGTGGCTAATTGCCATAAACCGGCTACATTTCAGTAAACTATGCTGCAGAGTTGTGTTTTGCAGAGAAGCTTTATAAAGCTGCTGATAGTGTGGCAGAATTGCTGTTCAGGTGGAATATAGCCCATAAGATGTTGTCTTCACAATTTCTTTACCTTATGAGCCAAAACCAAATAGTTTACCCAAATTCTTGGTATACTGTGCCCTAGTTTTATTCAGTTTGTTCCAGCAAATCATTGGTAGAAGAGACACATTGTTGATCCAAGGGCTACATACAGATTCCAAGCTGACAATATGAAGACAAGTTTCTAAGTAATACAAATGATCCCTGGCACCAGCCTAGCAGTCAAACACAACACACACTCTCAGCTGGAGATTCACAAACCTGCCCACTGAATCCTCAGAGGGCACATTTGTTCTCTGCTATGTCATGTTGAACCTTTCAGCTGCATTCAAGTGCTTGCACACAAGATCTGAAAAAGAAAACATCTTCCTTTGCCTTTTTTTGCTTCCTACCACTCTGTTTTCAGTGACATCTGGGCCTTTCAGATGAGGACAAGAATATTCCACCTGTAGAAGATCCCTTGTATTGGCATCACCAATTTTAACAGGAAAAGGCCAGGAAAAGGCACCCTACAGGATCTGAGACCAAATCCTGAAAGCTGACTTCTCTAGCCTAGTGCTGGAGAGGAACTTCAGCCACTACTTTTTCCACAGGGATAAATCTCCCAACAGTGGTAGGAAAGGCAGGCCCAAGGATTTGTCCCAGGGGAGTAAAGTACTAAAAAGAGTTTGTGGTAAAACAGTCTAGCAGAGCACTTTGTGTCTCTTCTGACTGCAGATGAAATGATGGGGCCAGATGTGTCTCATGGGCCACCAACTAAAAAAACTGGTTGTGAACCTTCCTTGGACCAACATGAAAGAAGCCTAAGGTTATAGAGTACCAAAGCTGCCAATAGATGAGACTCTTTGATGTTTTTTATGAACAAAAAATGGACAGAAACATTTTTAATTTTGCATTAGCATTTTCTGATGAGTGGGGTTTTTTCCAACTGACTCTGTCATAGTTGATATTAATTAAAGTGAATGATAGATTATTTTCTAAAGGCTATAATTTAAACCAGTAGTTGAATATAGACTAGAGTGTAACATTCTTCAGAACAAACCACAAGGTATGCAAGCTGGGAATGAACTCTATTTCTTTCCTGTTGAAGGACAGATTAAATATTTTTTATTAATTCTAATGTTAGCAAAGAAAGTAAGTTCCCCATTTTTCCTTCAATTTCTCTCTACACTTAATTGATGTATTCTACCAAGCTGTCAAGCTGCTTTTAAAACCCATTCTTTTTCATAGAAATATTATCCTCTTTTTATTAGTTTGAGTTGATAAATGAATCAAGAGCCTTTGAGGTATTGTGTACTGTCAATGGAATATATCTTTCAGATGCATCCACTGCAACAGAGCTGAAAAAATATATATCATGAGACACTTAATAAAAAAGATACACAGATTTGTCTTTTACAAGATCATGGGACTTGAGTCTATCTCCAGGGAGGAGTTCCAACATGAGAAAGAAAATACATAGTTCAAAAGCCCATGTTTTCAATTTGTGGCCACATGGTTTAAATTATCCCTGTATTTACTAAGGGCGCTAAATGGGCAGCTTGACTTAGGGGAAAGGGTCATTCAAGTTGAGAATAGTCATGTTTAATCCCTCAGCTAGCTGCAGGTTAAATTTACTTTAAGATGCTGAATATTCTTTACATAGTGTGTGTTAAAATACCACGAGACAGAGCTGGAGAGTTTTTGGCCATTTATTGTTGGTTTATTTGGGTTTTGGTGGTTTTTTTACTTTTGTATAGCTGCACTGCAAACAACAATAGAAAATTGTTAAGCACCTAGTGTGGAAGCACAGCATTGTCATATATGCCATACTAAACCTACCACATTGCCACCCCTTGTACTTCAGTTTTACACGTGTGTGCACAGTGTTTTGCAGTCAACTCATGACTTCCCTGGTACTCAGTGTTGTATATTTTCATGTGATCAGAACCACAAAAAAGAAGAGCACAGTTAGATGTGTTTTCCACTTTGTGCTGAGGCCTTGACATAGTAGGGTTTTGGATATTGTGTGTATTTGCCTGTGAACTTGCTTGTTCAGCATTTCAGTAGGGAAAAAATGAAAATTAACCAAAATCCAAAAAGCAGAAATTACAGTAAAGAGCATTTCCAAATGGACAGACAATATAAAATCAAAATATTTTAAAGCTTTGAAAGATGAAAATATATAGCTAATGATTATCAAGGCAGTTTATCCTAATATTAGTATTCTTTTGTATTGGTGCTTTGCCTACAGACACGCCCTGGTGGGAATTGAACATTTCTTGTTCCATCTATCTGTTAACTCACCCAGGTAATCACCTGGAGTTTGTTCATGAGATGCAAACTAATATCTGCAAACATCCAAAAGGCCCAACTGTGTTTGACACAGACCTGAGATTGTTGCTTTTGTCCTTCAGTTGTGCTGAAGCTGAAGGCTGTGGAAACTGGGATGGCTTGGATCCTGACATTCAGATTCAGTGTCTGAATGTTTTTAATGAGAAAAAAAAAAACAAAAAAAAATCAACAACCAGAGCACAGGGAATTTCTGACCAAAGTCATGTCTAAAGTCACTTTTAAATTCAAATAAATATTTGTGGGAAAGCTGCTTTCCCTATTCTCCTAGCACTCATAATTTAATTATAGTGGCCACCAGGCATCTTTAACTTTTGTGACCAGAAACTCACTCTGGGTCTCAGTGACCTTGACTGTTGTAACAGCGTAATATTTTCACAAGGATGAAATGTTCTTGAATACATTTCTCCAATGTACTAGTGTTTGCAGGCATTTCTCAGCAGATCTGACCTGAGGTGCAAACGTAATTCTTTTGTTTCACCTAGAGGTTTATTGACAAACTGCAGAAATATCGTGTTCCTCTTCCATTTGCTGAATCTCACTCTCTGTGAGAAGACAAAGATGCTGGTACTCTTCCTTTGAGCCCTCCATCATCAGTGGGAGTCTGAGCCAAAGGTCTGAGCCTGGGAGCCTTTGAAAATCATCCAGTGGCCACACATCTAAATGTGAAGAGAAACAAGAGGCAATGAAAATGAGCAAGAGAGAAAACAGGTGAGAACTCAATACTTTGGGTTTTTTTCAAGACAGCTCAGTGTAATATTTCATATAAAATTGCTCCTAAAGTTCATTGCAAACATTTGTCAACGAAGTTCAATGAAAAAACCTAGGCAGGTGGGAATTAGTGTTCTAAAAATGCCACTCTCTCACTAACACTTAAAGTAATAGTTGTGAAATGCAGGAATTAAATCATCAGCTCAAGAAAGATGCAGTAACCAAAATCTCTGCATTTGGGGAACAGTCTTCTATTCTTCACTCATTCAATGTCACTTTTGCCCAGTTCTTCTGAAAATGTCACAATTGTCTTTATCAGACTAAAAAATCTCATGTATTAAGACCTTGAGCTTATGACCTGTGGCCCGTTTTTCCATTTTGGATCATGCAAATGCAAATCTTTAGCTTTATCACAGAATCAGAGGATCATAGGATGGTTTGGACTGGAAGGGACCTTAAAGATCATCTAGTTCAACTCCTTTTCCATAAGCAAGGACACCTTTCACTAGACCAGGAATACTTACAGGGATGTGGCATCCACCACTTACCCAGGCAACCTATTTCAGTACTTCACCATCTTCACAGAGAAGAATCTCCTCCTGATACCTAATTTAAACCTACTCTCTTTCAATTTAAAGCCATTCCCCAACATTGATCCCATAGGAATGCCACTCACCATGCTCTCTGCTTGGACATCAAGCTGCTGACTGCAATTCTTTAAGTTTGACCAACCAGCCAACTCCTTATCCACTGGTCCATCCATTGTGTCTCCAATTTAGAGAAAAGGATGTCATAGAGGACAGTGTGTACAAGTCCAGGTAGAGGACAATCAGTTTCTCTTCCTTGATCCAGTTCTATCAGGGTTTTAGTTTTCCTAACATGATCTCTGCTTGCCTAGACAATTTATCTGTGTTCTTCCCAGGCTGCATATCCTTCCTTTCACTCTTTGTAGTCTCTCTTCTTTTGCATGAGTTTGTCCAGCAGCTTCTTGTTCATCCATGCAGACCTCCTGGTGTTTTTGTTTGATTTGTTCTTTGCTGGGACGCATCACTCCTCACCTTGGAGGAGGTGATCCTTGAATATCAACCAGAATTCTTGGCTCCCAATTCTCTCCAGGGGATTCCATGGTAATCTTCCAAGTAGCTCCCTAAAGAGGCAGAAGCCTGCTCTCTCAAAGTCTGGAGTAGTGATGCTGTGCACTCTCCTTGCTGCCCTAATGACCTTGGATTCCACCATTCCATGGTCACTAAACCCAAGGCTTCCCTTGAGTGCCCCATTCCCCACCAGCCCCTCTTGTTTGTAAGAACCACGTTTCATCATAGCACCTCTCCCTGTTGGCTCCTGTACCACTTGGAAAAGAAGCTATTATCAGTGCATTCCAGAAACCTCCTGGATTGATCATGCCCTGATGTGTTGTCCCTCCAAAAGTTATTGGGGTGATTGAAGTCCCCCACAAAGACCAGGACTTGTAAAAGTGAGGCTGCTCATATCTATCTATAGAAGGACTCATCCACGCAGTTTTCCTGGTCAGGTATAGCAGACCCCTACTACAATGTGACCTCTGCCCTCCTTTTAATCCTGGCCCATAAGTTCTGAGTTGGCTCTTCATCCATTCCCAGGCAGAGCTCCATGCTCTCCAGCTGGTCATTGACATGGAGGGTAACACACCCTCCTCATCTCCCCTGCTTGCACTTTAAATCATATTGATCTGAGTTGTCCATAAAATTTTCAAGGAAGCTTAAGAAGGCATTCTGAGCACATTTGTCTCATTCAGATAAATGATGTACAGCTTGCTTTTCCAAATGCCATATTTTGGCTAAGTACAGTTAGTCTTTCTCTGCTGGAAGCTATTATGTTACTCCTTGAGAAATCATGGTAGTATGATATAGCAAGCATACAAGTGACATGCCTTAGGAAAAAATATAAGGTCTTGCATTCTTGTATGGTTAATGTCATTTTCTTGAACAAGGGGATAAAAAGTCCAAAATACTGGAAATTTAAGAGACAAGGAATAGGCCTTCTCAGAAAATGTTTCAGCTAACTTTTTCAGACCCCTGAGTTTGAACAGTTAGATGTTGATATAGTTATACGCTGACACAAATATTCTCTTAATTTTTGGGCTCTTATGAAATGAAAAAGCAACTCCAAATCAGTTTAGCCTTTATTTCTATATCAAATGCAGATTGATAGACAAAACCCAGAAGGTTTTGACTATCTGAAGTGGTTGCAGTGTGCTTAATGGGCCTCAGACACTTTGTACCTAAACCATAAATTCAGTCTGGTACAGTTTCATAATGTAAGAAAATCTTCACTGAATGAGGTTTCATTAGCTAATACAATTTGATAAATAACAAAGATAGGCTTGACCTGCTGGGTTTTGCTTTATATGCTAATGATTTCTGTTCACAGTCCTATTTTTCCCAAGAAAAGATGGGTGGTTATTTCTTATTTTAAATCTAAGGGAGTGTTTTTACTCAAAAGGAGTCTCAACACATACATCTAAAAAGTTTATCTGACTGATATGACTAGAAAATCACCATATAAACTACTATCAAGTAACCCAGCTTCAGTGCTATGGGTTAGTTTACTGGGTAGCTTTATGAAACTGAAGTTGAAATTAGGAAATTTCAATAAGAGCAATATTTGGAGAGCCAAGAGTGCATCTGTCTACTCAGAAAGCCTCAGGTACTTTTGGCAGCAGATAAATGTTTGCCTCTTCAAACCAGGAGACCTGTCACCATGCTCAGAGCTTGACTTTAAATTCCTCTAGTCACATCACATGAAGATTCCAGGATGCCTGAATCTTCTCCCATGTTCTAGGTGATTATGACCCCATATCTAGTGTGCCTCTTCAAAACCAAAGTCATTAATTTAACATACATACAAGTATGTAGGTACCCCAAACGCCATATAAACTTGTGTTTAAGGCCAAATAGGTTACCTTGACTTCCCTGCCTAGAGATGAGGTCAAAGTGGCTCCATCACAGTAGTGTAAAAGCATAGACCCTCTGGGTAGTAAGAAAGCAGCCACACCTACAAGGTTATGACTAATACTTTAAATAAGAATCTTTTCTTCAACTTACTTTCTCTTCAGATGGTTTGTGAAGGGTTGACAGCAATGCATCTCATACTACCATGCTGGATTGCAGGTTTTTTTAGCGAAATAGATTAATATGCAAGGTGTCAAAGCTCAGCATTTTGAGGGCTGTATAGTTTGTTTCCTGCTATGGTCATGAGAGCAGGGGGTGAGCAAGAGGAATGGAGGAGGAATCCCAAGTACAGATGTACAGAGCACAGACCCAGTGCAACCAAAAACAGATTGTTCATCGATGGGCTGAGGCCAATTGGATGAGGTTCAACAAGGCTGAGTGCCAGGTCCTGCACTTGGGTCACAACACCCCCTGCAGTGCTACAGGCTGGGGGCAGGGTGGCTGCAAAGCTGCCCAGCAGAAAACAACCTGGAAGTGCTGGCCAATAGTGGTTGTACATGAGCCAGAGTGTGCCCAAGTGGCCAAGAAGGCCAATGGCATCCTGGCCTGGATCAGCAACGATGTGGCCAGTGGGAACAGGGCAGGGATTGTCCCTCTGTGCTCATCATTGGTGAGGCCACACCTCGAATCTTGGAGCAATCCTGGGCCCCTCAGTTCAGGGTCGGTCTCCCAAGACGGTAGTGATGGGACAAGAGAAAATATTGTACAAGTGTAGGGTTAGATTGGATATTAGGAAAAAATTCCCCTAAAGGGTTGTCAAATATTGGCACAGGCTCCTCAGAGAAGGGATGGAGTCACCGCCCCTGGAGATACTGAAAAGATGTGGAGATGAGGCACTTGGGGACAAGGTTTAGTGGTGGGCTTAGTGCTGTTACATTAATGGTCATATGTGATGATCCTAAAGGACTTTTCCAACCGAAATGAATCTTTCCTTCTATGGTTTATTTTTCTGCCAACAGCAACTTTAGGGACAGATTTGCTGATTTTAAAAGACTCCAAGCAGCAGCGTGTTTGCTGTCTCATCCAATATTTTAGTTCTGTGTTTGATTACCTTCACTAAAGAGAGGACATAGTAAGTATGCTAGAGGGATATCAAAGATTTAAGAAATCACAGTTAATTGTTCCACAGTCATTGTTCCTCTGCTATAATAGATCTTAATTTAAAATTAATTCTTCCTTCAGTTTGTACCTTTCTGTAGGTTTCTGTAGGTTTAAAAAACAGAACCATCAGTTTAACCACTGACTTGGAATAATTTAGATTAGATTGCTGAAGGTCATGAAGCCCAACCTGCTCAAAACAGATCCAGCTGGGTTAGGCTGCTCAGCACAATCAGGCTTTGAGCACCTCCAAGAGCAGAGACATCAAAACCTCTTGAGACAACCTGAGCCAATATTTTTCCACCTTTCTGAGGAAAGTTTTTTCTGCTATCTGTCAGAACTTCATTTGTTGAAATTTCTGCCTGCTGCTTATTATTCTATCAATGTGCACCTGTGTGGGCAGTATAAGCCTGTCTTCTCTGTCTCCTCCCATTATCTAATGAGTGGCACGACCAACAGCACACCTTGCCTAATTGTCTCGTGGATCTGCAGTGTCAGGAAATAGTTCTTGCCAGTCTTCAGAAACTTGCTGGATTGCCTGTGCCCTGCCATGGTGCCCGCTCAGGTGGTTAAAGTCAACCATGAGAGCCAGGGCCTGCAGTCAACTACTTTCTTCTCTCTGCCAACTTCTCACAGACCAAAAAGTGTAGTGAAACTGAAATCACAGATTATGAACAGTGATTTCAATTTTTTTTCAAATTGAAGCATTTTAACCACAGCATTTTGGTGAACAGTTATTGTTCTCTAGTCTTTTTGTACATCTACAAAATGGCAGCAACTTTGTAGCAAAACTTTGAAAATCACCCATTCACAGTTATGCTGGAAATTAATCATCATCATCATCATCATCTCTACAGGTAATAAATTTACGTGTCTGTAGCATAACTCTCTTGGTTATAGCTAAAACATTCCATGCCACAACCCAGCATCTCAGATGGACACAGAAAAAGCATTTATCCACCTTTCTCCCTTTTTGTATTGGCATTCATGATTTTATCACGGGCATCAACAGGCAAAAAACTATTTTGGCTTTTTACAGGCTTAAAAGAACAGCTTATCTTTTTAAACTTCATTGAGATCAGACCTTTTTTCTGTTCTTCATATATTTTTTAATGTTTCATTCTTTCTTTGTTTTACTCGGGAAATTTTTTGCAGGTGGTCTTCTACGTAACCCTTTTTTTGTTGTTGTTGTTGATGAAATCATGGGATTTGGAAAAACTACCATGATATTCTTGAATAATTCCTTATTTTTCTCAGTGCCTTTCCACTTAAAATGCCTATTCTCAGTCAGTTATGCCAGCAAATGCTTTAAGCTTTGGAAAGCTGTCCCTATGAAAGTTCCAAATGGGCAGATTTTGGTCAATGCCCTACTTCATTTGTATAAAATAAATCTAAATTGACTGTGATCTCTGGTTGCTCAGCAACTGCACTTTTTTGGGTTTGTGACTAGCACTTTCTCATGCAGCAGACTTAAGTCCACTATCAGGTTACCTTATACTTGACACAGGATTTCCTGTTTGCAAAGAAAACATTATAATTATTTAGAGAAGCACTAAGGAAATTTGTTATTGGCTGCGGGACATCAGCACCAAAAAGCTCTTTGGTTGAAGTCATCCATGATAAGTTTCTTTCTTGCCTTTTTGACTGGTGGTATTTCCCACATCCCCTATAAATTACTTACTGATGCCTAAAGTATAGCCACTTCTATCTCCTAGAAAATTTTCCTGAGATGTGAAAGACCCTTATCTGTAACCTATCTTTTGCTTTAAGTAACTTTGAAATCCGAGCTTTTAGGTTTAAACAACCTTACAGATACATCTAGAGAATGTGAAGAACTGGAGTAGAGAGATTGGCACATTAGCAGGGACCCTTGGACACAGCACAACCTACTTCTTTAAGAGGATGAGATCCAGAGGGAGCTTACCTCACTGGACCCTGCACAGGAGACAGTATGTGTCAGCACTGTCACCTTGCTTGTTTGGGCCCAGACAAACATGGCTAAATTCCATCTGTGCACTTCTCTTCCTTCCCCAGCACACTTTCAGCTAGCTCAGGTGTCTCTGTACCCACCATCACCCAGCTTTCCTGGTACTGAGAGCTCCAGGTTTAATGTGGAAGAGTAAGCTCAGGTATCTCTGAACCTGTCACTGTGATCAAGATCAAAATCTTCCCTCACTCTTCTGTTTTTCTCCTTCCATTCTCCATCTGAGCCCTTGGCTTTCTGGAGCAGAGGCAGGGAATAGCCAAAGAATTAATCAGGAATGAGAAAAGCTGACAGCACTAGCTGTCTCATCTTCTTTTTCCTTTTACCATTAAGTATAGGCACTGTTTTAAATTACACAAAAATAGCCTGTAAAACTCTCATCTCATTTGTTCAAATGCAGCTTTTCCACATGAATCATTTACTGGGACACAAGTAAACAGTGCCACATGTTTTGAGTGCAATGGTGTTCTTACATTACTCATTCAGCTCAAGGTGCACTGGTTTGCATGAAGTCTTACTCCCTCTTTCCCCTCTTTAAAAAATCACATGAAAAAGAAATTATACAACCATGTTTTCATTAAAGAGTCAAACACAGGAATATTCAGGGAGCAGTTTTATGCAGGCTGCCCAGCCAAGGAAAGGAAAGTGTCACATTTCAGCCTTTCTGCACTCATCCTTCCGTTTTCTTTCTGCCAATAAAGACACCCTAACTAGCTCTAGACACTCCTGATTAAATATTGCAAACAAGGCTGCTTCATTAGCTCAGTGTGCCACAAAAACTAACTTCACCTGCCTCTAAGCAGACATATGACCATACTTCTTGCTAAGCATCCAACAGCTGTTCAAGAAAACTGACTTCCCACTTTTACACATAGTGAGTTATGCTAAAAAGTCATGGACAGGTTTTAACCATCTGTTCATTGAGCTCTGCCATTTAGATACACTTTATAGTATTTTTTTTATTTTCAAAATAGATTTCAGAGTAGAAGGAACTTCAAAAGCAGACGCTGAATCTCAAA
Organism: Cichladusa arquata; assembly: GCA_026413545.1. Lineage (NCBI taxonomy): Eukaryota > Metazoa > Chordata > Aves > Passeriformes > Muscicapidae > Cichladusa > Cichladusa arquata. Next base: position 63,069,200 of record JAOTQP010000001.1, on the reverse strand, counting down.
CCCACAAGCATTCAGTCCTGGGGTGTAAATCAGATTCTATCCCCACCAAAAAAAAAAAAAAAAAAAAAAAAAGGCATAAAAACATTCCCTGCTGCTACAAGCTCTCCTGATTCATCCAGCGTTTCACAAACGTAAAGCTGGATTCAAGTCCCAGCTTGGAATGAAGACACTGAACACAAACCTCAACTTTCATTCCTGCAGAAGTTTCCGTCCCTCCTGTTTGCAGAGAAAAGTTTGAAAACATGACCTGACTGGGCTCAAGCAAGCTTCTGGGAAGGGAGAAGGAGCTGACTCATGATTTTTTCTACCCAGGGATTGCAGTGTTGGGACATTAGCCAGAAGGGAGAAAGAGACTTTGGAGCCTCATTCGTTATTACAACTGCGCTGTTACTCTGGAAGATGGCACTCTCTGCTAGAAAGGAGGCCAAGGCAAAATGTTTTGGTTTTGAGGAGAGCTGTCAGTCAGGTGACCTCTCCTCATAATCAAACTTACCTTGGAGAAGGCTCCGTTCAGTGTATGACAAACAGAAGATCTCTGGTACCTGGTTCCTCCTGGTTCTTCCTGGATGAATGATGTTTGTAACATCATTGCTTACAAACTTCCTCCATCAATGGTCCCTAGTGAAATAATCCAAATGGCCCCTTCTGTTTGTGTTGGCTACCTCTACATAGAGTTCGACCACTTGACAAAGCTCATATTAAAATACAACAAAACAATTGCTCTATTTTTATAAGAACTTCCTGATTAAAAAGCATAAAGGCACTAATACTGTGATATTAAAGGGGCAATTGAGTAGGTGTGGTGGTACATGGCACTGATGTATAATGGTGTATCAACTCTAGCCTCATAACTGGTTAGGAAAAACTAGGGAGAAGGAAAATGGTGTAAGCTTTTTTTCCAGAATATGAAGAAAAGAAGAAAAAAGAAGAAGAAAAAAGAAGAAGAAAAAAGAAGAAGAAAAAAGAAGAAGAAAAAAGAAGAAGAAAAAAGAAGAAGAAGAAGAAAAAAGAAGAAAAAAGAAGAAAAAAGAAGAAAAAGAAGGAGAAGAAGGAGAAGAAGGAGAAGAAGGAGAAGAAGGAGAAGAAGGAGAAGGAGAAGAAGGAGAAGAAGGAGAAGAAGGAGAAGAAGGAGAAGAAGAAGAAGAAGAAGAAGAAGAAGAAGAAGAAGAAGAAG
>JAOTQP010000001.1:63049083-63067375 GCA_026413545.1 Cichladusa arquata | reverse complement strand
GAGAAGAGAAGAGAAGAGAAGAGAAGAGAAGAGAAGAGAAGAGAAGAGAAGAGAAGAGAAGAGAAGAGAAGAGAGAATTGTGAACAAAAAGGAGGGGGATTTTAGTATGGTATATTGCTGAAGCTTCCAAAGCTGATAAGAATTTCATTGTCCATATTAACGCATGCAGAAATGCCAATCATCAAGTAAATTCTGTCTGTTTGCATACTAAAACCAGCAGTAACATACTCTTGGATTAAGAAAAACCTTGGCTAGCTAGAAAAAAATATGAAACCTGCATTTAAACTGTGTATTCTCTGATTGCAAGAGGAAATGTTGGCAGGCATGGATGAATGGCAAGAAGTGATTCAAAAAGGACTAACTGAGAGCTGACCATTCTGCTAGAGTTCCAGCTGAACAAAACATGAGGGTCTACATTGCTTCTTCAGAGCACTCTGTACCCCAAGTACTGGCTATGCTGGATGCTGAGCTACTTGCTTGGAGTTTGAGACTTGTTTCAACAAGCAGAGGTGCTGTACATGCCCAGTATCTGGATTTCTCTTCACAAATTCCATATAGCTTAGCAGCTATCTGGAAATCTGCTTAGGATGAGAAAATGAAGAAGTGAGGAAGGGCAGGAAGGAGAGAAGTAATGTGTGTGTGTGTGTGTGCTGATATTTTTTTATGTGCTGAGATCTTTTTTTACCAGATTGCATTAATTTTTTGGCATTTCATTTCTCACTGTTATCCTGACCTTTGGGTGTGGTGGGTTCTGAGTTTTGCCCTGTGTGCCTTTAGAAACACTATTCTCTGGTCAAAATTGCTTTTCCATTTCATTGCAGCTTTGTGGTTATGCATTTATTTCATAAGGAAAGCGGGTTATTTGGCAATTTAGGTTCATATTGTGGGTGTGGTCCCCGACAATAGTTCTTTCCTGAGTTAAGTCTTTGTGAGCAGTTATTTCTCCGGTAGTACAAAGTGAGCACCACACCATTCTCCAGACAGGATTTCATTTTATCTCCCACTTTGTGAAATCACCTATTTCATCTGGGCCACCAGCTGTACTTTGCTGTGACAGTCCTGGGCTCTTCTCAGGGCAAGTGGCTTGGCTACCACCATAACTTACCTGTAGCACAGAGCCTTGCACAGGCATATTTCCCCATCACTGGCACCCTGCAGTATCCCAGTGCTCTGTCCAAAACTAGCCCAGGCATCTCTCTTTGCATAGCACTTGACTGGAGCATAAACCTACCTGCCCCAAAAAATCTCTTCTAGCTCTAGAGGGAGGACACAGGGAGAAGGAAGGGACACAGAAGCTGGCAATGGAAAGCCATTTCAGATGCCACACAAAGCATTTTTTATGCCTCATGATCACTCAAGGAGCAAAGAGAACTTCTGTTCAACCACAGGAGCAAGGGAAGGAATGTATTCACACCTCCCATGGCAGGTGTTCATATTGGGAAGGGAGTCTCCCTCTTTGTACTGTGTATTCTCTCTCTTTCCAGAGTACAAATAAATGCTTGAGCATGATTTCTCTCAGCTGACTATGGATATGGAGCTAAGGAGAATAGCCTCTTAATTCCAGGTACATCAGGTATGTGTCTGACATGCAGTGATGTGAATGTATCGTTAGACCTGCTGTACCATTTCAGAGTATGAACCTCTTTGCTACCCAAAATCATACCCTGCAAGAAAGCACTGGGCAAGCACCCCAAGGTTTGCACTGGTACTTGTCTGTTCAGTATGTCCTGAATATATCACAGGAAATGCAATTCCTAGCCAGTGGATCAGGTCATACCTTGATGAACCTGCTCCTTAGACCCAAATGTCTGGAAAATCAACCTGTTTCCCATTAAAATGAGAGGGGGTGGGGGGCTTCACTGGCCAGACACCAGGCAGACATCCCAACAGCAGCAGGGCCTGTGCCTCCAGCACCAGGAGTGTGACCTAAGGCAAAGCTTTGCCTCCAGCTGCAACGGGAACTGCAACCGTAGCAGAGCCATTATTATGGAGAGGCAGTAAAATCACACACATCACACCATGGTATTACAGGCACAAATTAAAGCAGGTCTAAGGCCCTTTAAAAAAATTAAAAAGGCCCATTAGGTTTAATTTAGAATCTCCTTCCTCTCAACTCCAGAGCAGATTGACAAAACAGACTTTTTAAATCACCTATGAAACTTCAACGAATGACAGGATAGCAAAAAGACTCTTTTGTGTTAAAGTGTTAATTATTAAAACATGACCAAACAGTTAGTGCAATTTACAGCATCGCCATTAGAAGAAAGGCTGGAAACAATGTGCACATTAAAAGGCTATGTTATATGTTCTGTTACTTGGAGTCTCTGAAGTGAGAAAAGACAAGTTGTGGAGCCAAAAAATTCTCAGCTGGAATGGTGGAAGCTCTTTTTTTTCTATCAGTACAATCTCATTTATCTGAAATGCAAAAATAATTCAGCCAACAAGAGATTCAAATCACCAAAAGAAATCCTGGGGAAGCAATTCAGCCAAATATTTGAACAGAATGGACAGTTTGGATGAAAATGTCAGTTGCTCAGGCTAAGTGGAAGTCCATTACCCTTCATCGTTAGTTTGTGGCTGAACCACTTTTCTTGCCATTTCAGGGATCATTTGAACGATTTATAAAGCAATTTACAGAAGGTTTCCAAAACATTCAAGAACAGATGGATGTGTATGTATCTGTAGCTTTCAACATTTCCTCTCAAAAGTGTCTCTTTATCTGCCCTGCCTGGAAGACAAGGAAGGGTGTCAGGCTGAAAAAGCCACTTTGCTGACTTAGAAAATTCACTGCACAGTCAGACAAACAAGAAAGATATCAAGGTTGTAACTCAGTGATTTATTTCAAAGCATGTAAATACCAAACTGAGATTTGGGTTCATTTTGTAGCAGCATAAATCCATCGAATGGAGACAATAGGATGAGTATTTCTGTATCGACTTGGGCTAAACAAGTACAGCATATTAAAAAAAAAAAAAAAAAAAGCAAGCCATACATAAAATATTGGAACAAGTTTAGTTACAATTTGTATAACTATCTATTATTCATAGCAGCAAAAAAGGAAGCACACCTAAACTGCCCTGAAGAGCCCAAATCACATCAGCTCTTCTGAACTCTTTTGAGATTTGTGTAATTTACCCTCATCTGGGGATCTGTCCTGGAATCTACATGTATTTCACAAATTTTTTTCCCAGACTTTTTTTCCACTCAGACCTGTTATGTACAATAACAAAACAGACTCTGAAGATGTGTAGAAGTTTTTAGGTCAGTGATTGCAAACTGTGTGAAGAAAGAGCAGAACTAGATCCCGTGACCTGCTGAAGGGGTTTTTTTTCCTTCACTCTCATTCTCTCTTTAATTTACAGCCTCAAGTTCTATTCACCTTCCTCCATTCCCAAGTCCTTAGTAATAACCCTATTTCCTTAGCTCTTTTCTCATAAATAATTATCCTGAAATAACATGAAGAGATCCTACTTTGCTAGCACAGTTCCCCTTGGAGAAGGCCAGGAGATCAAATACTCCCATTGAAACACCACGGGGAAAGGAGAATTTCAGAACAGGATTTCACACAAGTTCGTAACAACAGGGTGGGAGAAGGAAAAGCAATGAACAACATTATTGTGTGCTCCTATGTAGCAAAAAGCGTTAAAAAGCACCCAGACATCACTGAAAATTACTCTCCTCAGTGCTTATTTCCAATTGACTTTCTCAATGTCCAAGTGTTATCGTCTCAGTGATAGTTACTGTAGCAATATACAGACAACACTGTACAACAACAGTTTCCTTTAACTTAGCCTACAATAAAATCAGTCATCTGTGCCACTAATTCACTGCTGCATTGTACAGTGAGACAATGTAGGGAAAGGACTTAAAGAATTTAAAACTAATTCTGGTGCAATGGAAAAGATCTCTAAAAATCCTGTTTATTAAATGTAGTAACTGCTTTTACTAAATGTATTTTCTACTTCATGTAATTTTACACTGCTTTTGTGTAAAGTGGTTATTTAATTAGCAATAAAAATGCCCCCATTGTAATATTTGTAGCTAATGTTTGTGGACTATTTCTGATGCTGTGCAAGTCTGTGAATGCAAATAGCATTATTTCAACTTAGTATATTGGTTTAATTATGACCATAAAAAAGTATCTTTGAATAAAAAATACACCTTTGAGAGTGGGCGAGGTAATAACACGTATTTATCCATATGGTATCTAAATGAACCTTCCTTTTTCTTCCCCTCTTCAAAATAACTTTCAACTCCAATTTTAGGTGCAGAAGTAAGTGACCTGGCAGGAGAAGGCATGTTTGAACATGTTCTCAATGATAAGGACAATTTCTTAATTTCTCTGAAGGTTCCCCACCTAGATTCAGTCCAGTCAGTTTTTAAAATAAAGATAAATATGTTTGAAGATTTGCACTTCTGAATCTCTAATTCAGCTTTAGGGTATTTTACTGGCCTTCTCCATTTTAAAGAGGCTTCTCTTTCCTCCAGGAGCAGGGGGACTTGGACCAACAAAAGTGCTCTGGATTTGGATGCAGTGAACAGGTGATAATCAGGGATGTTAAAGGCTCAGTTTACACACACCAGCAAACGAGCTAAATAAGAAGCACAGAAGAAAAATTTTCTCTGCCCTCTTTCAGTTATGTCTCTTGACACATTAATATTAATTTAAAACAAATGAACAAACAAATAAGCAACAAACCCCAGCAACAAAACTGTTCATTTTAAACTCCCTAAATTTCCAGGATGGGGACAAATTTTCTACTGGTGCAGCACAGTGTAACTCAATCACAGAATTTTGCCTATTTATACTAACAGAAGATCTGTCATATAGCCTTCTATTATATGAAGATGTGCTAGTTCTTACACAATGAGCAGGATATTATACTGATTTAGAAACATCCTTCCTTTCTTAAGACCTTGTCCTCTTATTTTTGATGCTGATTAGTGCCAGTTCCATCAAATTACCTTTGGCTTTACAGCCAATGCAAAAATATAAAGGCCAAACTACAAAGATGGAAGCAAACAATTATTTGTTACAAGAAAGCTTGATTTGTCTCAAGTGTAAATGTTTTTTACCTCCTGCAATGACATCTCCTGGCTCCCTGAGAAAACACTGATTGTCAAAGGCAAAACTATCTTTTAACACAGCAGATCTTGAGCAAGAAAAGAAAGTCCAAGGGGAAAGCAAGGAGGTCAAGAAAGATTATTCTGGAGGAAAGATTGGAGGTCTGGTGCTGTTTAATCTAGAGAAGACACAACTGTTGGGGACAGTGTGGAAGAAAAAATCCCACCCTTCCATGCCATGCTGAATATAGTAGGAAAAGTAGAGCTGGAATGTACTTTAGCTGGTACAAATAGCTTTCCAGGCACAGGACATGATTGGGTTGGAGACATCTGCCTGCCATGATCTAAGCATGGGACATCACTCAGGAGCGAGGGTGGCCAGGTCAGCACAGACCTTTGTGATTCCATGGGAAGGCAAACAGTGGCCAGGGAGTGAGAGAGCGCTCGGTGTGAGTCAGAGCAACACATCTTTCAGAGGATTAGGAGATGATGTAGGAAGTTGAGACTGCAAGTTGCCGACAATGAATACCAGACGGCCGATGAGGAGCTGCCAGCTCATCAAGGACCTGACTCAGCAAACGGCTCTGCTTTCTGCGACTGCCGCCAAGGGTTTGCTGCTCCCATGCCTCAAAAGCCAGAACAACCTCTCTCCTTTTTCTTTCTTCCCTTTTTTTCTTTTTTTAAACTGAGGGAAATGCTAAGCCAGTGTCTCCTAAACTGGGAAGGCAGAAGATAAGTGAAGAAGAGAATCATGGCTCCAGAGCTCCCTGTGCTTCATGCCCACCTATAGACACACAACAGCTCTACAGGCATCCGTGCTCTGTAAAACAGCTCCTTGCCAGTCATTCCCCCACCCCAGCTACTGTGGAAACCCTCCTGTGGATCCACAGTGTCTGTGCTCCTCATCTGCTCCAGTTGCCTGCTGCTGGGCAGAGGATCCGTCCGTGCAGCAGCAGTCCTTTGCCACCCACCTGCACATGGGAAGAGGATAAGCTACCCAGACAGGGTACAGACATACACAGAGGGGAAAGAGAAACAGGAAAGGGGCTTTAATAGATGGTAGATTACCACAGATGGAAAAAAATGGGGATAAAGTGAGCAAAAAAACTTGCTGAGTGGCGCGGATCAATGGTTGGTGGCAGTTTGCACCTCCCATGAATGACAAATGAGCATCCAATATGTCTCCTCGCTTCCTGCCAGCAATGCCCAGGTTCTCAGACAGTCTTTTCTTTGCCCTTTCCACCACCACACGGACACTGGCTGGTCCCATGGTCAATATGAAGCTCTGGAAATGGGTTTGTATTACTGCCTCTATTGTAAAAACAGCTGAAAAAAATGGTTTTTCCATGTTGCACGTGAATTCTGATGTTAATAAAATTTCTCCTCTGAGCTAAAGAACAAGACTGCCACAGGTCATTGTTCAAAAGGAAACAAATTTGAAAGATCTAGCTGATTTATTCCAGAACAATTAATTGGGCTGTTCCCTGCAGTTTGGACCACAGGGTCCAAGGCACCCAGCAGTGTTGCTGTAGTGCCCTAGGTATCAGCAAGAAAACAGCCTGCAGTGAGCTCCCAGGGAATGGATCTGGTTCCTGACAGAAACCTGTCTGTAATACACAGGGACACCTGTAGGTCTCCTCAAGACTCCTGCAGTAAAATGCTTGTTCACCCACTCCAGGTGTTTAATCAGAAAGTTTATTGGTGCATTATTCACAATCTCACCTGTGATATTTGGTCTATTTTATTATTTGTTTGGTTTTAAATTGTTCATTATAAACTTTAATGCCCTACAGATAAACTTTCAATGAGTGTACTACTAAAGATAAGCTATTAACATGTTCCTCTTAAGAAGCAATAATAGGGTTAAGTATTTGCATGGCTCATTTATTAGAAAAATGTGTGCAAGTAACTCAAGGAGTTTTCAGTGAGTTACTCGTTATGAGTTAGATTCAATCAAGATTTCTCCTGGCTTCAAGGCTGCAGTAATTGTCCAAGGCAGATCAGCTGCCCAAGCCTTGGTGCCTGCACCAGGCTGATGTGGCTTCTCATGGCAGCTGAGCATGCACAGGGTCTGTGCCCTGCTCAGCCACCACACAGCCAAACCCAGCAGGTCTCCAAAGCAAGGACTCAAGAAGAGATCCCCAGGATCCCAGGCGGCCTCTCTGCCACAGCAGAGTGGAATGGCAGTGGTATGAAGGGGTGGTATCCCACAGGAATTCTCAGATGGGCCAAGTCAAGTGTCAGGGAGTGCCAAAGATGGGTTGAATGACCCCAACTCCTCAAGAGCACCAAATTTACCTGAGCCAAAATTAACATGGGATGTTTTCTCACTGAGTGCATCTCTGGATCTTCCACATGGGAAGGAGTCCTGCTCAGCAAGCCTTGCCATTGACCTAACTGCAAGCATTAGAAAGTGGATTTCTCTCTCTCCCCCATTCACAACAGATTCTTCTTATTTTTGAATAAGATTTATTTGACCTGAAATTATAATTTTTATTAGCCTAGATGTATTCATTCCCATTTTCAAACTGAAATCTTCTTAAATTGGTGTTTAGAAGATGTTTTCAGTTAGAGACTGACTCATTTTATTTATTTCTTTTATTAGGACTAAGCAGGCCAAACCCGAGTTGTTCTATTTTGGATTAAATAAACCGTTTCAGGTTGACTACCCCCTCTCATGCACTTGAAGTACGAAAAAGAAATAGGCTTTGTTGAAACAAAGATAAATGTATAAAACACTTTCTGGCCCATTTTTCACACAGCTGCAGTCAAAACCTCTCCTACTTGGATTAACTCTTCCCGCTTCTTGACACAGCTTGCTATATTCCAAGCACTCAAATAGAAGATGTGAAAACCACCTTCAAGTAAATAAGAGCTACCTGCCAGCTGCAAAACAAAATGCTGGAAAGCAGAAACAAATCTCTTTTTAATCTGAAACAGAAGTTGCAAGCACTGAAATTTCAGCATGTGGCCCCACCCTTAGAACTGCCTGTGTTGGCTCTGCTTTTGGTAAACCAAGCCACAATCAGAATGCTAAAGCCTTTGGCAAACCATATCCCTATGGAGCAAATGCAGTGTGAATGACACTGGGGGCCATGTCCTTGGTGGATTATATTGGGGTGGCTTTGCTGAAGTCAAAGATGACACAGCTGGAACAGCAACAGCCAAGACCCAGTGTCCTGAGGTCTCTGTACCTTGGGGCAAATATTTAGTGTCCATTCTTCAAAAACTTTGCTCATTTTAAAATCAGATAGTCTCTAGCAGCATTTATTCAGAGGCAACTACCAAAACTCTGCCTTCATTGCATAAGTGGTTTTCAGCTCCTCAATGTGTTTTTCACATGCTGGAGAGAATAAATAAGGTTAAATAAATAAGGTTAAAAAGCAATTCTGCTCCCTTAGCAGACATCAGAGAAATTGCAGCTTACAGCACGTACAGACATACCAAACAAAACAGGTTTCCAGGGGCTATCTTCAGTGCTGTTTGTACACAGAGTATGGACCACTGTGAGTGCACTGGCGTAAGAGTGATGACAATAAAGTCCTCGGCCACTGGGACCCAGTTTGCATCCTTTTTTTGTTGTTTTGTTTTTGGCTTTGTTTTCCTCCATTTCTTAGGGTCCAGCACCAGACCCTAGAAGACCACTTAGTTTAAAAGCAGTCACTCTCTATTGCATCCAGACATCTCTAAGGTCTTTTCCCTTCCTAAGTCTGTTGCTTTTATCAAATCAGCCTTGGTCCAGCTCATGCCCATGGGTCCTGTCTCCCTTGCTCCTTCACACAGAACCTGGCTGCATATCACAGCTCACAGGCTGAAGGATTTTCTGGTTTTTTCAGAAGGGAAAGAATCAACGCCTCATGAATATCCTCCCCTCATCTTTCCTCCAGGACAAGTCTGCAGGAGGTCTCTGCCAGGTTGATGGGACACTCTGGGCACAGAGCTCCTGCACTGTTGGGGAGCACTTTGCCCTTTCTCAGATGCTCTGTTCCCACCACAGCAGCCTGTCTCCAACTGCAGTACCAGCCAGATTGGTGTGGCTGAGCCAAAGGCTAACTCAGCAGCTTTTCCCACTACATAAAGCCAGGATGAGCTTGCATCATGAACACTTTGTACAGTCCTGGATGTTCTTCCACCCACACAACTTAAAGACACAGTGCAAACTGGAGTAGGGTCAGAGGAAAGCAACAAAGAAGGGTCAGAGGTACAGTGCTGTTTGCACACAAGGAACAGCTGAATGCCCCAGATTGCTTCAACCTGGAAAGCAGAAGACCTGGAAGCAAAGGAAAGGGCTTAATATGGTCAAAAACCAAGTAATCACGAGAGCATTGAAAGCTTAAGTAGAAAAGCCCATTCACTGTCTTTTCCAGTGCATACTGTGGAGGTCCCAGCTGGTAGTTGGATCAAATCCTATGAAATAGGGTGGTTTTGCACAGAGTGTGCACTCTATGGAATGCCAAGATTGTACATGGGCTCACAGAGAGAGTGGACAAGCAAAAATCCACTGAAGGTGGTTCAGTGTACTACAGAATTTCTGGTTCAGGTTGCCCCGGTCTGTGAATGGTTGGATGCTGGGGAAGCTTCTGTGGAAGTGGCATGTACACTTGGACCCTCATAATGGGCATTCAGCCACTGTTGACACTGCCAAAAATTTGTCACCAGACTCGACAGACCTTTAGTCTGCCCCAGCATAATTTGCTAACACACATTCCCCACATAGAATCATGCTCTTCCTTTTTTCTCTGGGATTTCACTGGTATGATATATAAACACTGATGCACCAAAGTCCTTCCTCTCTTCCCCAGGGTGTGGCACACCACACCCACAACCAGTCCACCCTGCTGGGAATCAAGCCACATTTTTGTGCTAACTTTTGCTCTTCTGTCTGCTCTCTGAAGCCTCCCAGCCCCTCTATGCCATGTCCTAACGCTGTTTTCCCCTGGCCCAGCATGCCCAGAGCTAACTGAAGATTTGTCAGCTTCAGAGGAACTTCTTTAGTGGGTGAAAGTATCACCAGGGTGGGAGGTTGAGCCTGGCCCCAGAGAGAAGGGATTTCTGCACCACTGCCTCTAAGGAGTGGCCAACATAAGCAGCTGTAATAATTTTCTGGACATTCAGCAGTTTTACCTTGGCTGTTAAAGGCAGCTTGGGTTAGGAGCACCATAGTGGTACCTGCACCAGCTCTGAAGGCATCATCAGAGCCCTCACAATGGGCTCAGGCAGACAAGCCCTTGCTTGGGCCACCCTGGTCCAGGCAGAGCAGGACAATCATGATCTAATTGGGGGAAAAACATTCATACGAGCTGAATTGACAAGTTTCCTTTTGGGTCAGCCCAAACTACTACATTTGACCCAGTGTGAAATACTTATTTTACTTTTGGAAACAAAATTCTTCTCCCCATGTTCCGATTCAGTAAAAGGTCTTGTTTTAAAAATGTTCATGCACAAGTGTGTTTCAAAAAAAATTATTTTCTTCTTTTACATTTAATGGGTTTTTTCTGACTTCAGCACATTTGACATATTTATTTGCTTTTCCCAGCCCTCCCCACCAAAAAGAAGTGTCACTCAGCTGACCTCACCACGGGATCTCTGGCAAAAAGACTGCAACATGGTGCCATTGCAGTTTTCAAAACACAGATAATCATGACCATAATTAAATAGCCCAGTGCTAGGGATGGATCTGATCACAGACTGTTGAAGCCTAACTCATTCCAACCAGAGGAAGCAGCAGCACAGACAGTGGGGTACAGGCAGCACCACAGCACTGAATACAGGCAACACCATTTATGTCTTGACATAGTTCTATCTTAGGTTCCAATGCTCCAGGGGAATGAATGGTCTTTTCAGCCTTGTGTATGAAATCAGGTGAGAAACAAGGGCTTAGTGGAGGCAGAAAACACTGTCCTACCCCCATAGTTCCTCTGCTCCTTGTACCTGAGCACTTTGGCCTCTTCCTCACATTTTAGGAAGAATTTGGTGTTCACCCATGCATGTTCACAGATATGCACTGGCTTCACTAAATTATCCTCGAAAGTCTATTTCATTCAAATTAAATTTGTTTAACAAAGTTAACTTTCTTCAGGCCAATACTATGTTCTTCGGTCTTTTTCAAGTGTGTCCAAAGGCTCTGATTCTCTGTCAACATGAGTTACTAAGAAATCCCAAGAAACTTTGGAAAAAGCTGAGTCTACATTTGAAAAGAACGTGCTAAGCAGCTTGCCAAAATACCATGCCTAGCCTCAGAGAGATGTCTTAAAAGTGTGCAACATGTGACTGTAGGATTACAAGATACCACAGGTACCCTAAAGCCCTGAGTCCTACAGGGGTCCTATAAAAACTCTGTTTCCTATTCCCATGAAAAGAGCCCATTGCAGCCCCTTGTCAAGAGTCATGACATCTCTATCCTCCCCAGAGATTCAGCTTTAACATTTCTTGTTTTCATAAAACTGTTCACCACAGTAGCTCACTCTGCAAGTGCACCTAATCACAGTCAGTTAATTCATCAGTTCTGCTGGTCTCATTACTCTGCCTCTCCCCTTTCACAGATAAACCACATTTAATGTCTGTGTTAAATAACAAGTAGCATGCCAAAGAATATCTGGCATACTTCAGAAGGGTAATGTCCTACCAGATTTATCTGGGAGTTTAAATCTCATTTTGAAAAAGTTATCTTGGTCACTGAACTGATGAATACAAATTTCATAATAATTTATTTCAGAAGGGGAAAAAAAATGAGAAGTTCTTAGTTTTTCATTATTTGTCTATACGTTAATATTTAGATTTCAAGTCCTCATCCTAGGGCTTTCCTCAGGTGCAACCTGGTGTGTTCTCAAAGTATTTGCCCTGTAAATGTGTGTCTCAGTTTCCTGTTCCCAGACATAATCACTCCAAGCAAAGACCTCAGCTCAGCTTGGAAAGAGCCATGCTAAATCCACCTCCCAGTCCTATCTGCAGAGAGGCAATGGCATCCCACCACTGAATGCTGTCCATACCTGTGTACCCACATGGCCAGGGTGTGCACGGACAGCAAGCAGCACACTGCATTCAGTCCTCACCAAACCCTTCCTGTGTCCACCCAGCATGCCTGTATGCTGCAGAAACACCATTTTCCATTTCTTTGTTTATTTTTTAAAGCCGAGTCTTTGATCTTCTAGGTAGTAATAATTTTCCAGCCATCAAACAGGCATAAGGAGTGTGGTATGTGCCTGCCACAGCCCCAAACCACAACTGAAAGCTCTGAATAGCCTCTATCATTAGCCCCTACAGGACACCAAAGCCAGGCTCAGATGCTGAGCCCTCACTGTCTCAGCTAAACTTATGTATTTTGCTGTTAACTACTTTTGAAACGGGATGGGAGAACGTGGCAGAAGCCAGAAGTGGGGATCTGCCTGCATCTTTTGCCTAAAGCAAGCCCTAAAATATAGAATGGCTTTTCACCTAGAAAGTGGAGAGTTATTGGAGGATGTTTTAATAGATAGGAAGGGGAAATCCACAACCAGAAGGCAAAATTGTTGAAGGATTTTCTCAGAATAGACTATGACTAAAATCATGCTTTTCTCAGAAACACCTCCCCTCGTTTTTTCAAATAATCATTTTATGGGTTTATTTTTTTTTAATTGAACCAGAATGTAAAATCTCTAATTAGGAAGCATAAAGAAGGAAACTCTGAAAAATGTCAGCATAGGAGAATCTATTACCAAACTTTTATTAAAAATTACTTTGGATCCTTAATCAACAATCTCTCTACAGCCTCTACCATCCTACCTGTGATTTGCTCCTGCCTCCCTCAGATAGGTACATCCCAGCGTGGTGGGTGTATCTCTTCACAGGTTTGTTTTCAGCCATGGTCAGTTTGCTTTTTTGAGGGAGTGTTTGTATTTCCTTTGAAGAATATTTCTCTAAGTATCATAAGGTTATACTGTCCCTTGTCATTTTAGCAGTCTTCACAAGCTATCATTGAGATATTTTTTATGCTTTCATTGAACAGCTATTTTGTTCCTCACCCAAAGATTTGAAACCTACCTATCACATGCATCAAACATGACTAAATAAGTGCGTGATGTCTGGAAAACAGTCTGATGAGAATTTTTGGTGTAGAGATGACTGTAAGGCAGGAAAAAAAAGTAAGGATTTGAACTTGTATTAACCAGGCTTTTTTGCTGTAGCTTTGCAGCATGAAATGATGTCAATTTTTTGCCATGCTTTGGAAGGCTGCCAGCTCCCCATGCTGTGTGCAGGAGAGCCAGAGCCTCCAGCAGGACACTGCTGTGGCTAGCCCAGCAAACCACCTGCAATTCACCACCCGCCATGCAACACAGCCCTGAAAAGAGACAGAAATCTGGTGGGTTTGTACTTTTATAACAGTAGAGATTCCACAGACAGTTGCATCTCCTGTAAAACATGCTAGCAATCATGGCCAGCATTTATATCTACAGTCTCTGCCATTTTCACACAGGAATTACATGTGCCTACTGCAGAACAGAGTGATCACTGTGGACCAGGATCTGATCTCATTACCCTGCAGTGAATCCAACATTATTCAGTCACTCACGGATGGTACTTTGGACTTGCACCAGTGTCACTGTGATCAAACTCTGCCTCTCTGCCTGCTCCAAAAAGAATATTTAGAAAAAGATGCCAAAAGTGTCTTTTCCCCAGTACAGGCACTGGCTAAGAGCATGTCCTACGTTATTAGAAACCTCTCACCATGTGGTCACACTTATTTCAAATATTACCATCACCTCTGCAAAATCCATACTGTCCTTCAGCATCGGGTGCTCCAGGGGGCACAGTGGGACCAAGCACCACAATGAACACAATGTCACTGCCTGCAGGATATTTTGGGTCACTGCTCAGCCCAGTTGTTGACCGAGCCTGCACACAAGGGTCCTGGCAAGGCTGGAGAGAGAGGCAGAGCCTGCACAACCTACACTTGTCTAGTTTCATGCAGGAAATGGCCCCTTTTATCTGAATCAATGCTCCATGTGGGTTAATTACCCTGCCTACAATAGCGGGCTCAGGGATTTGACTGCCTGGGGAGAAAAGTGACACTTTCCTCATTGCCTTAGATGTACAGATGGAGTATAGGGCATAAGCAGCCTGACTTGATTAGATTTTACACTTGTTTCTGAGAATGAGAATCAGAATTAGAACTGCCTCAGCTGATGGGCGGTGGAGATTCAGACCTGCCACTACAGCACCTTGTGAGTATCAGCTTCTGTCCATCAGGACCTTGCAAATTGCAGCAAATCACCCTTGCATCCCCTGCTCCTGAGCTTGAGACTAATACCAGACTTCTTCATGTTTCGCTGCTTGAAGGTGCTACTGGGTGAGATCAGATGGGAGTTTGAGTAAGCAAAATAAAAACTGGCATGTTTGCATTCACATAGCATCTAGAGAGCTAATTAGCCTTGGTTTTGGTGAACCCACTTTGGGTAATGATACCAATCAGCGAAGCTGACTTGCCATGTCCCTGGAGATCTTCAGTGCATTAAACATTACCTTATGATTTTGACACAAACACAACTCCATCCATGCTTTCTACACATCACTGTTATTGGCTGCTTGTGGAGAAATTGAAAACTGCCTCTGTCTTTCAAAGTTCCTTTAACAGTCTTGGTCCTGCATCCCCACAATGCTTTTCCCTGTGGGGTACCAGCAGCCATCATCATCTGGAGTTAGTCTGAGCAGTTTGCCATAATTTGGGCCCTAGTTAGTGCTGTTGTGGGAGCAGGAAGCACAGTGCCTCTTGGGGTGCAGTCCCAGGGCAGAAAAGGTGACACAAGCTGGTGCAGAAGGAGGCTGAGATCATCAGAATCTCAGACAACCTGAACAGCGTGAAGATGAGCAATAATGACACCAACAGGATCACCTGCTATGACAACAACTTCTGCTGCAAAATGGAAGTTCCTCAGTATTGAAACACCAAGGAGGACAGAAGTCTGAGTGTGCTCCCAAGTCCCAGGATAAAGATGCTGCAAAGATATTTGCAGAGGAAGCCTTGTGCCATTGGGGAACACCAAAAGAGCTATAAAGGTCTGCAAGGCTGAAGTGCCCTAAAGATGTAGTTCCACACAACTAGAGCAAACCTTAAGAGAAATGTGTCATAGTAGAGTCAGGCAGCCAGGAGGAAATGAGCCAGATCAAGATGCCCTGTTGGTAAAATTAAAGTAGAAGCAAGCAAAACATTATAAAGCAAGTGAATAAATATTGTAAATATCAGAAGAGAAAGGTTTGCAGGCCTGAGGGCAGTGAAGAGACTGTCATAATGAAGTATAAACAGAAATAGGTGGAGCAGTCCAGTAGAGCCCCTGTCAAATCCTTTTACAACACAGCACCATAAAAGGTCTTAAAGCAAGGCTGGTCAAAATTTTCCATCCAAACTTCTCTGCTGAACAGTAAAAAGAGTACTTTTTATGATTATTCTGGGGATTTTTTGACCCGCAACAGCTGCTTTCCATGAAAATTTTCAACATTTTGTGGAAAGGCCAAAAGACACCCAACCTTCTGTTTATGGCAATTAAACATTTTCAGACAAAAAAAATTACATTTTGGTGGGAATTAAAGAATGGCCTGTAGTTTTTAGACATGACTAATCCCTTTGTTGCCAAACAAATACTTCTTGGTTTTCCATTTAGAAGTCCAAATTATTCTCTGGGTAAGGGGGGCACTTTCCAAACCAGCAGCACTTTAAATATCCAAATAAAAAATTCAAACTCAGTTCCAGCCTTAAGGGATGGCCAGTGCTGAGGTCTTTGTAAAAAAAAGGAGTATTGGGAGCTGGTCAAAGAGCAAAACCAAGCAGGAAGACTGATTCTGGACAGAATACAAAGAGAAATGGAAAAAAACAGGAAAACCAGTGTGGTGGGTTGATGCTGGCTGGCTTCCAGGTGCCCACCAAAGCTGTCCTATTGCTCTCCCCCTCAGCTGGGCTGGGGAGAGGAAATACAACAAAAGACTGACGAGTTAAGGATGGGGAGAGGTCACCAATTACCATCACAGGCAAACCAGACTCCACTTAGGAAAATTAATTGAATTTTTTAGCAATCAGAAGAGGGTAATGAGGAAAAAAAAAATCTTAAAACACTTTCCTATCACCCCTCCTTTCTTTCACAGCTCAGCTTTGCTCCCAAATTCTCTACCTGCTTCCATCCAGCAGCACAGGGGTTTGAGGGATGGGGACTGTGGTGAGTTCCTCACAATTTGTCTGCTGCTCCTTGCTCCTCACCCTCTGCCCCTGCTACAGCAGAGTCCACACCAGTGGGTCCCACCCAGAGAAGACAGTCCTTCATGAACTTCTTCAAAGTGAGTCCTTCCCACAGGCTGCACTTCACACTCTGCTGCAGCATGGGTCCCTTCTACAGGGCACAGTTCTTCAGGAGCAGACTGCTCCAGCACAGGTCTCCCATTGGTTTACAAGTCCTGCCAGGAGCCTGCTCCAGCATGGGCTTCCCACAGGATGACAACCTCCTTTGGGCATCCCACTGCTCTGCCATAGGGTGTCCACAGGCTGCAGGTGGATTTCTGCATCCCCCTGGATCCTCCATGTGCTGCAGGGACACAGCTGCCTCCCCATGGGCTGCACCAGGGGCTGCAGGGGAATCTCAGCTCTGGCACCTGGAGCACCTCCTGCCCCTCCTTCCCCACTGACACTGGTGTCTGCAGAACTGCTTCTTTCACACATTTACTCCTCTCTCCCACTGCAATTGCTCTTTCACAGTAATCATTCCCCCTGTGAACTCTGCTATCCCAGAGAATCCACTGTCCCTGCTGGTCTCAGCTTTGGCCAGTGGCCAGCTGTGGCTCCATCTTGGAGCTACGTGGCATTGGCTCTGTCAGACATGGGGGAATCTTGTGGCATATTTTCAGAGAAATCACACCTATAATCCCCTTGCTACCCAAACCTTGACAAGCTAATCTAATACAACCATCAAAAAATAAAGTAATTTAAGCTATTAAACTGGGAGACACAGTGAAAGAACTGGAGCTCAGATTGGTGGTTTTGTTGTAGGAAGTGTCAAATGGTTTGGTTTTGGATGGCTGAGAAGCAGTTTCCAACTAAAGACTAAATCTAAAGACTTGGAGACCAAGCAGTTGGAGTCTTGAATACTTGGCCAGTCAGTGGCCCTGTCTGCCTCAATATCTTTGGTTGCTTTATAATGAGAAAGAAATGCTGGTTATATTTTTTAAATCTCCCTTTGCCAGGGCAGCCATTGTCAGGCCAGAGAGGTTTCTCTAACCTAGTGAAATATCATCCAGTAAAATAAATACATTATTGAAAGAAGTTAAATCAAAGTCTAAAATACTAACATTTATTGCAGGAATCCTATATGGTGCTGTATATTAAAAATAGTTATTTGAGGAAACTGTTCAGTTGGACTGGAGCCAACTCTTGTGTTTTTAGTAATAAAGTATTTCATCTCATTTCACCTCTAACTTTTGATCTTGCGGCAGGTATCACCAGAAGATGGCAGGGTAAGCCAAGGCAGCTGTAAATGTCATCATGCATTAGTATAGGACCTGGAATTAATTTAAACCTATTTATTTGTGTGATTCACTTGCTTTCCTATCACCTAGCAGCTTACTTTACAAATGCAATTGTAGCCTGGGGTAGATTTTTCTCATGAAATTTCAGGTTTAAACACGTTACTGCAAATGGTTCCCAGCAGCTGAAGTGATAACAGAGGCCAAGTAGCATAAACTTCTGGAGGAGAAAAAACACTTTCCGTGGGTCCCCTATAACTTCTGAAATCTTCACCAAGCCTAAAGAGAGGTAAAATGTAACACATCTCTCAAAAACATTCAGCCTTCCCCAGTGAAAGCTGGGGAAGACACTGGTGGAGCTGATGGTCTGGTGTCTACGCTAGAGCAGAAAAGGTAGTAAGGGAAATGAAAAGACCTGGAATGAAAAAGACAAAATTGTTGGAGCTCTGTCCAGCCATGTTAAACAGGAGGAAAAGAGGGAATTATCCCCCTGCAAAAGGAGAAAGCAGGTCACACAAGGAATTAAGGTGAATTAATCAGAGACTCAGTAAAAACAATCAAAGCCTCCTTAAAAATCAAATACTTTTGGTCCTGCATGCTGCTGGTAAAGTTGCACAACATGAACTCAGTGGGGGAGCTGCATGTTGGGAACAGCATCCTCAGCTCAGCAAGAAGGAAGGAAGGATTCCAGGAAGGAAGGAAGGATTCCAGGAAGGAAGGATTCCAGGAAGGATTCCAGGAAGGATTC